>VDMD01000058.1:0-163521 GCA_007026445.1 Schizophyllum amplum
ATCAGGATTCCCATGTCGAGGTTCCTTCCCTCCCTCGCCTTCACCGCACCTCCTTCCAATCTCCCCCGCGTCACCTCGTCCAACGGCGCTTTCCTCCTCTTCGTCCTCACCATCTACGTCCTCGTCGTCTGCCTCGCCTACGCCCGCCACTCGCGACACGCCTTCCTCAAGATGGTCAAGCAGCACGGAACCAGACACCAAAAGCGCCCGGCGCAGAACACGTCGGCCCCCCGCCCTCGGCGCTACGAGCGCGCCCTCAGCGTCGCGGATCGGTCCATCGTGCTTCGGTTTGTATTCATATACTTTTTCTGCTAGCCACGCTGACGGCTTATAGGCGCTTTCCCCCTCCCAAAGGGAAGATGAGGCGCGATGATCAGGCGCGGGTTCGCTATGCCCACAAGAAAGGACTCAGCCGCCCCTTCCTCGCCCTGATGTTCTCGACGAACGCCAAGAGCATCAACAATATCATCGACTGTCGATACGACCGCCACAATATCATCAGTCCAGCGGTCATGAGACAACAGGATTGTCAACGCTGCGACAACGACTTCAAGCTCATGGTCAAGCAGGAGGTCCAGGTGCGTCGTCCGCTTCTTTGTCGATCGTTGTTCTTCTTTCTCACATCTCTTCCAGCTGCAGCGACGAGAGACCACTGCTGGTCATCGCATAGTGCGTGCCTGCAGTACATGCACGACTTCAAGTCGCTTACTTATTCTTCAGGGCGATCGCCACGCCTCGGGCAGCTGGAGAGCGCCGTCTAGCGGCTCGCAGAGCGCATCGGCCCCTGCGGAGATGCAGCACCCGACCAGCGCGTCGCAGCGGCTGCGCGCCGGCCCCAGCACCTCATCCCGTACCGCGCTCAAGAAGCGTGCGGCGAGCGTCTCGTCGACGGACGACTCCGACGACGCGCAGGACTCCGAGTATGAGCCGGAAGCTGAGCTCTCGAATGCCGTGGATAGCAATGACGACTCCGATTCTGACATGGACGACCTCGAGGACTCGAAGGAGGACGTAAAGACAGTCCGGGAGGTATGTTGCATCTTCTATATCCAATCATCACTTACTAATCTCGTCTTCTTCTTCCCTCCTCATTTTCTCCTGCGATACATCTCTCACAGACCCTCTTCGCCACGAACAACCACGCCATCATCACAGTGGACTGGATCCTTGCGGAGGCCGATCTTGCCGATCGGGGGGCTATTGTTCAGCAGATGGCGGACGCGGGCGTGACCGACAAGCACGCCGTCATGCTGGCGCGCATGCGAGACGATGAGCTGAAAACTACGATCAGGGCCATCTTCCCAGCCAAGATCTTTGGGTCGGATTACGACTTCGCGCTCTGCATGCTGGAGAAAGCCTGCCAGAAGGCGAGGACGATGATTGACGACTGAGAGCTGCGTCGTCGGGCCTCCTTCAAGTATTGTACCTGTTCGTAATCTTGTGCTCTCGATATCTTGGATTTGCAGCACGCTAGGTGCTGTGATATAATACTACATGCCCTATCTTGAATGTCTACGCATTTTGGAACATCTCGTGCTTGTCCCGTGCTACGCGAGTGAAAATTCAGAAGTGACTCGACACCGTTCAGGCGCCGGTGATCGGGGACATCAACGGCTTCGTTCCCACCACCATCATCGTCGACGTCGCCCGCGACGAACTCGCCCTCGACTCAAAAAGTCTCAAACGGCGTGCGCTCGTCGAGATCCCGGTATCGTCGTCGTCAACGTCCGCACGTTCGGGCAAAAGCCGGGGCGACCAAAGATATCGATATCGCCATCGGCGCGGTCGCTACTATGAGTGAACGTGTATACGCACTGGAGGCGCATCGCATGGATCTCGCGCAGGTGCGTCTCTACCGTTTATCGCAGCGAACTCCCGTTGACATATCTCAAGATGCATCGCCGAACAGTCTTCAAAGAGTTGCGCACCGATATCCTGCGAGAAGACACCACGATAGCCCCATCTTCTCCCCCAACTGCACGGCGGCAGTGAGCGCCCTCTGCGTACCCTTGACCTCCGGAGGCGCGTGCGCGGGATGGCTCTGCGGGAGGACTTCGTGTTGACAAAGCCAGAGGTACGCCGTCTTGCTCTTTCCATCCCTGTCAATAGCTGCCGCGCTCCACGTCGAGGACGATCCGCTTTGAGTCCTCACCGCACTGGGAACTCGCGGCATCGTCCTCGACAGGAGCAGAGCGCCCTTTGCACCATCCCACGTCGTCCCTATAACGTTGCTTCGTTCACGCGCTGATGTGTCTTACGAAGATCTCGTCCGCGTCCGCGTGCCCGCGGACGACTTTGAGGAATGCGCGACAGCTCACCAACGTTCCCCACATATCCTTCAACGCGACCAGAAGTGCCGGAGATGCACGCGGGTCTGACCCGGGAAACGCATTGTGAAATTCTGAGGTGAGTCTTGATCGCTACTTTGACGAGCTCCCTCTCCACCGTGTACCCAGGCGTTTGCTCGCACGCTTATAGATAACGTACGCAACGTTATCTACCCGCCTGAGGTGTTTTGCAAGCGCGCAGCGCGATGATTGATGAGTGACTGATGTCCAGAGTACGTCCCGACGTTCTATTTCGACGGGTCAGTCACTCATCAAGCACTCACAGCCCTCGCGCGGCGTCTATTCAGCGCCTGCAGGACGTCAGGCAAGGCTGCATAGCCCTCGATACCGGCGTACTTGCCGTTTGCGCGAGACGTATCGTCTGAATTTCGTCAATCCGACTTGCTAGCCATCTTCGTAAAGTAAGTCCGTTTCGACTGAAAATTGAGACCCATTGACGAGACTTTGAGTAGATTATGGGCCAGGTGCAGCGCCACCGGCGGATGGCTTCGTCGCTCGACAATCGGACGATTAAGAGATTACGTTCGAAAACGGCGAACGTTATTGTCTAGGTAGGCATTCCATTTCTCTTTCTTGAACTGCTCCTACTGTTTTCCCGATTGCCGTCTCTTACTAATCTTGTATCCACAGGTACGCTAACCCCATGTCCTTCATCCGTACCGCACGCACAAGATCTCGGCCCAAAACTGCTTCACCTCGCTCGGACATACGCTGGTGCGGAAGTTCCTATCGTCCGTATACCCTCGACGCTTGGATTGATACTTGCCGGTGAGTCTCATCCGTCTGAGCATTCTGCTACGCATGATGCAATCCTTTATGACCAAAATCGTGACCCTACGGGAGCTTGAGCGATATATAATCCTAGTTATTCTGAACCTTCCTTCGTGTTCTTCCCATAATGAATGTGTACTAATGATCTTCTCCCTATCGCTAGGCCCTCGTCGTCATCCTCGCCTTTGCCATACGGACCTAGGTGAGCATTACCGAACATACCATCGCGTCCAACGCCGCATATGATGCCTACATATTTCGCTTTACAATATGACTCTTGCCGGCAGCTAGAGCTTGATCTTGATTTGTCCAAACTACCGTCTGATGCAGCGCTGCCCTCCCATCTCGGCAAACCCAACTTCTTGGCACTGACCATCCTCTGATAGAATTTCGAATCCTCGAGCTGTCCGCTACTTGCCTTCGGCAACGATGATGATGGTGGGAGGCCTCTGGCCAAGGTACTTTATCGATTCCGTATGTCCTGTATATGCTCACCGCTCTGCTGCAGATGCTCGAGAACTTGCGCCGCATCAAAAATCTCGCGCGTATGCACAGGGAGTCACCATACTCAAGGGACGGTGTTGACGTTTTGATGTGGACACGAAGGATGGGCCCATCAGCGACCTCCTCCGCAGACTTTTGGGGGAGGAGCAAGGGCTCCACTCGTATATAGACAGCAGCCGAGCGGTCCAAAGGTACGTTCTTTTGACATCCCTGTAGTACTCCTGTGTACCCTATATAGTAACGAAACAATTTACGCCAGCCGGCTTCGCTAATGACGGCTCTTTCGCTTGTGCGAACTCTCCGGCGGAGCTTGGCGAACTGTACCTCGAGTTCCACCGCGGGGTGTACACCGATTGTGCGGGCATCGAGCCGCATCGAGTGCGGTAATCGGCAGTCTGAAGCTCACGCTGGAGCATCTTGCGGCATGCGAGGCAAGCACAGGCAAGACCAAGTTCATTACTATTAGTCCAGCTCGCAGCGTGCTCTCGGAGCTCATCATGACGCGGTACGTACTTGTGCCTTCTTCGGTGAATATGCCCGTAGCTGATATCTCGACCCAGCCTTCCCGAGATTCAAACTCACCGTTGAGGCAAACATGCAGAAGCGCCTAAGCATCCTCCCGCCGCCGCCGCCTGAGCACCGCTTCTTCGAGATCACCCATAAGCTCGGCGCGTTCTCGAGTAAGTTCGAGGCCTGCGTGGACAGGAAGAAGACCGTCGAGGGCGAGGTGGCGGTCCAGAGCATATTCGGCCACGGCTGCAGGCGTTCAGGGGATGCATCCTGAAGACGGTGTTCAGGTTCTACCATGGCAGCACAGCGGCACACACTCAAGGTGCCCGAGTTTTCGCATCTTGAGGACTGCGGGGAGAGCTTCGTAGGTAAGTCGAGGTGGCGGACCTGACGTCCGATTGATGCATGCCTTATTATCTTTGCAGTCAGCCCGACGACGGTCTTCTCCTTCGATGCATCGACGCAGAAGGTGTATCGGATCGCGCGGCTGGTCCATCGTGATGAGATGTACCGTGAGCCGCTGCACGAGCGTTACCGCGAGCCTCTCTCGAGGATGACCCGACGCGCGACGTTGGAGAAAAGTCGCGGACGATGTCGAAAAGCGCTTAGGTGCGAGCTGGTCGACAAACGCTTCCACGGCGCGCTGGCGACTGGCATCCGGTAGGTTGATCTTCCGCGGCCTGCCGTCCAGGTACTTGACGATTCTTACGCTGTTCGCAGAAGGACACAGTCAAGCGCCGCTTTAACGAGACTCGACGTGCTGGACGAGCTCCTCGAGAGCGTGCAGACGCCACATGCGTGACTTGAGGCGCATCACACGTTCTATCGCAAGGCCTCAAGCGGTACTATCGCGACGCGTACGAGAGCGAGCTTGACTTCTCTGACGTTCGCTGAAGCCACCGCCATATCTGCCTCGCCTCCTTCATCCCCGACACCGGTGGGGACACCTGCGAAGGTGTACACGAGCTTGACGATCGAGCGCGAGGGCGTGCGCGTGCGACGCGAGGACCTGCAGAAGAAGCTGGAGAGGCTGAAGGCAGCAAGTCATGGGCTCACGCGGCGTAATGCGTCCACTGGTGTATCTGATTGGGGAACGCTCGCTAGAGTGAGCTCGAATATCGTTCAACTGTATCTCTGGAGCTCACGTATTGCGCAGATTACCTTGTATAATGTCAATCTACTGCGGATTCCGCATATCTCTTATGCTGGACTTTTATCTGTTGACAGCGGAGCGGCTGGACTTGGAGATGCGGATAAGCCTCCTCACGACAGAGAGACAATGAAGATCCGTCTCAACGAAACAGGCATGTCATAGCTGTTTTGTTCGTTGTCGCACATGGCGGCATGCCTCAGATTTGCCCTCACATCCCGAAGGATCAATTGCATACTCATGTCACTCAACACTTCTCTGCTCTCCAGCGCTTTCCACAGATTAACGCCGAAAGTGGCAACACGAAGGTGAGCCCCCGAGATTATCGAGCGCTGTGAGGAGTGGCGACTCAGTCGACGCGGTCCGTACAGCCGACGTATTGGAACGTTGGGAGCCTTGAACTCGTACAGCTTGTCTTCAACCACAACTACGCGTGCATTTGGCCGGTGATGCCCAAGACTTACTGCAGCATCTGCACTTGCTATCTGGAGATTGCAGACATCCAGCTATTCGGTTGCGGTGCGTGTGGCTTCCACCGAACGCTCGACGTCTTTCTGACGAGTTCTATAGGACATGGTTGCTGCGCGCGCTGTGTGCTACAGCTGGCGCGTCAGGCATGTCCAGAGTGTCACCGATCGTTTTCCCAAGACGATCCACACGGGCTGCACATCGAGATTCTCGAGGACGCGGACGTACCGGAACCCGTGGAGACAGCAGTTCGTCGGCTGGAGCGCGTGCTGACCGGGACGAGCATCGAGGTCGTCAAGGCGGCGCAGCAGAGCCTGCAAGCACTCGCGGACCGTCTCGGTGAAGATGGCAAGGTCGACGCGGTGCGTGTTCACTCTTCTCCTGCATGCTTTGTCTGACGTCTTGAATAGGGAGTGCTCAGCGCTGCCATATCTCTGCTCGACAAACGCGTCGCTCCCCTCCTGACCCACATCAACAACCAACGACACACGATCCGTGAGCTCATGGACATCATTGATCAAGGCCTTCCTCTCGATCGCGAGCTGAGGACACGCGAGCTTCGACGGCAGCTCAAGCACGCCGAGGAGGAACGCGATCGAGCCCAAGCGACACTGCTTGCCGCAGGCGGGCATATTGCAGCAGCTCGCGACAATGCCTTTGCCCATCCAGAAGTCCTTGCCGCCGTACAGGAGTAGTTACTCTAGAAACCCGGCTCATCGACGTTCAGCGGCAGCTCATTGTCGCCCTTGAGCATGAACTCGCTAGGAAGAAGAAGAATCCATTCGCGCTAGTGAGTCCCTTTCTTCGTCAGACTCTTCGCGTCCATCTTCTGACGGTGAATCTGGCGCCTAGTCTGCTGTTCAAAGAGAGAATCAGGAGCTTAAAGCCCGAGGCGCTGCCCTAGAGCATCAACTACAGGACTATCCCGAACACATTGATTCTGGTCTTTCGACGGTATGTCGCGACCATCTCTTGAGACGCGTAGTTCCTGACGTTATCCCAGAGCTCCGCCCAACCTCCTACGGTCAGACGGGCGCACACACTCAAGACACCGGTTGTAGACCGGAATCCTTTCAAGCGCCAGCGAGTTACTTCGAGTCTGGCCAGTCCATCAAACGTCCACGATCGTCCTCTCAGCAAGTACGGCGACTTGCTGTAGACGATCTCCACTCTGACGACGAACATGATTCGGATGTACGCGTCATATTCATCGTCTGTTGTCGTAGATCTGAACTAATGGCTTTCCAGGGCGTCGACCTCAAGACGCCGCCGCGCCTTCTTGCATTGGGGACCGCAGTCGTATCGGAGACGCGGCGAATCATCTTCATCGGAATCCCGAAGAGCATTTTAGTATCCTCGAAGGCTCTCATTGCTTTACGCTTGACGAGCTCCGCGCGTAAGGGTCAGCTGTTGCTGACGAAGGGAACACCTCTCCACATCCATGGTCAACCCGTTTAGCAGCACAAGAGTATAGCATTGATGTAGCTGCAATCTAGAACATGTCCATGCGATGAATACGTACTTACGATAGTGATACACAAATGAGTCTGTCAAGAAAGATATGCAGATAATAGTATGCCACAGAGCGAAGAGCGCATAGATGAGACAACAAGCAAAATCAAGAGAGATACACCAAGAAAGCCGGCAGCGTATGAGATCGTGGTAAAGAAGGCTGTCCGAAGGATGAAGTAGCGGAGATATATACGATAGAAGTGTGCGTGAGAGCAACGCGGACGAGGAGCGGACGATAGTACAGTATAGAAGAGCAAGGTCAGCCAAGAAAGCATCAAGAAAGCAAGAAAAAACAAGACAATGTCGAGAGCATGGGAAGGAAAAGAAGAGAAAATGGACGGTATGAGCGCAAGGCTCCCGCTAAGAGAATACCACCTTCATCAGGTCGGCGCCCAGAAAGCCCACACCGGGACGTGAGTTCTTGCCCAGCAACGTCCCTGGAGCGGTGACCATCGCTTCTTTCGGCTGAGACACGTTAGTGATAGCGTGGCGAACTCACATGTCGGCCTACCAGTAGTCTGGCATAGCGCTCGGCAAGGGGCGCAGGGCACCAATGTCCGAAGAGGGGCACAAAGATTTGGTTGAGCCATGCCGCAGCGGATATCCGGTGAGCGATCAAGATGTCACAGCTCGTAACCATATTCTCGGTGAAGGCAGTTGGATCTGACAAGCAAGTCAAGGCGGAGCGAGCGCAAGCAGTCGCCCTGCACGTACCGGTCGCGTCGATGATGACACTCGTCCGGTTGTGGTCCTTTTCGCGCATGATGCGCTGCAGCGTCTGGCTCAGAACCGGCGTCCGGAAGACATGCTGCAACTCGAATCAGTTCCCGCTCACTCGGCGCCACATCCCGCTTTCACCTCATCGTAGTCCTCGACCACCAGCACCTTATCCTCGAACAGCGGCACGCCCGCCTTTTCCGGGCACACGTTCGTGAATTTGCGCGCAACGACATCAGACATTTTGCGTAAACATTCCTAGGCGTTGTGAGCGCCGCCAGCCTGGACGCGTGCTTGCGAGGTGACGCCCGACCTCATAAGGTGCTCCCATGGCTGAGAGCTACGTGCTAAGGTCGTTCTAAGGCTGGGGGGAACATCCTAAGGTTATGCTAAGGCTGGGAGAAAATGCTAAGGTTGTGCTAAGGCTGGAAGGAACATGGCAAGGACTTACAGATGCTGGGGGGAGCATGCTCAGGACAGAATAAGGGTGGGACATTCCTGAGCATGTACCCCGGGGTCCTGTCGAGGTCGTCCCGATGCTCGCGGTGGCCTCGAACTGCAACGTGACACGAATCACTGAGCGTGACTTCGCGCGTCGCGCGCCGATTCCGCCACCCTCCTGACGACTTGTGGACAATATATGATATGTGAGGCTACAGGTACAAATGTGAGCACAAGAGATTGGAATATACGGCGGCTCAGTAGTAGTCTGACTGAACGGAGGACCCCATCATGATCAGTAGGTACGAAACAGCACACAGACGCGGCGCGCAGCGCAGTGGCAAAGGTGTCTCTTGATATGGCGTGAAAAAATCCACGATTTCCACAGCATGGCATTGTCCTGTTCATCACGCTCTGTCAACATCGCTAAGAATCGGTCAATTATTGAAAAACGTAGCACGCAACTCACCTTCCCTCAGCACCATACCGTAGTAAGCGCGCTTGATGACCAGCGAGCTTGCGTGCGCACTGTGTCGCCGGCTTGGCGGGAGCAAACGCTGAAGCGGCCAAAGGTCTTGCCTTTCATCTCCGCCTCTAGCGCTAGTTCGACCAAGTCTTCACTAGCGTTGTTTTACCGGACTTCAATTTCCTAAACGACAAAGCGGCGGACGCGGTGGTGGACGTCGGCATCGCAGGCACGCCATGGTCCAACGGATCCGCCGATGCCTTAGCGCGGAATTCGCCAGTCGCAACTCGGAGGACGACTACTGTGCGCCAGCCTCCCCCCAAGTGGTGCGTGCCGGCGAGGAGAGCGAGCAGTGACGCCGGTGCGGCGGCGGCGGCGAAGCGTGCAGCGAAGGCGGAATATCCGCAGCAGGCGTGGATGATCAGCTGCAGGTTGGTAAGGCGCGAAGTCGGAACATACCCCTCCCGTCTGGCACGCAAGACCGCAAATAATCTCGTCAGTGGTGTGACAGAAGGATTCTTTCTTGTGACGGGCGGTGATTGTTGTTTGATATGATACTGGTCCTCCAAATTATCAGCTCGTGACGACGACATCATAGCTCAACAGCAACGCACCTTTGAGAGTACACGCCAGATGCGCTCTCAGCACCCCTTTCAGCGCAAGCAGAGGGGCGTATTCTGCCCCTGCACAAGCGCACTAAGTGTCGTCTGTGGGGCTGTGACCGAAATTGAGGGTCAGAGAGGTGATCGTCAAACTCGTGAGCATACACGCAAAAATCAAGGGCAGCGAAGTCAAGATCTCTCGGCTCACCTCTTCAACTACACGCCACACCACCACAAACAGCGCCGCTCCGAACCTACCGTCTCGCCAGCTTTATTTGCTGACGCCAACGCATCCACAGCTTCCTCGACGCTCACTCCTCCGCGCCCGATCACCAGAAGATCACGCGCTGCCGCGTTCGCCGGCCCACGCGCAAGGTTCATGACCGCGGGTACAAGCTTGGAGGTGAACTTTGCAGGGAAAAGCGTGACGATGGAGTCGGTGAGTGCGTGTATGTCGCTGGAGCGAGCACGTCTTGATACGCCGGATCAGCTCGACTGTGGCAGCTTCTGGTGCGGCCTTGTCCCTAGCATCGAGAAGCGGAGTATCGGCGTCGGCGTCGGAGAGGTTCACGGCACAGTCGTCGAAGGTTTCCTGGACAAAAGCGTCCACGAAGGCATGCGTTGTGAGAGTAGAGAGCGGTGAGGGCTGTCTGGAAACATTATTACTTGAGTCAGTTGGAGTGATCTAGCACCCACTGACGCACCGTTTCCTTCTGCGAGACGGTTCTGGAGATCAGATGCAGCCAAAGGGTATTGCCCTGTCGAATTCGCCATCACAGCAGCATCTGGCCGTTAGGCGTTCGTTTAGCTCAAATTGAGCGACTATGATGAGCACGGACCTGCTCACCGGGCATAAATCGATGAGCAGACGACGCACGCTCTCGAGGCGTACGCGTGTGCAGTCCTTGAAGACTGTGTACCGCACATGGGCCGCCTAGACGAGTGCGAGATGAGGTCCCCGGTCAATTGCGTGGTGGAGGACATACCCGTGCTTGTCGGCAAGTGCGCGGCGAAGGAAAAGAGTGCCTCACCAAAGTTGTCGCTCGACGCAGCTCACCTCGTCGAGGAGAGAGTGCGTTCAAGGGAAATGAGGAATCCCCGTATTCAAGGAGATCTGCGGTGGAGTTAAGTATCGACGAGCTTATGGTGGCTAACTTCAGTCGAGGAGGCCAGCGTAGTGCGCGATAGAGTCTCCCGCGAATGCGAACGCTCGAGTGCGCGGTGGAGTCCAGAGAAGGCCGTGATGCAACCGGGACGGAGAGAAGAAGTACGTTCATGTAGCTCAATGAAGCAATGTAGTGGAGACCTAAGAGAGAGGGGATGCATAAAGTCTTCCGCGAGAGCGGTGAAGGGCGTAGGCGAGTAGTAGAGCACGATAATTATCCAGAGTGCGTAGAACACGAGCATGGCAAGCGAGAGTTCAACTTCATGCTCGAGACGTAATTAACAATTAGTTTGCATATGCCGTACCGCACTAGGAGGACGGCGAAGTAGCCGTAGCGGCCACAATGAGCGCGGTGAGCAGGCGCGGGTTCAAAGTCAGTGCCGATCACGTGTATTCGCCGCAGCACATCACGACCAAACATCGCTGTCTGTCTTCGCGCAAGTTTGCCGTGTGCGTCATCCTTCTTGCCTTCTCCCATCGTGGTCATTCGGCCAGCATATGTCGAGTTCCTCTTGTATCCGCCGGGTTGTCTGACGATGGAAAGCAATCCGAGAGCTCTTTTTGTCGCGATGCAGCGCGAGCTCAGGACCTCTTCATCGGCCTAGACCGGTGTGTTTCTTCAGGCAGAGCAATACAGGAACATGGTGCGCGAATCGTGTGTTGGCTCACTGATGCACCTACAGACGAGTCGTGCAGCGCTTTCATGATGAAAGTTGGCATACGCAAAGACGACACGGGCTGCGGGCAACGTGAAGGAGGTCAAGTACACCCCTGGTGAGTCCTCTTACGCGCATATATGCACTTAAATCTGACTTTATTCCGAGCCCAGCGCCCAGAGCGTCTTGCTCATTGCCCGACACGCCATCGTCCATTGCCCGTACTTCGCTGCCTCACCCCACCTCATTCCGTCACCGCGCTTCGTTTATGGATACGTCTTGCCCCACTTTAGCACGTTCTCCGTCACCTCCCCCAAGCGACCTGACACCAGGGGATGACGACGAGGCGCACCTCGCAGCCCAAGAAGGGTGTGCGGCTGGCGCAAGCCTCCACCTGCCGCTCGGAAGCGGCACGCCAACCCCAACGTGACTCCGAGATCGCTAAGTACGAAGCAGGTACGCCGCCTTTATCTGCGACATCCGAGCTCGGACTAACTGACCGCAGATGTATTTGAACGCGCGGGCCGCTTGCGCCCTCTCTTGCACCCAATCATCGTTCCTCATCTCGCAGCTTCGCTGACTACCGCTCTTCTGGTTCTGTACTTCCCCGCCTTTCTCGTTCGCTTTTATGTACTCTCCATTGTCTACTCTCGGTTTCCTGCTCTGCTCGTTTTAATACTCGATAAGACTAGCTATCTATGTAGGCTTGTATACGTACACAATATATGTGTTTGACGATGACTACGAGACCCATTTGTGTGCTGCCTGATGAGATGGGAAAACTCTCTCAACGTCTGGATAGCCTCACGACGTCGTCAATGCGTGAGCTACATCGTGAGCACCGCTAATGCCTTAGCTACCTTAGAATGTCCCTCACGCCTTAGACGCCTTGGGAGGTTCACCACGTGTTAAGTACCTCGTCAGATCGCGCGACCTTGCAAGGTAAGCTGGACCTGCCCAGGAAAATGCAATACACGCAGGTACCTAACGTGTGGAGGTACCTTCCCAGGCGTTAGGGACCTCACCAGCCTGGTCTAAGCTTTTAGCAAAATGTCTGATGGCCCGAGGTCCGCGAGCGCCTGGCGGATCTCCTCGCAGATGCTCGGGTCGCGCATGTCGAGGATGGTCAGCTCGCGCGTGAACATGGTGGCCGCATCTTCGGGAGCGCCCGGACGCGCAATGAAAGATTCGATGACGCGGATGCGCTCCTGTAGCTCGGCAGTCTCGTCGATAGGCAGGTCCTTTGAGAGCTTGGCGATCTCGCGCTTGAAGGCCGCGAATTCGAAGGGGCGACCACTAGCGACCGCGGAGTTGATTGCGGCCTGTATGTCGTCAGTTTGAGCTACGAATAGGAGAACAAAGGGAACACACCCGAACCAAAGTCTTCGTCCTCCGCATCAAACCATCCCCGACCGTGGTGAACGCGTTGTGCGCGAAGGTGACGTCGTCGAGATACGCAGCCGGGAAGATCAGCGCATGGACGCTGACCATGTAGTTCAGATCCTCCTTTTCGTAGCGCTCGCGGATGCCGGCGACGAAGCGCTCCTCCACAAAGACGGCGATGGTGGGAGGGTGAATGAAACTCTCGCCGATGTTGGAGAATGCAGACAGGCGAGGATTGATGTCGCTGCAGCCGAATCGCAGGACGAGGCCGAGCCGAGACTTCTCGCAACGTTGTCCGTGTCGTTCAAGGAGGCGCTCGACAAGAGAGGAGGTAATTCGGCCGCTAGAGTTCCCTGCGATGGTATCAGTATTTTGCATGCACGACTCTAGGACGAAGCGTACCGATGTTGCCGCAAACAAGTACCGAGGACGGCGTGCTCTTATAAAGTGGTCAGAAAGCGAACAGAATGTAGGAATTGACTCACAAGATTTATCAAGAGCCTCGTATCATATCCATAAAACTTGCCTCCCGTCATGGATCTGCGAGATATTAGTCCACAAACGCTTGACTCGTACTGCGGAAGAGCTACGTACATTATCTTCTTGACAGTCCCAAATGATGTATAACGAATGGAGGTTTGCTCCTTGAATTCCACTTTCGAGCCGGCAACCATAGCGATCAAGGAGCAGTGGCGCCAGTCGGGACCAGTGGCGGGGTCGTACGGAGCCTGAGAGCGAGATGAACAAGGTAAACACATTGGCCGATATGTACATACCGATTCTTCGTACGCTTGAGAATGGGCACCCGCTGGCTGAGACGTTGAAGGGATGACTAAAGTTGATGAGGTGTTCGCGCTCGAGGCTGTGCTCTGGTCGCTTGCAAGACCGTTCGGCGTCTGGTCCGGGGTTGACGATTGATTCTTCGCAGGCGTCAGAGATGGCGGGGGAGACGTAGTCGGTGGCATAGAAGGAGGGGGCGAGGACTGGATGAGCATGCATTGGCTCAGAGGTACCTCCGAGAAGGATTTGGTCGGGGAGATGGGGACGAGCTTGTGCGTGCCCGGCGGTATCTGCGTCTGTAAGGGACAAATCAGCGATAGAATGGGAGAATGAAGATCATTACGCACCGAGATCCCTGATATCTGGGCCTTTGTGCTGTCTGGAAGAAGATCGAAGTTGGTGAGCTAGGGATCGTCAATACGGCGAACTCAGAACTGACTTTGGCGCGCACCTTGCGACCCGAGTCCGGGTCGACAGCTGCCGTGGCAAGAACAGCGGATGGTTTCGCTTTCTTCGCTGGGGTGACAGGGACAGTCGCGGGGATATCTCCCGCGCTTCTGCGTCTCTTCGCCGGGGTGGACGGCGCTACTTGCTCAGACGACGACGTCGTTGGGACCGCATTCGACGCGTTATTCACCACCCTGAAGAGGCTGTCAGCATCCACACAACGACAACAGCACAGAGACGCACTTCAATCCCTCCTCCCGACGCTTCTGCACGATGATCTTGGCCGACGCTTGTCTGCTGCTCGAGAGTTTGCGCGCCAAAGCCTCCCTTGCGGCCGTCCTCCCGTCCTTCCATGACGACTTGTGACCCGTCGACCTCTTCCCCGTTGACTGTCGCTGCATCGGGCAGAAAGCGCCTGCCCAGCGGAAGCAAGGAAGATGATGGCGGGAGCAAAGAAGCGCTCGGGAAGCAAATCAACATTATCCCATTGGGGACGCGGCACACCGGCGCGAAGACCGGGGCGAGCCTGGGGCGAGCCTCCTTTCGGCTGTCGCTTTGTCTTCCCCATCACGGTCATCTCCCATGGTACGCCTTCCGTGACCGGCTTGGTCATCAGATGTTCAGACCCAGAGTCACTGCTGCATGACCGTCTTCAATATGATACCGCCAGCGCGTCATGATGCAATGTCCTCTACCCAAATGCCACGCAGAAGTTCAAATATGAAGATCGGTGGTAGCTTTCATGGCAATCTCACGACGGAACCTGCTTACCCTTGGAGAGCTGATGCTGAAGAGATTTGACGACTCTAACTCTGCGCGAGTTGCTTGCTGTGCTCTCGCTCCCTGATGCTTGGTCTTTAGATTGTGGCAAATGTTGCCGCTTCCCAATGTGCATCATACCGCCGGTCCAAACCAAGGCTCAGCACAATGGTCATCTCCATTTTGGTATTATTTATGAACGGTCATACGGGTGCTGCATGAATGCATGAACCCTTAGTCCATTATTCACGCACATCCTGGTCACAAAGGCGAATCATTGTGCGTGCCCTATAAAAGCTGGGTCGACTCACGAGCGTCTCACTGCCTCATACCCCATACACACTTTCTCTTGCAGCTCCTGCTATAGGCACTCATAGTTCACCTGCCATGTCCACTGCCATGGAACGCCTCGGCCTCGAACGTCGCATCAACTCTCTACGAGCCGTCTACAACCTCGCCGACGCGCACACTGTCCCCAACCTCGTCGGCAACCATCTCACCTGCCGGTTCCAACCCGGCTGTAACTGGGTTGGCAGACGCCCCGACGAAAAGCGCGCCAAGGCAGACTTCGAAGCGCATATCAGAATGCACACGCAGGAGACGAGCCGCCAAAGGGATCTTCATCACGCTACCACCTCTACGCGATACGGCGCCTCGCTCATGCCTAATACCGCCGTGGTACCCGGCTTCACGGGCACTGTGATGAGCTTCTGCAGTTGGCGCGACTGCGGCCAGTCGTTTCATGTCCCTGATCACCTCATCCACCACGTAATGCAAGAGCATATGCATTCTGTCGCTGGTGTGTACTGCCCCCTCTGTGGGAATCTCATTGCACTGGAGATCGACAGCAAGCTAAGCGCAAGACTTGCGATGACCGTGGCACACAACAACAATAATGCGTATACCGATCCTAACGCGTACGTCGTCCCGAGGACACACGGCAACAATTCCAGCCGGCAGAACGTCCTCGCAGTCTTCGTCAGTCAAGTTGACGGCAGGACATACACTGCAACGGTACCACGCGGTACTCAGGTCAACATCGCGTCGGTCACTGAGGGCCACCCGCTGCAGATTATGCTGCAAAGCATCCTCCTCACCCACTACGAGGGGGCGAAGTGCGCCGCACTCGGTCGGGGACAAGTGGAGACGGTCGACACGATGGCACGGATCCATGGATGGCCCAAGGAGACCGACTCCCATCGTGGATAATCGATGTCCGATAATGAACTGCGGACTTGCAACTTCAGACTATGTTCATGCGTAGTTCGCCTTCTGGCAGACCGTTGGCGTGGACATTTACGACGCTGTATATATTTTCGATGTACTATGACTGTGCTAGCTGCTCACAAGAAGTGTTTGTTGGCCCTTGGTCTCATAGAAAAAACATGAAATTCTTTCACCACGCGAGAGGCTGGTGATCGCTCATGAGCGCTGAGATGCAGGTGCGTGTTTGGCCGTGCTTGCTCCTATAGTAAGAGCGACTCGTGGACTGGCGGATACCATGGATATATGCGTGGTCCGCCTGTGTGTTAGCCGTTGGACGTTGGACACTCGCGATGCACATGGGATTGACCACCATGCGAGAGGATAATGACAGCCCACAAGGGTCGAAATGCAGGCGCCGTGCAGCTTGCTC
This sequence comes from Schizophyllum amplum, assembly GCA_007026445.1. NCBI lineage: Eukaryota > Fungi > Basidiomycota > Agaricomycetes > Agaricales > Schizophyllaceae > Schizophyllum > Schizophyllum amplum. The sequence continues at coordinate 16,316 of VDMD01000058.1, forward strand.
CTTCGGCTGTACTTAGTCAGTCCCGCGAGCCGCCGAATTCCCACGTTCTGCACTGTGGATGTCGTACTTATCAGCTGAGAGTCTCTGAGATACACTGCACTGAAGGACTCGAGAGATGGTTTTCAAACCTAGTGAAGTCACGCACGAAGTTGAAACGATCGCGTGAAGTTGGAAATTGCACCTTGTCTTCCCCCCGCGTACATAGTAATACACCGCACGGCACGATGGCTTGAACGGCGGCGGCGCTCGAGCTTTTTCCAAGTCCCCTCACATCTACTATGTCTGATCACTACCCCCCTCTCATTCTTGACGATGATGCTATCCACAACGACCGGTCTCTGAGATGGTACAATCACGACACGGCCGGAGACTTCCGCTTTCCTTTCGGCAGCAACGTCAGGCGGAGGGTGAATGAGGTACCCGAGTGGTACCTCGTATGGGTGCAGAGGCATCTGCGATACCGTACGGTGCGTTTGGGCGTTCTGTCTGCACGCCAAGGAAGCTGACTCTCCGACAGGGCGCGACAGAGATATACGACGCGGTCAAGTCCTATGTTGATGGCATGCAAGACTGCGCGGACGAGTGGTTCGCGGAATTTATCGTCCCCTGCGGAGTGCAACATCGGGGGAAGACTCTGCGACGGTGCGGGGATCGCAAATGGCTGAGCTGGGTGATCCAGCGATCGTGGCTTCGGCAAAACGTACGTGATCGTATCCTTAGAGATATTCGTCTTTCTGACTCTTCGCAGTGCCCGCTATTCGTAGAGGCTGTGGGGATATGGCTCAAGAGCAAGACGGGGTTCAAGGCCGCTGCCGATCGATCCACATTCCTTCCCCCGTCGCAATACCGTATCGACCTTCGCGATTCCATGCCCGACGACGAGGTCGTGTCAAGCGATGGCGAGGAAGAGGATGAAGATATTTCTGAAGACAACGTCACGATAACCAGGGAACATGCGTTCGAGGGTGACTTGGAGGAAGAAGACGAAGCCCCCGATCAGGACGCGTCAGTGTCAGACGCTGAGGACCACCGGGTGCGTGATCTTCATAGTTCCTTCTCACTTGTTGCTGATACCATTCCTCAGAGCTCCCAAGCTGCCTCCTCCTACGACCGTCAAAGCAGCACCGAAGGCTTCATTGTCGACGACAGCGTCCTCGAGGCTAGCACCGACGATGAGGCGTTCGCCGAGCTGGAGCGCGCGGACCCATCCCTCAAGAACCACCGCAAGCGGCCGCGATCCTCACGCGGCGCACCGTCTGAAAATGATGTACAAAAGCGCGGACGACTCTCCCTCTCCCAGAGGTCAAGACGCGTACTTCCACCATCGTCCCCTTCCGGAAGTTCGCCCGGCCCCGATTCGCCCAGTCCCGATTCTCCCAGTCCCGATCCCAGCGGCTCCCCGAATCCACAACGTATGCCAACACCCGACGATACCCCTCCACCCTCTCAGCGTACCCGAGCGCGCACGCAAGCCGTACAGGAGCCGAAATCCGCTCGGCCTCGCACCCGGGCGCAGACAGCCGTTGACAGCCCAACCACAACCCCAGCCTGGACGTCGAGTGCTTCCCAAAAGCCCCTTCGCACCTACGCATCTCTGCGTAAGAGGCGCATGCAGGCGGCTCGAATCGCGCAGCTCGTGGATTCGCCATCGGACACCTCAGATAGCGACGAGGACTTGCCCGCCGCACGAGGGGGGACGTCTGCGAGCAACGATGACGTGCCCCATCCCGTGAAGGGACAGAAGCACCTTGTCCTCTCGCATGTCGAGATCTCGGTACCCCCGTCGCAACGAAGATCGACGACAGGATTTACGTCTCCGGACGAAAAGCCACCTCTCAACAACGACTCATCCCACGATGATCATGCGAGTGTTCCAGCACATACTCAACAGGCCGTCAAGCAGCAGCATCGGCCGCGCTTGGTCCTCGACTACGTTGAGATCTCGACGCCGCCGCGGAACCGTACGACAATCAAGACGGACCCTTCGGACTCTGACTCTCGTCCGGCGGCGAGCTCCAGTGCGCATGCAGGAAGGCCATCGAGGCGGGCGATGGACGCCGGATCCGACCCAGCATCGTCTCGGCCACCCACCAAGACGCGCCACAAGGAGGACGCGGAGCGCGTGCCGCTGGACATGGTGGAAGTGAAGGTGTTACGAAGCTCGGCGCGACTCACGCATTCTACGGCTATCGTGTCGACGTCGTTAACACGTTCTGCGCCGCCTGGAAGCGGAGCTCAGGCATCCCCTGAACGTCGACAAGCTTCGCTTGATACTGAACCTCGACCTTCGCCTGACGCTAGATCTCGGGCTTCGCCCTCCCCTCAACCTTCCATCTCATCGCAGTCTCTACCTGGACCGCGGCGTTCGTCTCGTCTCATCGTGCCGTCGTCCAACAAACGACGCCCCGCGTCGCCCGCCGGTGAGCCGAGGGAGTCGAAGAGGGCACGGACGACGGAGAACCAGGCGTCCTCATCTAAAGATGACGGTGCCGAGCGGCGGGCGAACACAGGTACGTATATGGCAAGACCTATTTGACTGTATTAAAGAGCTGACATTCCCTCCAGTAGTTCGGACGACCTGGGCAGGTGCTCCAACAAGATCGGCGGGAGTTCACACGGGTGCGAAGGGGTTGTCGGGCGCGACTTCTGAGCCTTCGGGGCCGGCAGCATCAGGTTCGATCGTTGCTTCACCAACAAGGACGAAGGTCGCGTTATTGTCGAAGCTCGCGCCTGGACCGTCCTCCATGGCAGCCTCATCGCCGAAGCTCGAATACCGCTCGTCATCCCAGACGACGACTACCGCGGATAGGACCACAACGGTGGAGACAATTACCTTGACAATAACAAGGATCTCATCGCGGAAGCCCATCTCCTCTGGCAACGACGTAGCGAACATATCCGAAGCGAGCGCCTCAAATGGTCCTCCGGCGAAGACGGCCGTTCAATCATCCGAGGCAGGCACTTCGTCCCTCAAGAAGGATAACTCGACATTTAAAGCGGCGGGCCCCTTATCCAAGGCGAACGGTCCTCCGTCGAAGGCCAGACGCGGTGGTTCATCGGGTGCTCTCTCCGAACAGCCCGCACCGGCCGTGTCGAGCTCGTCCACGCCATCGACAAGCTCCACCACTGTCATAGCGAGTTCGACCACGATCACTCCGAGGTCAGGTACGGTTGCTCCTAGCTCAGGACTTCGTACGGAGATCACAAGCGCCATCGCTCCATCCAGCTCCCGTGCCACTATCTTGCGCCCCTCTGCATTGAGCAGCCGACCTTCTACTTCAACCGCCGTACCGTCCGTCCGTCCCTCCGCCTCCGTCCGATTCTCTACATCCGCCGCCGGACCATCCACCGCTTCCCGCGACCCAAGCGCCCTGCCGCTCGCGCCGAAGCGGAGGAACAAGAGATCCATCCTCGCGGCGGTCATGCGCGGCGAAGTGGAGCAGCGCCCGCGCTCACTGACGCCCGAAGGCGAGTGGGTGTGGTACCAGGATGATAACGATCGGCTGGTGAAGCGTCCGGTGACGAAAAAGCAAGAGGAGGATGAGGATAAGCCAGACGTACATTTGGAGAAGCATAAGAAGGACGAGGGGAAGCGCGAGGATGAGGACACGGGGAAGCGCCGACGGGGTACAGAAAAACGCGGGGAGGACCTGGAGAAGCCCGAGGAGGAGGACGCCGATACAAGAGCCCTCTCGCCCTTGATGATTGACCTCATCTCGTCTGATGAGGAACAGGAAGTCGCCGACCAGCCGGTTGCCGGGCAGGACATCGTGGCGGGAGGCAACACGGCGGACGTGGATGTCGCGAACCAGGAGGTGCCGGAGACAGACGAGGAGGCCGTCAGAAGGGAGAGGAAGAAGGAGCGGAAGCGCTTGCGTCGGGAGCAGAAGGAACAGGATGCGCGTGAGGAACAGGAACGCGCAGAGCAGGAGCGCAGCGCGACCCTCGTCAAGAAGGAGAAGAAGCGCGTGAAGAGGGAGAAGAAGGAGCGAGACGAACGAGCGCGGGAGACGGACCAAGAACAGCCATCGCATGGAGAGCCTGCACCGGTGGAGATTCAGAAGGCTTCAGGCAAGTCGGGCGGCTCGAAGTCGGCGAAGGGAAAGGGACAGGTGAAGGTGAAGGTGAAGGTGAAGGGAGAACAGCACGCGCCCCTTCGTCACTGGAACAGCAGGCTGGCGGCGCGTATGCGCGGTGAGATTCCTCCAGAAGAGCGTCCGGCCGCATACGACGAGCGTGAGTGGGAGGGGAAGAAGTGGATCCTGGTCCAGGGCGACGATGATAGATTATATCGCAAGGTAGTTGAATAGAGCTTGTGCATCGAACGGTGTCGATTTTCTCCTGTCCCCTTCGGTACTACTGCTCTTGCTGCCACAGTAAGTCCCCAGGACGTTGTCGGCAAGTCACTCTCAAACCGTCGGCCGGCACTTGCGATGACGGCGCGCGTACAAGTGGGACGACAATTAGGCACGTCTGTTTGGGTGCGAGTCTCTGGAGATGTCAGGTGCCGAGATAACCCATCGTCGAGCGAGATAAGAATGCGGCACCAAAGCCTTCGGCACTATCTTGATTGGCATAACACGAGATATCATACAGACAAACTATACTGAACCTTTTTGTTCGCGCTACCGTCATATATGAGTGTACATGCCATGACCATGTACGTGTTCATTCTTGCGCGTTGTCACGCCCTTCTCGTGATTAGGTAAGCGCGTCTCCGACAACGTACGTATCGCGTCCGCATCCACAGCCGGCAGATGCGCTAATGCTGCCTCCAGCCCGCAGGCAATGCAGTCGACATGCGCGCCAGTCTCGTCCACGACGCCCTATCGGTTTGGATCAGCCGCGGGAGACGACAACAGGAGAGACAACAGAAGTCGAAGCAAACTGCTCGCCGCCACTTACACTTTGCATGGGCCCCGGTAGCATCTTTCGCAGCATATCAGGGTCTCGCCCTACCATTGTCGAATGGCCTATGTAGTCCAGCACCCTCCAACCGACCACGAGGTGGCGAGCGTGAACTCGGAGCCGCGCTAGGGCATCCACGGCATCGCGCACGTTCTGGTTGTCTGGATCTACCACAACGAATCAGCCGATGATCGCGCAAGCGATGTAACGATACAAAGCCAGCAACTCACAATCCGTCGCCCAGTCCCAGAGCCCCACCCATGCGCAGAACCAGCTCTGGGGGCACATAGAGAACTAGGATAGCCAGCAGATCGAACAAGCCGTTTTCGACTTTGTAGATCTGTGCGTAGAAGACGAGCACGACGTGGACAGCGATTGCCCAGAATGCCTCAATAAGGACGAGCCTCGCCTTGTGAGGAAGCTCTGCCGTGACTGTGTTGAGACTCGTGAGCCCATCCTAGACAACCAACAACTGAGAACTCACAAAAGGCTCAAATTTTATAGGAATCCCAGCGAGGTTGTACTTGCGCATATCCTCGAACAACATATGGACGCCCCCGTAAAGTTCGCCAATGTCTGCTCAGAAGTGGGAGGCTCTGCGAAACGGTGAGCTCGGAGTCCCATGCGATAACAGCTTTAATTCTCTCACCATGTCGAAGAATGAGAATCAGTGCATCGAGCCTATGCTGCATGCGCCCCAGACCACCGACCCACGCAAGCCGAGCACGGATATCGGAAATCAGCCTGGCGCTTCCGTCAGCCTCGAGCGGGAGAGAGCGGCGGATGCTAAGTACTTACAGCCTCATCAAAGGTGACTGGCATCTCAGTCTTGTTATCGCCTTCGTCAGGTCATGCGCGGCGCGGACGACATCGCGCCGCGGGTTGAGTCTTGGTATGCCCGTCTTCGCCGTGTAAAGGAATTCCTTATGCAACGTACGCCTGACTATGAAGTTACTTTGTTCCCATGCCACTCACTTGAACGTGACGTTCAGGTTTTTCTGGTCCTTGCCTCCGAGTCAGCAGAAGGGGACAATATGCTCTCCGTGGTCTGCGCATCTCATCAAACACCTGCGAAACGGCGAGCTGAGGACCACTCACTATATCTTTTGGGTCGTCCGAATCGCGAGCCATCATGCACGCGGCGTTATACTTTGCGTCAATTTCTGAGCCCAGCGCATTACTGTCCTCCTCCAACACCGCCCACTCATGAAATACGTCTGATATGGTTTTGGACGTCGGTGTAGGGGAGGAAGCAAACTGCCCTTGCTATATCAGCCGCAGAGTGATTCACTGCGCAGATAAGTACTCACTTGCCGGTCAAACTCGTGAAAGAAGGTCATGACTTGAACCGCTTGCTCGACTTCGAGGTCTGCAGATTCAAGCAAAGTCTGGGCTACGGCGAAGAGCGCCTTCCAGGCTGCGATGGATGCACGAGCGGCGCTGCTAAAACGGTCGATGTTGCCGTTGTTGGCGATGGATAGGACGATGGAAGAGCCCTAGGTGAATTGTGAGTGACATAGACGCCAGATGGTCGTATTTACGCACCGTCCTTTCTTCCAGATATGAGTCGACAAGCGACGAGCACGATGGCAAATGGACCGATGAGTGCAAGACTGTACGTTAGCGCGTTTTGTATGCCACTAGACACCTCGAAAACGAGCGTATCTTCATGATATGACAAGATCATGAGAGCAATCACATAGTACAGCGCTTCGTAGATCTCCCTTGCTGATACTAAGGGCGGAGATTCAACGATATTTCAAGTCTACTATGCTTCAGCGAGATTCGGACGGTATGGACGAGGCAGAGCAGAACTCACGGGTATCGTACTGAGCTGGAGTCGGTCCAGGTGGAAAAACGTGGTCGTGCATAGATACTCGAGACTGTTCCGTTCCGCAATGGGATCGTACGTCATCGAGGTTGTAGAAGCAGCGCCGGGAGTCCAGTCCTTACTCGTCGTCCAGCGCATATTCCTGCGCAATGCGGCGTAGCAAAGTCGATCTCGTCCTGCGCCGCCCCAAAGCTGGCACCCGCCCAAATGAGCCATTTTCGTGATTCATTCCGCGCACTGTAGGGAGGGCATCAACGTCGCATGCATGTGAATGGAGGAGCGAACACACCGGCTGGTCGTTGGGTCAAAGCCCGGTCGCGCAGGTTCAAGCCGATCCCGTGAAGACTGTTCATGGCCTCATCTCTCATGCGTGCGCTATGTTCCTCTACGGTGATCTCTCCACGTCGTAGCCGCGCCCTGTTGGCATGGAACAGTAGGTAGCGCTCGACAACAGTTCTGTGGACGGCGTCGAGAGCATCAAAAACGTGTAGAATCCACGATCGTTGAGCACCACGAGCGCTCATCTCAGACTCTGGGAACATGATGGAGGAAATAAAGGGGGGTATGCAACGGCAAACATGTCCAATAAGCCTCGATGGCGTGTGACGGCTGTCTGTCTTCAGGATCGACGGCACATGAACGGTGGATGGCAAATCCTAGCACAAACTCGAGCTTCACTTTCTCAAGCTCTTTACAACAAGTTGTTCCTTGTTACCGGAAGCGGCGGAAACAGGAATCGTACGCTCGATATGGACGTCGAACGTTGAACGTTGAATGTTGAACGTTGAACTCTGAGAAGTTCAGTTGAAGAGAGACGTGACATTTACCGCGAGATGTCACATACCACGTGCTAGATCGTCACTTACCGACGCGCCCACTGGTCTTCAGCCTACGCCTGAATCGACCTAGCATCGCCCGGACACCCATTTCCAGAACGCGCCTTCCACTGGACTTTGCAAGAGTGGACCACCTACCGCCGACTCTGTCTTGGGATGACGGCACGCACAAATGGAACGATTGCTGTGAACTGGATGAAATACACAACCCTCAAGGCTATATGAGGAAGATATTATAATTCATTCTACTTTCCTCACCACTGTCACGTGTGAGCGTACACACCAAGCCCCAAGTCAGCTCATCCGCGCGCATTGTCTCGCCCTTCCCGCATAATGGGGTAGCGTTCTTCGGACAACGTGCGTATCGCGTCCGCATCCACCGCCGGCAGGTTCGACAATGCTGCATCCAGCTCGCAGCCAATGCAATCGACATGCGCGCCAGTCTCGTCCATGACGTCCTAGCAATTCGAATCAGCCGCTGAAAGCAATTATAGGAGAAGAAATAGAGGTCGAAGCAAATTTTCGCCGGCACTCACACTTCGCATCTGCCCCGGCAGCGCCGGTCGCAGCGTCTCAGGACTTGTCAGCACCATCATCGACCTGCCGACATACTGCAGCATCTGCCACCCGAGCACGAGGTGGCGAGCGTGGAGTTGGAGCCGCACCAGGGCATCCTCCGCCTCGCGCACGTCCCGGCTGTCTGGATCTAGCACGATCAGTCAGCCGAGGAACGCGCAACGGGTCCGTGGCCTATGTTCATCACTCACAATCCGTCGAATAATCCCACAGCTCCACCCACGAGCGTCTGCTACGCAGAACAGTCTCCAGCAGCACGTAGAGAACTAAAACGGCCAGCATATCGACCAAAGTATTGTCGAATTTGGGAACCCAAGCGCAGTAGAGAAAGAGAAGGGCGTGGATAGCGGCAGCCTTAGACACCTCCCAAAGGAGGAGCGCTCCCTTGTAAGGCAGCTCCGCCGCAAATGGTTCCTATATTTACCATCTGTGAGCCCGGCTCTGTAACGCAGCCCAAAGCCAGAACTTACATGAGGGTGGAAGTCGAATGCAAGCACGGTAAGGTCAAAGTTGCTCGGATCATCGAACAAGAAGTCGAAGCGGCCCATAAACGCCAAGGCCGCCTCTGCGGAATTGGGAGGCTCTGCACGACGGTAAGCGTGATCACCCAGGCGAAAACAGCTTTATACTCTCACCTCCCTGATGAATCAAAACCAACGCGTCGAGCAGGTGCTGCATGTCGCCCAAAGCATTGACCCATACAAGCCGGTCGCGAATATTGGAAATCAGCCTGGCGCTGAGTTTAGCCGACGAGCGAGAGAGCACAGATGCTACTCACTGCCGCACCAAAAAAGAATCGCTTTTCAGCAGCCTCGTCAGCGCGCTCGTCAGGTCTTGGGCTGCGCAAACAACATCGCGCCGCGGGTTGAGCGTCGGTCTGCCCGTCTTCGCCGCGTGCAGAAACTCCTTCCGCATCGTACGCTTGACTATGAAGTCGTTGACTTGGAACGCCATCAAGAATGTCATATTCAGCGTCCGCGTGATCCACGCCTGGTTCTCGAAAGAGAAGGGGATCTCGAGGAGCTACGAATCGTAATTAGCGCGCGCGCGAGGTCAATGGCAAAGTCAAATCTACTTACTGCTTTGATATCCGCCGGTCCCTCTGGACTGCGAGGCATCGTGGACGCGGCGTTATACTTCGCGTCAATTTCTAGGCCTAGCGCGTTACTGTCCTTCTCCAAAGCCACCCAATCATAGACGACGTCTAATATGGTCTTAGACGCCGGGGTAGGAGAAGAAGAAAACTGACAGTGGTATGTCAGCTGCACAGTGATAAACAGCGCAGGTAATCACTTACTTGCCGGTCGAACTCGTGGAAGAAGGTCATGATCTGGACCGCTTGCTCGCCCTCCAGGTCTGCAGATTGAAGCAAGGTCTGGGCTACGGCGTGGAGCGCCTTCCAGGCTGAGATTGACACGCAGGCGGCGCTCTTACAACGGTCGATGTTGCACGACGCTTTCTCCAGCCGTCGTTGGATGGGGCGACGTGAGATTGCTAGGCGAACGATATGAGTAACACGGACGCCAGAAAAGCATAGCTCCGCACCATCTTCTCCTTCAAACATGAGCCGGAAAGCAGCGACAAAGACGGCAAATAAGACGATGAGTGTACCACCGTGGATTAGCGCACATTCCAAATCACTGTACCCTCCGAAATGGAGAGCATCTTCATGGTATGCCAAGATCATGAGGCCAACGATGTAATAGAGCGCTTTGTAAACGTCCTCGACCGTCACCAAAGACGGGAGTTCGACGTTTCGGGTAATACTACGAGTCTACGACTCTTCAGCGAAATTCGGGCGGCATGGACGAGGAGGAACAATACCCACGGGCATTGTCGGCTGCAGTCGATCCAGGTGGAAGGATAGCGTCGCGCATAAGCGCTCAAGACTGCGTCGTTCAGTGACGGCGTCACATGCCATCATCGACGGTGTTGAGGAAGTGGCAGGAGTCCAGTCTTCGTCCGTCGTCCAGCGCATTGTCTTGCGCAAATCGGCATAGCAAATATCGATGTCGTCCTGCGCCGCGCCAAGGCTGGTACCAGCCCAGACGAGCCATTCGCGTGACTGGTAGCGCGCACTGAAAAGAGGACATAAGCGCCGCATACAGATGGATGGATGGAGAGAGCGCACCGCCGAGTCGCCGGGTCAAAGCGCGTCAGGTCACGCAGGTTCAGGCCGATTCCCTGAAGACTGGTCATCACCTCGTCTCTCACGCCACGTTCCTCGATGACAATATCTGCATTCTGAAAGCGCCCTTTGTTATGGAACAGTAGATAGCGCTCGACGATGGCTCGGTCGACGGCGTCGAGGGCATCGAAGATGTGCAGAAGCCACGGCCGCTGAGCACTGTTAACCCTCTTCTCGGAGTCGGAGGACATGACGGCGAGAGACAAGCTGTAAAGAAAAGGGAGATACAGCGGCAAACATGTTAAAGAAGCGTCGATGGCTGTGACGGCTGTGTTGAGTTTCGACGGCACGTGAATGGCGAATCCTAGCACAAATTCAAGTCTCGCTTTCTCAAGCTGAGCCCTAATTGATGATTGTTCAAAGTCAGTCCTCGGACGGGTTCAGTCCAAGGGCGGGCAGGGCGGGGAAGAGTGATGACATGCTCGACATGGACGTTCAACTCAAGAGGCGACGTTTGCCGCGAGGTGTCACGGGTCACGTGAAGTCCTGTCACTCGACGCTCCGCGCCATACCTCCGAAGTTCAACTTGATGCACGAACTTCGAAGTCAGCCTCGTCCATATGAACGTCCCCGCATACTCTTACTTATGCCAGCCATGTATAGCTCAAGCGATCAATGGTTATTCTGCTTCAGACATCATATCCCTCTCAGGATGCCGTCGTCGGCACTGCTCAAGGCGCTGCGAAGATCTGCTAGTAGTCGAATACCCACGGCAGCACGATCTTCCTCTCCGAGCGCGAGAGCAGTGCTCGATGCATGCGGTACGCCGCTTTGCACTCACAACACCCGCATCAACTTCCTGACAGTTGTCTATGCTCCGAGACTTCGTAATCCTGCGTTGTATCCCTCCGCGTCAACGATAGAACAGACAAGATCGCATTGCTCCCTTCGACGACATCATCTTCGACCCAGAGGCGGTACAGAAGTGTGACGGGAAGGCTCACCAGACTAGCTATAAGTCGTCACATTGATCTCTGCAGTTCTTAGGAGAACTCGAACTTCTCGGCCGTCAACAAGGAGCGCCACGATTCCCCGGCGATTGAACATGATCTGTCTTCATGAATCAACGGGCGGCCCTCACCGACCTCACCGACCTGTCCAATATGCCCGGTGAGTGAAAAGGCTAATACATACACCTTCTCGTACTCATGTGCTACGCGGCAGGTCTGGTCGCGAACGTGTCAATGGACGTAGGTTCGTAGTACATCACTTCCGAAGTCGCTCTATTGTTGGGTCAACGGACACATCAGTTCATCGACGAGTTTGACCTCGACCTCGACCTGAGCAGAACCATCGAGAGGTGATTGTACTGCATTCTCCTCGGCTATGAGAAGGAGGAAGCTCGCGTGCGAGTACACGTCGTCACGCTGCCGACGATTACGGATTGAGCGCGGGCATCACATGAAAGGAGGCGCGCGTTAGGCATACACGGAAGTAGATCCCTCCCAACTCGCCACCCCAAACTTCACGTTCACGTTCGAGGCCTTGTGGTCTGGGAGTTTATCATGACGCGGTACGCGCTGTGTTTCTCCCTCATAGTTTTCCGCAAATAATTATCCTTTCAGCGACTACGAGATCCAGAAAGCGCGCAACGAAGTCATGGAGAAAAAATGCCAAAGCGCCTGGGCGTCCTCACCGCCCGAACATCCGTTGCTCGAGGTCTCTCAAAATCTCGGCGTGCGTGCGTGGAGGAGAACAAGGACCTCCCGCGCGGCGTTTAGGCAATCTCGCACGGCGATTGGAGATACGCTGGCGCTATAATTGCGAGCACGATCACAGACGATCATATACCACCCCTCCGCCAGCCAAGACTTTCTTCGTGCAATGGTTGCCAGCGCGAGCGCTCTGATCGGCTTGTACGTCGACCAACTTGCACGCCGCCATCGCGTATTCTTCAGCAGAGTCCACCTCTTTGCATCCACCGTCTCAGGCTGATCGTCCGTCGTCCTTGCTCGCCCCTTCGTCACCTGAAGCTCTTTCCCCTCAGTCTGCATCTGCATCCTTCTGCATCCGCTGCAAGACCAAGCAAGCGTCTAGTTCTCACAGTCCATTTTTGCAGAGATTGCACGTCAAACTAGAGCATCGACCACGCCAACGGAAGCCAGACGGAGATCAGAAGTACTACCAGAGACGAGAACGATTGGCTGGTGATGCTTCTGGTAGCTGCCAGCGAAGCGTCTGTTGGCGGAGAGGCGAGGAGATGAATATAAGCCTGAGTAAATTTGTAAGAACTGGAATAAGAACGGGTAAAAGCTTACATAAAAGCCGGAGATAAGGGCCAACGGAATACTTATGGGGAAGTGGGAGGGCGACCTGGAGGAGAAAGTCCAAGGAAAACGACCCTAACGCCGGGATAACAGCCCTCTCGTATCTTGATGATCATTATTTCTGACAGAAATGCGGAGGACAGCAGCCAGAGCGAAGCTGTAAAGGAGGTCGAGGTAACTCGCGCCGCGGAAGGGATCGCAATGGAGACGTCGACAATTCGGGTCACGCTGAAAAGTCGAACCATCGATGTCCACGGTCACGTGAACATTTGATCTAGGCCGGCCGGATGAAGTTCCCACGTTCCATCTTCCTTCTTCTTCTACGATCTCGTCGACAATTTTCCGCCTCCATGTTCGAAAAGTGCTTTCCGCTAAGGCTACTTGATCGCGACAGCTCTGTCACGCGGCAGGGTGCTCTCATCTGAGCCGCTCATGTCTTGCAACAGGACTCTCCGGGAACGCAGCGTTGGGCGCAGCCATCGTAAGATCGGCCTCGCAGTCGGTCATCAATCTTTTGTACCAAGAGGTACATAAGGTGCGTCCCCTCCGTCTGAATACTTCGCTCGGAGTGCTCATCGCTGGACACGCAGTGGTGTGCCGATCAAGCATCGGCATATCGTCCTTCAGGCTCTCGTACGGTGCGACTTCTGCTCTTATCACCTCCTGGATCTGGGCACTCCAACGCAACATTCCCGATATCCCTCCTCCGTCCTCTGACCTCCTGCCTCTCGGCTGCAACACGAGGACTCCTGTCTCCATGTGAGTTTTCCCTGTTGAACCGCGTCCGTACATCTCCCCCCGTTCGCATGATGTCACTTATTCAGAATCGCTCTAATCCCCTAAGGGGAAACGATGCCAAATTTATTGCACACTGAACTTCTGTTTATCCCTCTCAACGCTCCTGTTTTCCCATGCTCATCAAAGTCCTTTGTGCATAGGGAACCTGCGTATCACCCAGTATCAAAGTTGCGCGAGAAGCCCGCTCAGCTTTTCTTGTGTGTCGCTTGCGACAGCCGGACTCTCGCTTTGGCCTCTTGCTGACCATCGCCGCCCGCTCTGCGTCGCCCTAAATCTGGGCGCGCTGTGCGCTGTGGCTAACTCTACTTATACCCTGACATATACCTGTGCCGTACTGAGTTTGCACAAATTATACTACACAGACAGGCCCATGCATACTGTACGGGAGCGGAAGCTGAAGAGGGTCTGGTGAGCGCGCGACGCGCGTTGCTCTTGACTGCCTCAGGCCGCAGGCACCTGCGCCAGCATCCCCAAATTCTGCGCACACCCCGGTGCACACTGAGGCCTACAACCTACGCCAAATTCATTGTGATATACCATCTACATACCTACGTGAAAACTTGCCGCCACTAGTCAGCGTTGCGGGGCTCTCACTGGGCGCGCATCTCTGTTCGACATGGTCACCTTTTCTGCAGCTTCACTAAGTACTATCGCTCATCGACTTCCTGGATCCCTCTGCATCCCGTCAATCGTGGGCATGCCGATCAAATGGGCACTGCTCGTGGCCGACGAGTATTTGATCGAGTCGAGTCGAGTTTCTGACTTCCTGCCTTTTGAGGCAGGAGAGTTTAGACTCGACTCGACTCGAACAACGAGTCGACTCAACTCACGGCAACACTAGCAGAGACTGTATGTGGCGGCTCACCTCTGGGCCGCGCAATGGCACCTGTCTCGCTCCGCGGACACGCCATTGCATGCAGACAGGTCGAGCTGAGCTTCAGCTTCAGTATCTAATAGTATGCACTAGTTGTTATCTACATGATACACGATGCCCTTGACTACAACGTGGAGTTCCACAAAATCGTCGCCACGCTTCTTGGAAATGCTCATAAACCTACCCTCTGCGTCGTCGATCTTCACATACTCGATTGCTCGAGCGTCTTCTCTGTAAACGGATAGTCGGTGTACCCCGTTGGGCTTGAGTCACCCAAGAGGTAGAATGTGTCCCGATTGTACTTCGTGAGCGGAAGATCGTGCCGCCAGCGCAGGGGAAGATCCGGCTGTCATGCGCGTTAGCCACTTTGCACCTTCGTTCTCAAATGGGTGGTAGGCGACTCACGTTCGAGATAAAGTACCGGCCGACCGCAATGAGATCCCCTTTGTCCTCTGCGGTCTTGATGGCGAGCTCGCGCGAGTACGCGCCAGCGCTGATCACCGGCTTCGGCGCCCATATCTCGCGCAGGAAGTCGTTCTGCTCCTGCGCACCGATGTCGTCCGGATCGCGCGTGTTGGCGTTATGTACGCGCGGCTCAACAAGGTGGATGTAGGCCAAGTCCGGGCACTGCTTCTTGAGTTCCGTCACGAAGTGAGAGAACTGCGGAAGAGGGTCTTTCATGCCCATTTCTGTGGATAGGATGACGAGGACGTGAGATTAGATGATCATCACAAACTGTTAAGGTAGGGGACATCCACAACCGCGGTATGTCACGTGCCGCGTGATGGTCCTTCCGTTTTCGGCAAACGCGTCTCGCCGGAGCATTGTTCGACCATTTTACAACGACAGTCGTCTCATAGCTCAGATTTGTCTTCTGCAAAATGTGCATATACATGTATAGATACGGTATAAATATTAGGGTCGTTCAAACCTGGCGTGTGCGTATATTCGGAGTCTGCACGCGGAGGTTTTTTGGCCCTGAAAATAGCCTCTTCTCGAAAAAATTGTAATTCGTGCGTCTCCGCGCAGACAGGTTTGAAGGAGGGGTTGGTGAAAAGCCCCTGCGTGTGGACACACGCACAGGCGTTCCCCAGCCAAATGGCACAATACGTAAACTAGGGTGCATGCACACAAAAAGGCGTTTGCGAATGCGCGCGCACAGGAAAAGAGTATTGCGTGAGAAGATTTCGGCCTCTGCCGAAAGTGTATCAGTCACCGACGACCGTTCACATCCGTTTCGAGACTCAACACAGAGCTGCCCCCCGTGATGCCTGCAACAGGGAAGCGCCAGCAGATTCTCGATGATCTTACGCTGTATGCGAGCCATAAGCGCCGCAGAGAAGTCAAGCAGCGCGTACAGGATCTACTTGACGATTTACCCTCTTCCGACTTCGACGAACTCTTCTCCGACCCGATCTCAGAAGTGTCTGGGGTATCCGGTGCATCTAGCGTCTCTGGGGTGTCAGAAGGGAGCCATAGTGATGGATCTGACGAGGACGACTTCGATATGCTTCATCTGTTCCTCGATCTCGACATCGAAGATATCATCGAGCTGCTCTCCGGAAGCTGGATGAAGGACCTGGCAACACTTGTGGACAAGATCCAGACTACTAGGGTACTCGATCCCGGAGAGCCCATTCCCAAGCTGTCCCAGCTTCCGCTCCTGGAGCAGTTCAAGACGATGAGCCCGGAACGATTCCGCAAGAAGATGCGTGTCGAGCCCGAGATCTTCGACCATATCGTATCCCTCATCCAGGACCACCCTGTATTCCACAACAACTCCAACTGTCCACAAATCCCAGTCCCAGCCCAGCTAGCGATCTTTCTGAACCGCGCCGGCCATAGCGGCAACCTCGCATCCCCCGCAGATATTGCACAGTGGGCAGGCGTCTCGGAGGGCACGGTGGATAATGCAACAAAGCGTTGTCTCATAGCGCTTGTCTCTCTCCATGATCAAGCCATCCATATGCCAACGGAGGAGGACAAGGAGGCAGCAAAGGCCTACGTCGAACTGGAGACATGTCCGGAGTGGAGAGATGGATTTCTTCTCGCTGATGGTACCAAAATACCAGTATTCAGCAAGCCGGGATTTCATGGCGAGGCCTGGTTTGATAAGAACAAGGATTACTCGCTTGATGCCCAGGTATGTGTCTTGGTTTGGGTGTTAACTTATTTGCTGACTCCCGTGTTGTACAGATCATCTCTCTGCCACATAATCTGCTCATCGTGGATTATTCACTTGGTCATACTGGAAGTGTTCATGATTCATGGGCCTTCCGTAGCACCCGCACATACAAGGAGCACGAGCTGATCTTCGCACCTGGTGAATGGCTCTGGGCAGATTCTGCGTATCCTCCCACGACGTACACCGTTGCACCATACAAGAAGCCTATCAACCGGGATCTGACCGCAGATCAGCGCACCTTCAACTACTGGATATCAAAGGTGAGTGAAAAAGTCTGGTTCAGTTGGGCAGCATTTCTAATTTTTTGCAGATCCGCATCCGTGTTGAGCATACGATGGGCATGCTCAAGGGTCGATGGCAGTCGTTGCGCGAGCTTCGCATCCAGATGAAGGACAAGAAGCGGCATCTCTTGGCTGTTCTCTGGATCCGTGTTTGCATTATCCTGCACAACATCATCTTGCGCAAGGAAGGAGATAACTTCGATGCTGAGTGGCGAGAGGAGCTCTGTACACTTGCAGGTGATGACCGTCATAGTCAGGAAGCAGAGGAGGAGCTGTTCGCAGTCTCAGAGTCCTCAGGAGAGGAGGAGGGTAATGCGGCAGAGGTACGCCGAGCCGAACGCCAGACGCGTACCACAGGGGAGACATTTCGCCGTAGACTGATGGATGTCCTGTTTGATAGTCCGCACACAACAGCACGTAGGCGCTGATTCAATACAAGTATAGTACACACACAGAAAGATGGTCGTGATTTATGCTGAGGCAAATGGCGGAGCGCTCACTCTTACGTTTTTTGTGAGTGTGAATCGCATTTTCCGAGGGAAATTACAGCAAAGGAGTAAAGCACTGTGTAAAACAAAGACAAAACAAGCAGTCCCTTGGCTTATTTCATCAGCCATCTGGCAGAATACGCAGTGCAGCGGATGGTCCAAAACGGGTAAGTCATCTGCTCATTCTGTGAGAACGAGCGAAGTAGAGCCAAAACTGAAAAAACTGGTGATAGAGATGATGTATAAGAGTAAGTGTAGAGAATATGAAGCTCAGGGAGTGAGGTGGAAGAGGAGTAAAACCTCAGGTGTACCAGCGAGAACTATGTTCGCACACATGGATTGGCTTGAGTTTGCACCTGACATGAGCCACTATATGGAGCTAGCACCTGGATATGAACATAAAGCAACAGATATTAAACATGTATACTATAGGAGATAGGTAGGAACAAGTATTAGACAAGGGAGTGCCAAACAGTAACTCAATTTACGCCATCAACCCGGTCGCGAGCGAAGTCAAGGTCATGAAAATCACCATCACCAGGTCCGTTAGCAAATTCGAAGCCAACGGCACCCTCCATCCCTGCCTCATCCCACCTATCCGCACCTGCACCTTCAAACATCCCCGCACCTGCACCTGCACCAACATCGACACCACCGACCAGCCCCACCCCCGCTTGGAAACCCCAGCCGCCATCCAGAACACCTCCTCCCATCCCCATGCCTGCCCCCCATCCACCACCATTACCGCCACCACCCCCATCACCCATCATTCCACCAACCCACCCCACGGCCCCGGCCCCACCCCCACCCATTCCCCCATTCACGCCCACGCCCATGCCCCCATTCACGCCCAAACCCATACCCCCATTCGCGCCCACACCCATACCCATGCCTGCACCCACGCCCACACCCCCGCCGCCACCCGCACCCATACCTCCACCCATCCCCCCACCCATCATCCCCCCACCCATCCCTCCTCCCCAAAGCCCACCCATCATGCCAGGCATGCCACCCATCGCAGCAGCAAAGGGCATACCATACATGCCCGCAGGCGGGGCCTGCTGCATCTGCACCTGAAGGCGGAGCATCTCCCGCTCATGCGCCCGCTGCTTCTCATCCGCCTCCGCCTTCGCACGAGCCTCCTTCAGCTTCAACTCCGCTAAACGACGCTCGTGCTTCTGCGTGCCCAGCCGCTCAAGGGTCGCGTTGCTGCAAAGGGAATCATCCTCGAACGCATCAAGGTGACCCCTCTTCGTACCGCGCTTCGCAGCAGAGGATGGCGGGATAGGGGCAGATGCAGAAGGCGTTGCAGCTGTGGCCGTAGCAGATGTAGATGTACGCGCAACTGAAGGACGAGCGGGGGTCGGAGCGCTGGCGGTGGTGGGAGCGCTGGCTGGCGTGCCTAATACGATAGTGTTCGCACTGACGGAGGCGCGCAAGGGAGGGCGGGGACGAGGCACAGGTTCCGTAGCGAGGGGGGTTGCCAAGTCAGCAGTTAAGTCGATGGTTTCTGCCTCATCCGCCGGGGTGCTGAAGAGAGCAGGTGCCGGTGCAACCTCAGCAACCCCGTCCACAGACACGGCCTTCGAAGTATCAAAAGCAGACTGCAAAACATTGTTTGAGTGAGTACGATGATATAGTGAGCAATGCAACGTACAGGATCAAGGGGGTTGGCTGGAAAATCCTCGTCTGGCTCACCCTCAGCGTCAGCATCAGGGTCTGCTGGCTGGGATGCAAGACGGGCGCCACCGTAATAACCTGTCGCTTCGACGGCAGCTTTCGTATGGTTTTGGGCTTGGTCGGACGTTGTGGTGTAGGGGTTGAAATTCGGGAGGGTCACCCACCAGCCGTGGAGCTGGCGCCAGAAAGGGAAGTCGCGCTCGTGCTTCTCTAGATAGAGATGGGTATACAGCAAAAGGTGACTACACGCGACGTACGTATTTTGTTCTCCAAAATGGGATCCTTCAAGACATCCTCCACGCTCAACCCCGCTCCCGTGCGACCAAGATCGTCGTTAACCTCACGATACTGCTTGCGCAAGCTATGGATAGTCAGCATCAAGTCATTGGAACGAGTCAGCAAACGCACCGTCCGCTAATGAGCTGCTGCATTGATGTTAAGGCTCCAACCCATTCCATTCCATATCCATATTTTCAGTAATGATATGGTATCCAGTAATATCCGGATAGTATACAGTAATTACTGAGTATATATGGTTATTTACTTGCTAGACTTCCTGCTTTTGCGCCCCTCCGCAACCTCATTCCACAACAGCTCACTCTCAAGCCACTTCTTAGCGCAAACAATCTCGGTTACTGTCCTTGCTCTGAATGACGATCGCGTGTCTCTACAGACGTGACGTGACTTTGAAAAGAGGCGCTCGACGGCGACAGACGTGCCGGGTATAGCGAGAAAGTCTCGGGCCATGCGCGCAATGATCGGGAACTCGTGTGCATGCTCCTAACAAAGGCGTAAGCTGAGGTTAACATGGTGAGTAGGACTCGTCCATACCTTCCACCAGAGCAGTGGCTTCCGACGATCTCCCGCTCCTCCTTCGCCAGCAAGCCAGCGGTCAGCTTCCGAGCGCGTTGATGATTGCTCGGCAGCAGGAACACGAGGACAAGCTCCAACCGTTGCTAAGAAGTCATCATCGTCGTCTATCTCGTTCTCTGCTGCTGGAGGAGGTGGGGCACCAGCAACGTGCTCTCGCGCATACTCATCAAAGACATGGCGGAAGAGCGCCGTCGCTTGCGTGTACTTGTCTTCACTCAGTTTGCGAAACCAGTCCGCACGTAACGCTGGATGCAGCACTGAAAGTATGTCAGAAAGCGGTATGGAGGATGTAAAGGACCACATACTAGTGGCGAGCATGGTGTACTGCGACTCCTTCGCAATGTCGTAGTATTGCATGAGCTTTTTGTGGCCAGCAGCAACAGCCTCGCGCAGCTCCACCACAAGGCCTCCGTCGTTCATGAGGTTCTCGAGCCTCTGCCGCATGTGTTCGTACATTGGGAGCACCCATGGGAGGGTTGGTGTGCTCCCCTGCGACATCGTCTTCGTAACGTGTGTGAAAACCTGAAATCGAAATGAACAGGCGGTAAATTGTTTCGTAAGGATGTACACACCCCGAGAATGGAGTTCAGCTGGTCAATCAGCTTCCACTCGGTAAATCCGAGCAAAAGCGCGCGATGCTTGCCGCCAGCATACCCAAAGGACCAAGAGTCAATCGCCTGAAGATGAATGAGCATGCAGGCAGAGGGTAGGCTGCAGATGCTTACATCTCTGAGAAGAAGCGCCCGCTCCATCATAGCTTGGGTCGAGTTCCAGCGAACCTTCATGTCTCGAACGACCATGAGTCGCGCAACCACAGACTTGCCGACGATCTTGTCTTTGTAGTTGCGCTTAGCCTGTTTACGGAACGCAGATCGACTCTGCGGAGTGCAGACGATCTTCTTGCATGCCGTTCTGAGCTGGACGGATGGACCAATTGTAAATACTAGATGCGAACAGAGAGACCAATAACTCACCTTCTCAAGCGCGGAGAGGTTTGCCATATCCCCTTCAGCCTCAGCCTCCTCGTCTTCGTCGAACGCAGCCTGCACATCATCCTCGCCCTCGCTCTCGCCCTCGCCATCCTCATCCGGCACGGCAGACATGTCCATGACCTCGATCTCGTCTTCTTCGTCGCCTTCAGCCTCCCACTCGCATAAGTCTTCATCATCATCGACAGAGAAGTGTATGGGGAGGTGCTTGAGGAAGAGCTCGTAGTAGTCCTTGACGTCTGGATCGGCGTCGACCTCCTTGAAGACGGACAGAATCTTTTGAACGACTAGGTTGATGACGTGGGCGATACAGCGTATCTGCGCGTTGTCGGTGTTGAATGGGATTCCGTACCGGCTCAGAAGCAGGCGGGCGATGACACGACACAGAACATCGTTGGCGGAGACGTTATCTAGTGCCAACGCGGATAGCTACGAAACAACTGATCAGTAAGTGGCGTGAACAAGACGCGCACAGCAACGCACCTTATGCGCGCAGCCCATGTCTTTCAAAGACTGCCAGAGAGACTTGGCACCACCCTTCCCGGTGTGCTCATCGCCTTCGAGATGGCGGAAGTCTACTACTCGCTCAACAAGCCGCCAATCATCATCGATCCAGTGCGCAATGGTTCCCGCAAACGAGAAGACCATTCCCGGGTTCGTCCAGGTATCCGTAGAGCAAGCGATCTTTGACTTAACACTCTGCATAAGGAAGGTCAGCAGTTGAAGAGGAAGGGAGCACGCTGACGCACCGAGAGCTCGCGAATGACAGCGTCGCGCAGGTCGATGAACAGACGTGCCACATGATTGCGTACGGTGGTGTCGGTAGGAAGCGAGAACTTGCATTGGATGTACTTGAAGAGCTTCTGGCAAGCAGGAAGCTCGCCCGTAGTGAAGGGAAGATCGGCGGAGACGAGCCAACTTGCGAAGATGCGATTGAAGCCATTCTGCGTGGGAAGAACTGCTGGATTCATCCAGCCGTCAGAGATGTATGCTGCCATCATCTCCTTGCCCTTGAGCGTGTAGCCCAGATCGGCTGGCTTAGTCTCTCCTCCCTTCCCATCACTCTCTGGATTTGCCTTGGCCGCCTCGATCGCTGCTCTGTGCTCGCGCGTATGCTTGGCGAGATTGGACAGCACAGGCTTCACGAGTTCGTCATCGAAGGACGCCTTCTCTCCAACTTTGCGCGGGACGGTGCGCGTCCTAGAGGCGCCCATGCAAGGTGAGTGCACGCTGTATTAAAGAGAAACATGACTTACGCATCGCAGTGCTTGCACTTGAATAGCCAGCGGTCCCCGGTGATGTCGTGCACGGCCTTTGGGTCATGCCAGTGCGGCAGAGTCTCATTCTTCGGGCCGCGCGCGCCTGCCGGACGACGCGCCGCCTCGCGATTCTCCACATCACGGAGCGCTGCATCACCATCCGACTCTGTCTCTTCACCACTCAACTCGCTTCTCTCATCCCCCGCCCCTCTCCCAGTCTTTCGGCGCTTAGGAGCCTTTTTGGTGGCGGCGCGCTTCTTCACCTGCGTGCTTGTGAGTGCGAGATCCTCTTCGTATCGATCTTACTAACCTCCGTCTTTCCGCGCTTGCCCTTAGATGCCGTCCGCGTCTCCTTCTTCCCTCTACCTGCCGCTGCGCGCTTCCCCTTCTTCAGCGCATCTGCCTTTGCCTCAGCAATAACGAACTCAAGATCGGATTCATCATCCTCCTCGCTGCTGGAAGGCCCGTCCCGCTTTCGCTGTACAAAAGCGTGAGCTCCCCCCACCTATAGCCTTCCACATGCCGCACTCACCTTCGGCTTGACAGGACTCGTAACCTCATTTCCATTCTCATCGAGGATCACCTCAATGTTGGCCTGCGAGTCTGCGTCGCTCTCGTCATCGGAGGGTACGTAGTTCTTGTCTTTCTTTGAATCTCCAGGAAGCTGAGCAGCTGCAAAATGATCAGGAAAAGCGATACGGGTTGCGCACAGCGCAATTGTGACGCACGTTGCGGCGGCATCAAGTGGTCTGCCAACGCGCCCTCACCGAGCGCGCGCATGGCCTGCTCAGCCACCTTTCTTGGGTCTACAGCGCGCTTGATGGCCTTCGGTGGTGCACTTGCGCTCGTCGTCGCCAATGGCGGGGGCGCTGACGACGTCTCAGCAACAGCAGGTTCGGGATAACTGTACGATGTATTAGCTATGGATTATGCTTGAATAACCTGTCGCGCACCATATGAGGGTGAGCGCCTTCTTCAAGCGCTCCAACTTCAGCATCATGGGCTCGTGCATCATTCCCGGCTGTGCGACCGCTATGTCGAGATACTTGCTGACTGCATCTAGTCCATATTTTCCACGCTCGATATTCTTGAGCTTCTTATCCTCGTCACGACAGTCTTCCCCATACAGTGCGTCAAATCGGCTGTTGAACGTCATCCACGTCGACTCCTTTTGGGGACCAGTCACAACAGTATATATTTTGCCATCCTTTGCAGCTGTTGGAATAGTGGTCGGCAAGCGCTTGATTAGGGCCTTGATCTCTTGAGCCAGAGCTTCACGAGCACTTTGTTCAGCAGACATGATGTGAGAGCGAACAGGATTGGACTTGACATATGCAGAATTTCTCCGGGCTTCGTGATCGCATTGCCTAATACGGCAGGTCTTCATGCGCGTACGATTTCTCATGTGTATTGTGGCTTCTATTCTCGTTTTGTGAGGGTTTTGACTATGCCAAATGATATGTACATGGTATAACATTATGTCTGTCAACTCCCATTTTGTTCATTCAACAGCCCCTCAAAGAAAATGGCTCGTTAGTGTTCAACCTTGCCGAGGTGTCACACACTGTCACACATTCGATTTCCCGTTTCGTGCGCCCTGCCATGGGCGCACGAAAAAGGAAATATCTCCGAGACACTGATGGCATTCGGAAGCGTTCACTCATGTAAAGGGCCTGTGCTCCAGGGACATCGAAAAACTGGTGATAGAAGATAATCATATACCGAGTACAGTACTATATAATTACTGAGTACTGCCCGGGCTGTAATGATCCTGTACTCATATACGGTATAAACCGAGTATACTCAGTAATTAATTGATATGGTTGGAGCCTTAGTCCAATCGACGCGAATGGCAGCCGGCTCGCTCCACGCGCCGGCCTGCTCCACTAGTTGCGCGCGCTGCGCGTCGTCGGTGATGGCCTGTTGTTGTTTCGGGCGACCACGTCCCCGGCGCTGAGGGGGGGCAGCAGACATAAGAGAATAAAAGAATGTAAGACTAGCGAGGGTGTAGTGTGTATTACTGGTGGTTGCCGCGCCTATGCGACGGAAGAGAGCGGAGACAAGACCTTGGAGGGACGCGACGCGGCGGGATGTCGACGACGGCATCTGCCGAGGATTAGTCATCACGGATTTTTTATTTTCATCTGCGTGTGCAGAGATTAAATAAAAGCTCTCTGCGCGCGCCGAGAGCCTTGAACGACCCTATTCTCGGCCCCCCAAGCGGTGTCCTGATAAAGATGATACACGATCTTTGAAGAAAGGTGCTAAGAAAATGAAGATACATTGTCCTGACCTCCAACACGGCACGCGGACGCTCAAGAACTACATCATGTCCAGGACATGATGTTGGGTGGTAGGCAACGATGGCCGCGGTATTTTTTGGCTACCCAGGCCACTTGTTTGCCGTTCTCCTGATCAGAGCTCCTCTTCTTCTTATGTGGTGACTTGCGGGGGGACATGTGCTCCATGACGCGCTTGACGGCGCACGTAGCACCCATCTGGAGGTTCCCTAGATGCGCCCGATTTGCTTTCGAGACTGCGGGCATCGTTCGTGGTGGAGGCAGCCAAATTTTCAACGCGTCGCGTCGACTGGCCCGCGAAAATCATTATTTGGCCATCAAGTGACCCCCAGGTATCCGGGAGGCCGTAATTTTTGGTGAGGGGTCTCTTACTACATAAATACACAATCGGCAGGGGCCATATTTATTGAATCTATATTGGACGGGCGAAAAACGCGTCGGACGCGTCTCGATCCGACCAATTAGGCCGAATCGGGAAGGTCACGCCGGCGTCATGTGACGTGTCTCGTTTGTGGATGTCCCCTACCTTACTTAGCGCGTACCTTGGAACTTGCCCCAAGGGCTCAGGCGGATGCCGACCTTGAACGCACCGACGGCTTTGGTGACGGCGTCGACGACCTCGAGACCGAAGCGCGAGCGGTTCTCGATACTCCCGCCGTACTCGTCCGTACGCGTGTTCGTTACGTCTTGCTGAAAGTGACGTTAGCGATATCGGTCGAGCACGTTCGAAACGCGCTGCACCAGGAACTGGTCGATGAGATATCCATTCGCGCCGTGAATCTCAACCCCATCAAAACCGGCGAGCTCGACTGCCTTGCGCGCAGCGTCGGCATACCACTCGATGTACTGCTTGATCTCAAGAATGGTCATCGCGCGCGGCGTGTCCTCGTGGTCGGAGAGCTTGATCGCTGAAGGGGCGACCACTTCGTAGGATGGATCCTCGTCCGTGAGGTCCTTCACACCTGCCGCACGGCCCAGCGCCCACAGCTGAAGATACAGGAACGAGCCCTGCGCGTGAACGTTGTCCGTGACCTATTACCGTATCAGCAAGCAACCCGCCGATCGCGGTCGATGTGTTCACCTCTTTCCACGCGGCAATCTGCTCATCGCTGTATATCCCGGGCCCGTTCTTGTAACCGCCCGCCTGGGGAGCGATGACGGTCGCCTCGGAGATGAGGAGGGTGCCGGGGGTGCTAGCGCGCTGGGCGTAGTACTCTTTCACGTTCGGAAGGGCGACGTGCTTGTACTCCGTGTGGCGGAACCGCGTGAGTGGCGCGAGCACGACGCGGTGGCCGAGAGTCAGCTCGCCGAGCTTGAAAGGCTGAAAGAGCTTGGGGGTCACAGACATGTTTTTGAGTCTCCCGCCATCGTGGGGCACCTTTTATACGCGACTGACGAGCCAGACTGTTCGTCGGAGAAAGGCGCAACAGCCAGTAAGGAGCCACCGGGGGAACATGCGTTGTTCACGATGACGCTCGCGTGCGATGAGGTGCGATGACAAATGGCCCTTCTCGCAGAAAAGAAGCACAGCGGCGGTAAAGTCTGAGAGAGGCTGGATTCTGGATTCAGTTGACCACTGAATGTTGACGTTGGGATTGATTAGACCGACGGGAGCGAGCCGAGAGATGACATGGTAGTGGGGGAATAAGAACACGGACATCCCAAACAGACAACAAAGAAATAACCAACCGAAGCATTACCGAAGCATGACCAAACGAGAATAAACAAACGCCCCCTCTGCAAAGCCAAATTTGCTGTTTGTCGAGGCATTCATGAAAGTGACATTATACGCAGGTACAGTTCGTGAAAATGTGATAACAATGACCGTGAGCAGCCGTGTTCCAAGTATAAGAAGGACATGAAAATGACACTGCCGATATATTAGCAGACGCGATACTGGTTCCATGCGAGGAAGCGTCGAAATCAAGAAGTAACTGACCGCGCCTACGTACGCACGCACTGCTTGCGTGTCATAAGATAAACTTCCTCCGAGTCACGAGAGCTTACGCTCCTCATAGGATGGGCGCCCCGCGCCCGACCTCCCTCTCCATCGCTGCCGCCGCCGCCATAGCCCCTGCATTCGCATGGGTAAAGCATGCCAGATGGAAATGCTGCCGCAGGTCTCGCGCTCGCGCGAAAGCCTTGCTGCACCCAGAACATGACCACGGCCTTCCTGACTGAGGAGCGACCTCTTGTCAAGTCGTGCCGGACACCGCAGGTGTATACCGCGGCGGCGAGCGCTTCGCCAGGGACCCCTTCGCCTGCGCCTGTCCCTTCGCCTGCGTCTGAGCCTTCGCCTGAGACTGCCCCTTCGGTTGACTCTGGCCCTTCGCCCGCGCCTGCGCTCCCACCTTCCTCGGCGCCGCCTTCGTCTTCGCCCGCAAGCGCGACTTGGGCTTAGGCTTCGCCTGTCCATCCTCGTAATCCGTGTCTTCCGACTCCAACTCGTCCTCGTCATCGTCCGCCGTGCCGTCGTCCATGTCGAAGTCCCCATCCGCGTCGACCTCGCCGTCCGCGTCACCATCCCCGTCCGCAGTAGTCAACGACGATATGGAGGATCCGCCCGTTTGCGGTGCTTGCGTCGGTGATTGCTTCTGTGAGGACGGCTGCGCCAGCAAGGGCGATTGCTCTTCGGCTCTAGGGGAATCGGACGGTGCCCCGTTGCTACTGAATGAAGTCAGACGAGCACAAGAATTACCAATGCACACTCACTCGTGCCGTGGACGCTTAGCCGGTGAGGATTCCCTCTGTGGCTGCAGATCCTTCTCGTGTTCTTGCGATGAGCGGTCGCTTCGTCTGCGGATTCGAGTTAGCGCGAACAAAGGAAGCATGTGTGATAAGTACTCACGGTGACCGCTTGCGCTTGCTGGAGACTGGCGCGCCGTCCTGCATCTCCACATCCGCCGGTTCATTCGACCCTCGCACGTAGGAGTCCCGCCGTGGTGCCTCGTATGGTGCGTCCGGCGTATACGTCGCAAAGGGCCGACTGGGCACCGGCGCCGGCGCGCCCTCGCCCCTCGCGAACGAACGTGGGTACTCGCCCACACGCTCAGTCTCCGGCTCAGGTGTTGGCTCCTTATACGTCGATCGCTCGGGGGTCGGCTCGCGGAACGTCGGACGCGTCTCGGAAGTGTACAACGGCCGCTCATAGGCAAACGAGGCGGATGATACGACACGTGGGGGCGCGTTGCCTGGAGGTGGCGCGTATGGGGCAGGAGCACGCCGACTGCTGCCCTCCATGTCGGACTCGGATTCGGGTCCATCGCTAGCCTCATCCTCCGTCTCGTCCGCGTCTGCGGCCGCGTCAGGGATGGGGGTCCCTCCGGTCGGTGAAGGGCGCCCGGGCTTGGTTCGATGAGCGTCGTCCCAGGCCTGCTTCGCGATCTCGAACGCGTCGCCAGTGACGCCCCGCGCCGCCAGCTGGGCGAGGTACTCGCAGCGACGATCGTAGGCCTCACGCTCCTCCGGCGACGCGTCCGGGCCGGGCTGCGACAAGCGCGAGGAGGAGGTTGAGGGCTTGGCCTTGGCCTGCTTCTTCTTCGCTGGTGTCTTTCGTGGTTGCTTCACGCGAGGTTTGGGCTTCTTCCCGCTCGCGCTCCCGTTGCTGTCCGGCTTCTTAGGCGCGCCATCGCCCTCGGCTTGCCAGACGGAAACTACAAAGGGGATGGTCAGCCACGTGGTGCGAGAACAATGAACAATGGACGCACACGTCGAGCAGCCCTCCATCCAGCGGTCGTCCGCGGGGGATGGCTCTTCCTTTGGCGCATCGGGCTCCTCCTTGTTATCCTTCCAGACGCCGACGAGTTCCTTCGGTTTATGCTTCGAGTTCTTGCCGTGAACGGGAC
Organism: Schizophyllum amplum; assembly: GCA_007026445.1. Lineage (NCBI taxonomy): Eukaryota > Fungi > Basidiomycota > Agaricomycetes > Agaricales > Schizophyllaceae > Schizophyllum > Schizophyllum amplum. The sequence continues at coordinate 44,494 of VDMD01000058.1, forward strand.
GGTACTTGTAGTCGGGGTACATGGCCTGATGTTCCTTCTTTGCGTCCTCGGCGCGCGCGTCCCAGAAGCGGCGGGCCTCTGGAGACAGGCTCTTCCATTCGCTGGCTGCGGAGGGTGTCAGAAGGAGCCAGAAAACAGGATGTCGCTACGCACACGCGATCTTGCTCAAACTCCCATTGTTCTTCTCGATGCCGTCCGGGAGCTTGTGGTTCTTCGTAAAGTCAGCGCGGAAGAGGATGAACGCGTTCGCGGGGCGCGGAATATGGTCCTTCGTCGCCTTCTTCTGCTTCCCTGGCGCGGGGGGCTGGGTTGGCGACGGTTCGGGCGGCGCGCTGGGGGCCGGTGAGTACAATGCGGGCGTCGTCGTGTCGCACATACCGGTAGTAAGGCGTGCGCACGCTCTCCCCTCCGTCCGAGGCAAACATAACTCCAACTTCAGGCGGCCCAGCGTCCATCATAAGGTGATGGTTCGTGTTCAAGAGTGCAAAAAGGCCGTGCGTCGCAAACAATGGGAATTTCCGAATATAGCAACGGCTCACACGCCCCTGTCCAAAAGACAATGGCCACTCTTGTTGTCCCCTGCTTGTCCCTTCTTGTCTCGCAGAACAAAGACATCGGCGGCTTGTGTGCATTATGTACGGGTAAGTAGTATGGTAGTCGTTGTGCAGTACAGCCTATTATCTATCGGGGTCCGTGCGCTGAGTGCAGCGGTTAGTAGTAGTTGAGCACCGCGAGCGCGGCGCCGGCGTCGTCGTCCCAGGGCTTGATCCCCTGGCACGCCAGCTCCATTATATCTTCATTTGAGAAGCCGCCGTTGGCGTAATAGTCGTCGTCAAAGTCATCCATCTCCATAAATGCTGGCCCGCTATAGAACTTGGAGGACGATGAGGACGGTCCTCGCCTGTGCGCGCTTCCGCGCTGGCCGCGGAAACTGGGTTTTGCTGCTTTCCGCAGAGAAGAGCGGACATGCTTGCGCACGATGTCTGTCTGGTGCGCGTCGTCCCACCAACCGCCCGCGGGCAAGTCCTTTCGTCGATGCGAGTAGATGCACTTGTCGTCGCCAAAGCGGCAGTCGCCGAGGAGGAAATGCAGGCAAACATTCTGTCCGCTGCGAAAGAGCTCTATCAGCATTCCCGTGAACTATGCGCCGTCTGGATAAGCCACTCACCCCGCATCGCGCACGCTCTTCTCGTCAGGCGCGTGGGAGAAGGTGCACGCCTCGCCACGGGCGCATCCATCGTGGTTGTTGAAGCGGCAGGATGGCGCAGTGGACGTGTACTTGTCGTCCCCAATATGCTGCGCGATCCAGTCCTCGCAGCCCGCATACGTTTGCGGGAAGTCGTAGTCCGCGTCTTCGGGTGGCGGCCCGGCCGCGTCCGCTAGCGGACTTACCTGCTCGATTGCGCTGGCGCACCGCTTGAATTTGGGGTTCGTGGCATTCACAAAGGCGTAGTCTGTGAGGCAGCCGCATGAGAGGTCGAGAACTTGGGTACGTATGCATGTCTAAACGTACCGGCAAGCGCCCCGTGGTAATTCTTCGCCATCTTGCGTGCATTTCCCCTCGTGTAACGCACGTTCAGGTGCATGGGATTGAACGTCAGCGCGCGGGTGGCCGCAAGCTCCGCCTCGTAGTATCTTCAAGAGCTCTCAGTGAAATTCCTCAACGCATGAAGTAGCCACACACCTGCACTGTTGATAGTATGTTTTGCAGAGCTCGACATAGCGGTCGAGCCGGGGATCTTCAGACATGGCAAGGGTATATGACAGTCTCGTTGGGATAGAAGTAGGTCGTCAGAGAGAGACAGGAGACAATCTGAAATGTTGGAGACGTGGGGGCGGGTGGCCCGGTGGTAGGAAGCAAGGGGCGTGAGGCGCGAGTACGCGCATGGGCTTTGTGGCGGCATCACGTGCTCGCGTCGCCGGGAATTGCCGGTAAATGTTCGATTTTAACAAGTTCGGATTTTCCCTTGTTGTGAACGACCGCGGCGGCCTCAGTGGGGGGGCATTTATCTATACGCGTCATGAAATATGAACAATACCAATATGCGCTGCGATTTTCGGAGGCTAACATGTGAGAACTCGCCGAGTTTCCGAAGCGCAAGCTTCTTGAGCTAGACGGAGCCGGGAGGAGGTGCAGATGAAGCAAAGGAGGTTTACCATCGAGATGAAGTAGACCCCGTTGATTATCGCGTGACTGCAGGATCACTTGGGAAAAGGCGGTATTGAATCCGGGCGAACGCTTGTGTGAATGAGGCCTGAGGACCAGGTTCGATGAAGGTGAAGGATTTTGTGCGTGAACGCGACGAGTGCTTGGCAAAGAGACGCGTGAGATTGTGCAATATATTCTGTTCTATCGTACGTTGAGTCGAAAGCATTCAGTCGAGGTTTTCTGGTCGTAAAAGGTGCTAGAGAGAGCTCTCATTCATGTTGAAGAGTCCTGTCCGTCAGTCCTGGTTCATCGATTGGTTCCCCTCGTCGGAGGTTCCCCGCGGCACAAGGCCCTTGCAGCCGCCTAGTCTGTAGTGTTTAATGAGCAGGAACTGCAACTCAGCTGCACCCGCCGCAGTCATCTCCTCCGTCGTCGCTGATCCAAGGAGTATTCCGCACAGGGGGCAGTGCGCAACAATGCCGACGGCAGCGTGCTCGCCCACGATATGCTCGACGAGGCGCTCGGTCCCTTGAAAGGTCTTGTCACAGTCGCGCCAGGTGCAGTGGCGCACGGCGGTGATCGGCGCGACGCCGTTTATGGAAGGGGCAGCGTAGCGCAGCTCTCGCAGGTGGCGCGCCTCCGCCTCGACGTGCGTGCGGACGTGCTCTTCGAACATGACGGGTCCAGGGCGAATCTGGTTGTCGCGTAGCTGACGGTGCCAAGTGCAGGCAGGGTCGAGGCGGCAGATGAGGTGGTCTCCGAGGAGGGCAGGGAAGATGTGCGCGTCGGCGTTCTCATAGGCGGCACGCAGGGCCCTGAGGTTAAGCTCCATCGAGAGAAGGGCAGAGATGAGTACGTTGGGTGCGGCGGCGATAGTATGCGGATGCGTTATGAGCGTGTGAGAAGTGCGATGCGAAGGCGCCAGTGAGAGAAGCGTGAGGAGCATATTTTGGTCAGACGAGACGGCTTTTATAGGGCACACGTACGAATGATGCTTTGTGACCAGATGCCTGCGCCGAGAATGGAGACAAAGGGATCCAAGCATCGCTCGAACAATGCTGGTCGTGCGATCAAGGTATGCAGATATGATTCCGTTTGTTCGCTGGTTTATGACCGGCGTGGTTGTGAGGGATAGCATGAAGACCAGTAGGACCCAGGGTGTTCATTTCGGCGGTGTTCATAACAATGAATTGACTACGTCTTGAGAGGATGACAGGTTTATGGCACTTACAAGGTAGAGGGACCTAACATAACACCGGGAAACAATGAGCGATTGAAGAATGGATGCGGCGCAGCCCATGGTAGCATGTGGGTTCATCTAGGTCTTTCAGTCACTGTCGGGGATCAGCTCAAAGAGCGCTGAGCACGTTTGATTTGAATGACAGACGACAATGAAGACGCCATGAGGTGAGCAATGGAAGTTCTGCGCAAGTCGAACGTGGGAATTCCGGACCGTAAGCGGCGGTGAACCTGACCACAGGAACAAGCACGGCCAAACACGCACCTGCATCTCAGCGCTCATGGGCGATCACCAGCCTCTCGTGTGGTGACAGATTTCCATGTATTTTCTCCGAGAACACAGAGGGTCGGCGAACACTACGTCTTAGCAGCTATCATAGTTATGAATCATCAGAAGTATCTACAGCGTCGTAGTGTCCGCGTCCACCATCGACCAGAAGGCGGACCACACATAGTTTTAATCCACAGATAGGCTGAGATCAATGTTAGACGTTCTCCGAGTCGCTTATCCTCGGCGGAGCCTGCGACATTCATCGATCCGTGCCGCCTTCTCGAGCGTCTCTACTCGGACCCGACTCTCGAGTGCGTTGCATTTTCCCCCCTCGTAGTGACTAAGAAGGATGCTCTGCAGCATGACCTGCAGCGGGTGACCCTTGGTGACCGACGCGATGTCGACGTGAGCACCGCGGGGTAATATGGCGGTGTACGTCACGCCGTCATCTTGTTTGACGAAGCCTGTAGCAAAGAAGTCTTGACTTCGGCCAGTGCTCCGCGGATCGTAGTCGTGCGTCCTCGATACGTTGTAGGCGCTAGGGTCGGTGTACGCACTAGAGTTGTTGAGTGACACGGCCAGCCTGGCTTGCGCGCTTGGTTTCCCGTCCGTCTCCAGCGCAATCTGCGTCGTACAGAGCGGACAGTACGCACCAACGAAGAGACGCATGTGCTCTTGCATGACGTGCTCGACGAGGTGTTCGGGGATGTGGAAGGCTTGGTGGCAGTCGTGCCAGCTGCAGCAGTGCAACACGGTGGTTCCAGTAAACTTGGGCATCCTGGTGGTGTTATGCGCGAGCGGAGCGACGCCTGGCGTAGAAGCGGCGGCGTAATGGAATTCTTTTTGGCGGATCGTCTCCTTCACGTGCATTCGAATATGCTCATCGAAGTCCTTCTTGGCGCGCTGTTGGTCGTGGAGCTTGCTAGCCCAGTTGCAAGCGGGTCTGAAGCGGCAGATGATATGGTTGCCGACGATGGTGGGGACAGTGTATGTGTCGGTGAGGCTGTAGACGCTTCGCAGATATTTGATGCGGTCGTCGACTATGGGGGCGCCGGCGCCGGTGCCGTATGGTACATTGAACATGGCCTTCAGGATATCAGTGCGTGCAGCAGGGGGTTTGATAGAAGGTGCGTATGGGGGATGAGGAAAGACGCCCGTCAGTGGACTCAGCATTTATAGGGCACTCACAATATCACTTTGTGACTAGGCTGTCTGTGAACAATGGACGAAGGGTTCATGCGCACTGCGCGCATGACAGATCACAACGGGGGCAAAAGCATATATGGTCTTTGTATTGTTCCTGGTTTTGGACCAGCCGTATGACGAGGAAGCGGCCGATATTTTTGTCGGCAACATTTGCGTTAATCTAGAGATCGGGCGTCAGGAGGGCTAGGGCATAGTAAGCAAGGAGCTGTGAAGATCAGGTAGTCAGAGTCGTCCAGGATGTTGAGCACCAGCTCGATGAGAGTAGGGTCTTCAATGCCATTGCCAGGAAGACTACCGATCTTCATCCAAGCGAACTCCTGCGTATTTTGCCAGTAGAGGATGAATACATATTGCATTATGACGCGCTGGCGGTACGATATGCTACACCGTCATGCAGCAGTGACTCCTGGTCTGAATATCTGAGGACCAAGCCAGTCATGGAAGACGAGCCATGGGAGCTGACCGTGATGGGGGGAACAAAGCGACGGCCGAAAGGGGGCTCGCTCCGGTCTTCGCGCCGGTGCGCCGCGTCCCCAATGGGATAATGTTGATTTGCTTCCCGGGCGCTTCTTTGCTCCCGCCATCATCTTCCTTGCGTCCGCTGGGCAGGCGCTTTTTGCCCGATGCAGCGACAGTCAACGGGGAAGAGGTCGACGGGTCACAAGTCGTCATGGAAGGACGGGAGGACGGCCGCAAGGGAGGCTTTGGCGCGCAAACTCTCGAGCAGCAAACAAGCGCCGGCCAAAATCATCGTGCAGAAGCGTCGGGAGGAGGGATTGAAGTACGTCTCTGTGCTGCTGAGGTCGTGTGGATGCTGACAGCGTCTGCAGGACGGTGAATGACGCGTCGAACGCGGTCCCAACGACGTCTTCTGAGCAAGTCGCGCCGTCCACCCCGGCGAAGAGACGTAGAAGCGCGGGAGATATCCCCGCGACTGTCCCTGTCACCCCAACGAAGAAAGCGAAACCATACGCGGCTCTTGCCACGGCAGCTGTCGACTCGGACTCGGGTCGCAAGGTGCGCGCCCAAGTCAATTCCACGTTCACCGTATTGACGATCCCCAGCTCACCAACTTCGATCTTCTTCCGGACAGCACGAAGGCCCAGATATCTGGGATCTCGGTGCGTCACGATCTTCATTCTTCTACTTATCTGTCGCTGACTCTGTTCCTTACAGACGCAGATACCGCCGGGCACGCACAAGCTCGTCCCCATCTCCCCGACCAAATCCTTCTCGGAGGTGCCTCTGAGCCAATGCATGCTCGTCCAGTCGTCGCCGCCTCCTTCTATGTCTCCCCCGCCATCTGTGACCCCCGCGAAGAATCCATCGTCAACTCCGGATCAGACGCCGAACGGTCCTGCAAGTGACCAGAGCTTAGCCTCGAGCGCGAACACCTCATCAACTCTAGTCATCCCTTCAACGTCTCAGCCAGCGGGTGCCCATTCTCAAGCGTACGAAGAATCGGTATGTACATATCGGCCAATGTGTTTACCTTGCTCATCTCGCTCTCAGGCTCCGTACGACCCCGCCACTGGTCCCGACTGGCGCCACTGCTCCTTGATCGCTATGGTCGCCGGCTCGAAAGTGGGTTTCAAGCAGCAAACCTCCATTCGGTATACGTCATTTGGGACTGTGGAGAAGATAATGTATATGGCTCTTCCGTAGTACGAGTCAAGCGTTTGTGGACTAATATTTCGCAGATCCATGACGGGAGGCAAGTTTTATGGGCACGACACGCAGCTCTTAATGAATCTAGTAAGGTCGTCCACCATAGTTTTGCTCACGCTCTAATCGATAGAATAGAGCGCGCCATCTTCAATCCTTGTATGTGGCAACATCGGTACGCTTCGTCCTAGAGTCGTGCATGCAGAATACTGATACCATCGCAGGGAACTCTAGCGGCCGAATTACCTCCTCTCTTGTCGAGCGCCTCCTTGAAAGACACGGGCAACGTTGCGAGAAGTCTCGGCTCGGCCTCGTCCTGCGATTCGGCTGCAGCGACATCGAACCTCGCCTGTCTGCATTCTCCAACATCGGCGAGAGTTTCATCTACCCACCCACCATCGCCGTCTTTGTGGAGGAGCGCTTCGTTGACGGCATCCGCGAGCGCTACGAGAAGGAGGATCTGAACTACATGGTCAGCGTTCATGCGCTGATCTTCCCGGCTGCGTACTTCGACGACGTCACCTTCGCGTACAACGCGTTCACCACGGCCGGGGATGGTTTGATGCGGAGGACGAAGACTCTGGTTCGGGTGCGTTCCCTTTGTTCTCCTATTCGAAACTGAGGCTGACGAAGTACAGGCCGCCATCAACTCCGTGGTCGCTAATGGTCGCCCCTTCGAGTTCGCGGCCTTCAAGCGCGAGATCGCCAGGCTCTCCAAGGACCTGCCTATCGACGAGACTGCCGAGCTACAGGAACGCATCCGCGTCATCGAGTCCTTCGTTGCGCGTCCGGGCGCTCCCGCAGATGCGGCCACGATGTTCACGCGTGAGCTGACCATCCTCGACATGCGCGATCCGGGCGTCTGCGAGGAGATCCGCCAGGCGCTTGCGGATCTCGTGGCGCGCAAGTTCACGAACGTGTGCCCGGAGAAGGCGGACGTGTCGCTGTTCGAGGATAAGGTGTTGGTGGTCGAGGACTACGATGAGGTGAGTGCGGGATGTAACGCAGAGCGAGTGGGAGCTAATTCTAGTTGCAGTACGTCTTCCGGACGCCGGTTTTGAGCCAGACGCTGCAGCGCATCATGCGCGAGAAGGACCACAACCGGACGAGCGTCATCATCGACGCGACCGGTACGTGAAGCGCAACTACTTTGCGCTCGCTTCACCTTGACTTACTTGTCAGATCCAACTGCATTCACCGAGAATATGGTTACAAGCTGTGACATCTTGATCGCTCACCGGATATCCGCTGCGGCATGGCTCAACCAAATCTTTGTGCCCCTCTTCGGACATTGGTGCCCTGCGCCCCTTGCCGAGCGCTATGCCAGACTACTGGTAGGTTGACATATGAGCTCGCCACGCTATCACTAACGTGTCTTAGCCGAAGGAAGCGATGGTCACCGCTCCGGGGACGTTGCTGGGCAAGAACTCATGTCCCGGTGTGGGCTTTCTGGGAGCCGACCTGATGAAGGTGGTATTCTCTTAGCGGGAGCCTTGCGCTTACGTCGTCGATTTCTTCTCCTTTTTCTTTCCATGCTCTCGGACATTGTCTTGTTACTTTTTGCTTTCTTGATGCTTTCTTGGCTGATCTCGCTCTTGTATACTGTACTTATCGTCCGCGCCTCATCCGCTTTGCTTTCACGCACATTTCTATCGTATATATCTCCGCTGCTTCATCCTTCGAACAGGCTTCTTCACCGCGATCTTATACGCTGCCGGCTTTCTTGGTGTATCTCTCTTGCTTTTGCTTGTTGTCTCATTTATGCGCTCTAGCCTCTTCGATACTGCATATCTTTCTTGACAAACTCATCTGTGTATCATACGTATTCATCTCAACATGGACATATTCTAGATCGCTAGCTACATCAATGATATACTCTTGTGCTGCTAAGAGAGTCGACCACGGATGCGGGGAGGTGTTCCCTTCGTCAGCAACAGCTGACCCTTACGCGCGGAGCTCGTCAAGCGCAAAGTAGGGAGAGACTTCGACGATGAGCTACTCTTCGGGGCTTCGATGAACATCCGCCGCGTCATCTCTTCATCCTCTGATATAACTTCAGTCCCCAATGCAAGGAGACGCGGCGGCGTCTTGAGGTCGACCCCCTGGAAAGACATCAGTTCTGATCTACGACAACAGACAATGAACACGTACGTCCGAGTCATGTTCGTCGTCAGAGTTGAGATCGTCTACAGCAAGCCACTGTGCTTGCTGGGAGGACGATCGTGAACGTTTGATTGGACTGGCCATATTCGAAGTAACGCGCTGGCGCTTAAAAGGATTCCGGGCTGCAACCGGTGTCTTGAGCGTGTGCGCCCGTCTGACCGTAGGAGGTTGGGCGGAGCTCTGGGATAACGTCAGGAGCTACGCGTCTCAAGAGATGATCGCGCCATACCGTCGAAAGACCAGAATCAATGTGTCCGGGATAGTCCTGTAGTTGATGCTCTAGGGCAGCGACTCGGGCTTTGAGCTCCTGATTCTCTCTTTGAACAGCAGACTAGGCGCCAAATTCACCGTCAGAAGATGGACGCGAAGAGTCTGACGAAGAAAGGGACTCACTAGCGCGAATGGATTCTTCTTCTTCCTAGCGAGTTCATGCTCAAGGGCGACATTGAGCTGCCGCTGAACGTCGATGAGCCGTGTCTCTAAAGCTTCCTTCTCCTGTACAGCGGCATGGACTTGTGGATGGGCAAAGGCATTGTCACGAGCTGCTGCAATATGCCCACTTGCGGCAAGCAGTGTCGCTTGAGCTCGATCGCGTTCCTCCTCGGCGCGCTTGAGCTGTCGTCGAAGCTCGCGTGTTTTCAGCTCGCGATCGAGAGGAAGGCCTTGATCGACGGTGTCCATGAGCTCACGGATCGTGTGCCGTTGGTTGTTGATGTGGGTCAGGAGGGGAGCGACGCGTTTGTCGAGCAGAGATATGGCAGCGCTAAGCACTCCCTGCTCAGGACGTCAGACAAAGCATGCAGGAGAAGAATGAACACGCACCGCGTCGACCTTGCCATCTTCACCGAGACGGTCTGCGAGTACTTGCAGGCTCTGCTGCGCCGCCTTGACGACCTCGATGCTCGTCCCGGTCAGCACGCGCTCCAGCCGACGAACTGCTGTCTCCACGGGTTCCGGTACGTCCGCGTCCTCGAGAATCTCGATGTGCAGCCCGTGTGGATCGTCTTGGGAAAACGGTCGGCGGCACTCTGGGCATGCTTGACGCGCCAGCTGTAACACACAGCGCGCACAGCAACCATGTCCTGTACAATTCGTGAGGAAGACATCAGGCGCGAGAAAGCCACACGCACCGCAGCCGAATAGCCGGATGTCTGCAATCTCCAGGTAGCAGGTGCAGATGCTGCAGTAGGTCTTGGGCATTGTTGTTCAACCTATGGATGCGGTGGACGTGGTTGGGAACAAGCTGGACGCCTTCCGACCTCGCAACGTGCGTTCATGCATCGGCCTACGGACCGCCATCAGCGCGTCAATTGAGTCAATCGTAAGCGCCACGCCTCGAGCGCTCAATGACCTCAGGCTGGCATTGGCCTCGCAGCAGTGCCAGAACGGAGGACGCAGCTGGTGTGGCATAGATACCGTGCTTCGCTCTTGCGGATGTAGTCTCTTTCTGCGAGTTTGGGACATAGCACCAGGATCCCGTTGAGGTTGTGAACTTGCTTGCTCGTTCAGGTTGTCTTCCACTGTCCTAATGTCGGGCCAAGGTCAGCCTGCATTCCATACGCAGCCGCAACATCAGAAAGCCACCCGTAGAAAATATGCAAGACTCGTAGTAGATCGACAAGATATCATGTACTCTGCGCGATGCATTAGCTCGAGAGGGATAGTCGAGCATTATTCGGGCTCACTCTAGTAGATGTTCCCCGTCTGAACACCTTGGTGGTACACCGTGAGCCCATGACTCGCTGCCTCCAGTCTCTCCAACTTCTTCTGCAGCTCCTCACGTCGCGCTCGCACGCCCTCGCTCTCAATTGTCAAGCTCGCGCACACCTTCTGCGCGTCTGGGCCATCGATGCCGAGTCCCCTATCAGAGATTAGTCCATTGACGACCGAGGAGAATAGCAATACGTGGACGAAGAGCGAAGGAACACGTACTTATTCATTGCAGCGTGCAGGTCCCGCGCAACGCCGCGCACAAGCTTGTAGTCCACAATCTCATGCACGTTATCCAAATACCGTTTGTATGCAACTGTAAACCGAGTCAGTCAGCTATTCGCAGTTCCGCACAGAAGGCAAGTCTCACTTTCGAAGTATGCCCGCACATGCGCCATGATCCCCAGCGCCGTAGACATTTCCGCCGAGAGGACGCTGGGTGCGGGCTCGGGCACAACGGGTATCGGGGCCGGCGCACCACCAAAAGGACCAGGGCTCATGGGCGCCACCTTGAATGCAGACGGCGCGCTTGTACTAGGTGCAGCGCGCTGCCCAAAGCCCCCGAACCCGCCCAACTTCTCTACGGGAGGCGTCAACCCAGGACGCCCACGACAGGGGCCGTAACCTTATAATATAAGGAAATGTGAGCGCACCAGTTCGAGCGCCATTTATCCCCACGTCCTTCGTTGGCGTGCTAATAGGCTTGGAGAAAGAGAACCCACTATTGCTCGTTTGCGGGAATGCAGGCGTCGCCACCGGTATCGGGGACGCAGAAGGCGAGGCGGGTTTAGGTGCAGGTGCAGCAAGCGCGAGAGAGGGGTCGGGCTCGCTCTCATACGCATCGCGATAGTACCGCTCGAGGCCCTCACGATAGAACGTGTAATGAGCCTCGAGCAACGTATGTGGCGTCTGCGCGCGTGCGAGGAGCTCGTTCAGCGCGTCGAGGGTCTCGTTATAGCGGCGCTTGACGATATCCTGCATAGATGATCTGCAAATAGCGTGAAGATCGTCAAGTCCTGGACGGAAGGTCGCCGAATATCGACTTACTTGACGCGAACCGCCAGCGGGCCGTGGAAGCGCAGGTCGACGAGCCTGCGCATGAGCCGCCCCACATCGTCCGCGACATCCTTCACAAGCTCGCGCGTTGGGTCGCCCCACGCATCGACAAACTCCTTGATATACTTCTTGTGCACCTCAAACGAGGTCATCCCCGGGAGCTCGCGATTGCGCTGTTGCAGCGCCTCGCGGTACATCTCATCAAGGTAGACCAGCCGCGCGATCCGATCCACCTTCTGCGTCGACGCGCTGAAGGAGAAGACCGTCGTCGGGCTGACTGCAAGGCTGATTAGTCATGTATCAATCGGACGTCAGCTCCGCCACCTCGACTTACCTACAAAGCTCTCCCCGCCGTCCTCGAAGTGCGCAAACTCGGGTGCCTTCAGTGTGTGCCCGCTGGCTTCGCTGTGCTGCCATGGCATAAACCTGGGCGCCGTCTTCAGGATGCATCCCTTGAACGCTAGAAACCGTGGTCGGATCTTCTGCTGAAGCGCCGCCTCGCCCTCGACAGTCTTCTTCCCATCCACGCACGCCTCGACCTCATTGGAAAACGCGCCGAGCTTGTGGGTGATCTCGAAGAAAGGGTTCTCTGGCGGCGGCGGCGGGATGGTGCGCAGGCGTTCCTGTGTTCTCGCTATGAGCTCGTTGAGCTCTTTCTGGATTTCTGGGAGGCTGGGGCGAGACATCGATTAGACGCGAAGGCAAGCAATGAAAGAGGAACACAAGCACGTACCGGGTCATGATGAGTTCCGATAGCACGGCCTCGAGCTGGACAATGAGGTTCGGGGTACCGAGGTGGGTGAAGTTCTCGTCGGGCCATGGGTACGTGTCGTCAAAGAACTTGGTCTCCTCCGCGCGCGCTTCCTCCCAGGTGATGCCCGCGCTCATATCCGCGGAAGTCGGCAGCTTGACGACGTACCACCCGTACGCAAGCTGCTCCTTCTCGTTGCGGAGTAGACGCAGCCATTGACCCTCTTCGAGCTTCTGGATGCGATCGGGCTTGGTGAGAACACCTTCGGATGGGTGAGCGAAGTGGTTCGGGATTTTGGGAAGTATGGGATATTGAGATACACGTACCAATGGTCCTGCTACGGTCGGGGTCGACCTCGTGAACGAGCTGATGCGCCTTTTGGTTCTCGAAGTCGGCTACAGAACGTCAATGGTGTATGCTGGAATGTGCACTGTACTGACTTTCGCAGCTAACAGCGAGCAGAATGATGCAGCTTGGCTTCATGATGTAACTGCGGACGAGATCGTCCACCAGCTTGATGTCCTGCGAGTCCCCGTCCATCGACACGCTCGCAATAAGGCCTATAGCGATTATCAGTACAAGAAGGTACATCTTCACTCGCACTCACCTGGAAGATCGCAGAACGACAGGTCTGTAAGGGAAGGCCCGGTAATTTGCAGACAGATCGTGTTGCTGGAGAAGCGCTCCTCATTGACGATCTGCAGATCCGCATCCTCGTGAAGGAAGGCAGAAATCGGTTGTGATGGGTTGAGTATCGCCTTCTGCGCCTTCCTGACACGCTTCTCAACCTCCTCGGGGTCCAGGATGATGTCGCCGAAGGGGACGTTGCGGCTCTGCCCGTTCTCGTTGATGCGGAGGGAGACGACGCAGGACCACGATGAATCGGAGTGCGCAAGTCGGCATTCGATAGGGCAGCTATAGGGAGGTTGGTAAGGGAGCCTTTGAATGTGCGGGGAGGCGTACCGCGTGCAAGTACCGCTCTCGCGCGGGAGGGAGATTCCAGTGATCGACTCAATGAGGGATGTTTTTCCAACGCTCTGTGTGCCGACGACGGCAATTTGGGGGAGGTCTGGTGCTCATTGAGTCATACACTTTTGAACTAGGTCAAGGAACTCGCCGATGTCTAGTTGGACGCTGACTCGGACATCAGCCTAGCAAGGTTTTCCGTCGTTTATATCACGTACCCTGTGCTGTGCAGCCGGTTTACATGGTCTAGCATTTGACGCCCGCTGCTGGGAGCAGTGCCAGAGTCGTTCTCCGAAAGGCTCAGCATCGTCGTAAAGCCTGGTCTCGAGATCGTTCAGAGTCGTAAAATCAGTTAGAATGTCTTTATCGTTCTCTTCGTTGTCGCGTCGGTCGTTAGAAAGAAGTTGATAGAGATGATGGTCGCAAGAAAGGCGCTCGGTACGCTGCAAGGCGGCGCGACGTTCCGTCAAATGCCGAGCGCGTACCAGTGACGATTTAGCACGTGAGCTGTGACGTCTCGCGTCCCACGTCACGGTCCGTCGACCCTGACTTCAACTTGACTTCACGTTTGAAAATCCGATAAGATGTATCCCTGCTGTATCCTCTCCTACTTACTGGGCGAATCAGGATACGAGGATGTGATACGGGGGCCATGACAGGACGTGACGATGATGCTAAGGCGACTCTTCCCGGGTGTGGCCGGTATCTCATCCTCTCAGCAGTTCCTCTACCGCTTCTACTCTACCAGAATGGCAAATCGTGGTTTTCCATCTCCTCTTCCCAGCGGCTCCAGCCCCAGTCGCAGGTGCAGTGGACAGTCTTTCCACCTGTGCGCACCGCCTTGACAAAGGCGACAGCAGGTCGGAGCATGCCGACGGTACGTGGTCTTGCCCAGCTTGAGGGTGGGCGGCTTGTTGACCTCGGCTTTGGACAATTGCATCGGGAGAAAGAGCTACATGAACGTCAGTGAACGATGGGGAAAGGGAGATAGAGAGGTGAAGGGCGAAGATACAATGCATGATTGAAATGATGCAACTCACTTGGTCGGACATCTGGTTCTCGTTAAACTTCACCCGTATGTCGACGTGGTCGGGACGGGTCTTGGATCGATACACGAGCGTCTTGCTCGTATCGAGCATCTCCTGCTCCGTGCCCTTCATGTCCTTAGACAGACCCTCGTGCACGATAGTCTTCAGCTCGCGGTCTTCGACATCGCTGGCCACAGGGCTAATGCGAAAGAAGCGATACCTAAGGAGTATGTCAGCCACCGAAGGTCAAAGGGCGCACGAAGACCGCCTGGAACACCGAGAATAATTTTACTCACTGTCCTGTCACCGAGATCACTGGTTCACGAAAGATGATGAGTCGATCGCGCCGCGTCCAAACAGCAGAAGCGAGCAGTGCATCCTTGAGCGCGGCGGAACCGCATACGATGAAGGCGAGGCAGCTGGGCACCTCGTCCTGTCGCTCGTTCTGCTTCATGTTGTACGCGACGACATTATCGAGGAGGCACACCTGCGGAGTAGTCAGCAGAGGGCAATGGGCACCACCGCCATTGTTGGACGCAACATCGAGATGAGAGTCGATGCGGGATCGCGATCGCGACGCTCACCTCCGCATTCCGCGAGCCAGATTGCTCCTCGACCAGGCTCCGCACATCTTCGTCGTCCTCCCTCATATCCCAGTTCGTGTACACAAGCACGGCACGGCGCAGAAGAACGTTCGTGCGCAGCAGTTTCGCGCGCTTTTGCTGCGAGCGGAAGCGGCGGGTCGGCTGGCTCATGTTGATTGTCCAGAAGACCTCGTCGGTCTCCAGCGGGGGAGGCGGAATGATGTGAGGATGAGCGGTCCAGGACTTGGCTTTGATCGTGCAGTACAAGTCAGCGTCTGGCGATCTTGATCATCGAGCGCTGTTACTCACCTCGAATGACAGGCTGGACCTCCACTGTCAAAAGATAAGAATGTGCGAGCTGACCAAAAAGACGTGCTGCTCACCAACAGCGGATTCGTCGTCCGACTCGCTAGACGACTCGTCTGTAGTAGCACTGAAGAGCTCCTGGCGGACCGCCGTCGCCGAATACACCATCGTATGATCGTGCTGGGGTATCCTGCGTGAGCGTGCGAGTTGCGGAGGCGGGGGCGAGGACGCTGGCGCTTCGGGTGAAGCACTGCGCTTGGAGATTATCGGCGCATCAACATCCAGCATAACCTGATCGAGATCATCCTCCGCCTTGACCGTCCTTGGTGAAAGAGCACGGCTAGTATTCGCCGTCGCGCCAGAGCGCGGACGGTCGTCTTCGAGGGACTGTCGTTTGATGGTGTTTATCGTAGCCGGCGGCTTCTCTTCGTCTTCAGGCATCGCCCAAGTGCTCGATGATGATGGATTCGGAAGCGCTTCTTCCGAGGGCTCTATCTGAACGCTTTCCTCCCGAGCTCTTCGCGGGCGCGAGGAAGAACCCTTTCGGTCTGAAAAGCCGTCAGACAGGAGCGCGATCAATAGATTAGACGCGATGACCTAGCCTCGACTTCTTCGCCCGCGCCTTGGCGCGGTTAGGAGACTCTGACAGGGATGAGATCTCTGGTTTACGAAGCAATACGCGCTTACCTTCCCTCTCCTCAGAGGCGCGTTTCGCACTTGTCCTAGAATGCGCCGGTGTTAAGGATAGCATATTACTTCCCGCCACTGCCAAAGACTCAGAAAGCTTGTTAACTCCGAGACACTCGCCTGCATACCAGCGTGCAAATCATCGGGAGTCAGCTCATCTTCGAGCTTTATACGCGGTTCGGTACTGCACAGCTGTCCTGTAGGTGTCGATTTCCGAACAAACCGTGCAGGTATATCGGTAGCGACAAGTGAGTCATGCGTACGAGTGGAATTGACTTCCTCGTCCTTGGTTTCTGTACATTCTCGTACGTCCAGAGGAAACTTGCTTATGTATGCCGGCGGGAGTTCAGAGACACTGCCCACGACGGGCGGCGACGCAGTACGCTCCGTTGAACATTGGAGGGTAGAAGTAGGCGCTGCGAAATTCGCTCAAAATCGTCAAAGATAGATAGCAGGTGAGCAAGCGCACCCAGACATTCACCATCGAGCTCATAGAAGGTCACCTCGCACGACTGGATTCGTGGCGCGACAAGTATCCATGCTTCCTCGGTTATCTCGACGAGTGTCCCGTGGCTGATGTCCAAGTCTCGTGTATGCAGAGCTATCTGAGAGGTGCTCCTCCCAAAAAGCTGCTGGCACAGCGCTATGAGAGCCTGTTCATGGGCGTGAACCTAATGGTTGAGAGGACGTGACACAAACTTTGACTTACATCGTAATTTCCGGGAGGGGGTATCGCAACGCGTTGTTGGTCATAGACTAGCTCAAAAGTGCAGGATGTGGACTGAAGTTGATGATGTTGTGTGGACGCGCCGGTGGCGAGCATGAATCGTCGCTGCAGACTCAGTAAGTATAGGACAAGGCGCACACGTGGCAAATGACTGACTGAACACGGCCGTGATCGCGGTCACGTCATTGACAGCGTGCCACTTGCGTGCCGTATACTTAGTTGCCCAGGACGGACTCGTCAATGGCAGTTGCGCACCAACATTTTGTAGATACAACACATATAACTTCTGCCCTACTTACGGCCAAGGCGCAGCACTGGCAGGATCCATCGCACTCAACTCTACGCGCGCGACATCTCTGGTAATTATCAACTTTGAAGTCGTGGCTAGTGGCGTTGGCACCAATGCAATCCATTGCTCGGACACAAAACTACTAAGACAAAACGTAAACTCGAAAGCGAAAGAACTAAATCGAAAATCAGCCTCGCGCGTGCGCCCATCGGCCTTTCTTTGCCGGTGACGGGCCCAAAGACTTTTGCAGAGGACAATCCTCACTATAATGCAGGCCTCCCTGACACAAAAAGCACCGAATGACGGAGCTCAGGGTGTAGTGCGTACCAGGAAGCAAGAGCTTGAACGAGGACGCGTACGCAGGTATGATGACTTCGGATGAAAGGACAAGCTGTTCGACGCGTCAGGTTTACTTCTGTAGCAGTCCAGCCAACGTACTGCGGAATGATCACAGTTGTCTTTGAACTTGATCATGACTTGGAAGGCATCGGCGGAAGTTGGCGGTAGTACAAGGGTATACGCATGATCGACTTTGTCGCCCCACAGTTCTGCAGCACTCCGTATCTCACGCCGTATGTCATTCACATCCATATCGGCGCCGGGCGTGATGCCAAAGAAACGATATCTGAAGAGCTCAATCAGTGCCAGAGATATGATAGTTCGCACACTACTGACTGTCCCGCGCTACTCGCCACCGGTCGTCGCAGAATAACCAGCTTACTCTGCAATGTATATACGCCAGAGCGAAAGATCCGGTTCCTGTCCGCTGGGTCGTCGACAAGGGCGAACGCAGAGTACTGTGCGGCTGGAATGTTGACCATCTTCGCCTTGAAGGTCCTAAAGTCATCTGCGACAGTAACCTACGCTGGTCGCATCAGTGATTCCTTGGCCAACTAAATGTTACTTACATCAACATTCCAGATGCCGAATTGCTGAAAGAGGTCCTGAAGGTGCGAGTCATTGTCTCGCAACTTCCAGTTCGTGTAGATCAATACACCGTGCTGGAAGTTCTCCTTCAATGGAGCAGCGCGCTTAGCTTGGTCGTCCAACAATTCTCTAGCCCTTTGACTGTCAACATCAGATAAGTAGTCCGGGATAATCCAGTCGCATGCCCAAGCAAGATTCGGGAGCTCCAACGATGGCGGTACTAAGACGTTAGGGTGCGCTTTCCATTCGTAGGTCTCATCTTGTAGGGCCGAATCATGAAAATCAGTCGACCGTGTTTGTTCTAGGCATTGGTTCAGTCGAAATCTGGCCTAGCACGTTGGTCGACGTACCGCGAGCGGACGAAGGCCCAGACTCGGAACCGTCATCGTCCGTCAACCTGTCCGGGACAAGATCTGCTTCTCAGTCAACGGAGATCAACGCTTGACAAATGAGTAGCAGTCTTGCGCTCACCTGATGGCGATTCCAGAAGTGTGTGGTTCGTAGCTGCAACGTAGCCTTCATTCGACGGCAGCGTAGACGACCAAGTCTGGCTGGGAGTGAGAGCGGGACTGCACAACCGCTCACTGTTTCCCCTCAGACAAGTTTTCGACGAATCAGTCCTCTCATGCGCGAGGACGTCGTTTTCCGATACACCGGATCCGCATTGCGGCATTGTAGATGGCAAACTGGGTCTTTCTGTTTCGATCGGGGCGTCAAACTGGGCGTAATGAGCGCGATGGAGTGCAACTAACCTTCTCGCGCCTTTTTATGGTGTCGAGGAGAGCGAGCATCTTGTCAGATGATGTGAGTACACGGCGAGAGACAGAAGAAGCGAGCGCACGGTCCCAAGAGGTTCGGGTCCGTTTCCCAGACAGGCGGGCTTGAGATTATTGAGCATAAAGTTGACGTTGCCCAGCATATGGGCGTATAAGCCTCTTGCTCACATGAGGTGTCTTCGAGTACTGGCAGGCTTTCTGTACATGTTAAGTCTTCGATTATGATCGACAACGTAGAAAACGCACCTATGTCTTCTTTTGTCTCATACACAGATACCTCGACAACGTTCACGCGGTCTTTAACAACGCCCCACGCCTCGGTGCTGACTTCGATCAGCTCGCCGGGACTAATATCGAGCTCGCGCGTATGGAAGACGATATGTTTTTCCGGTGCAAAGCTCGTGAAGTAGCGCTGACAGAGCTCTATCGCATCCTATAGAGGTTATGAACGAGCACATGAGTGTCTCATTCGAAGGGTAAAGCTCTCGCGCACGCACATCATAGGACTCCGGAGTGGGCACCACAACGCGGTGACCTTCATGGTCAAGAATGAGTAGGCCTGTTCCAGTGGGGACTATTCGAGGCATATCCAGCTCCCTCAATCGAGGGGATGAGGAAAGGGACGCGGCGCAATGCGACAGATGGACGTGCAAGTCAAGGACACTCTGATTCAAATATTCACGACAACGGCAGGCATGACTGCCGGTCCGACGTCCGACATCACATGCGACTGTGACAGTGTGATGTTGACTTTTAAGTTTTCCTCCACAAGCTGTCACCGATGCGTTCGTGAACCTCTCTCCAAGAACCATAACAAGACGATACGGGAGAGAAGGCTTGAAAATATAGTCCGGCAAGCAAGCAGCGCAAGTACTCGTAAGCAACCACAAACGGGGACAAGATGACTACCGACGTCGCTTTCGGCGCTGCGATTTGCGAAGCGTGTCCATCGTGGCGTACTCCAGGCGTACTCTGTCGCGAATAGTATCGAAGCTTGACATACGTATGTGCAATATGTACAGTACTCTGCTGATATACACGAGAGGTCAAGACATATCGACATAGTAGTGCTCCTGATATGGCACCCATTGATTCTTGGCGCTGAGCCGCGCCGTGGTGTCGGGTGGTCCCAGCTGTTTCTGAAGAGGACAGCGTTCAAAGGCATGTCCTCCGCTAGAGCACAGGTCGCAGAGTAACGGCTTGAGCATTAGATGCTGCTTGCGGCCGAAGAGAAGCTTTTGTGGCGTTGCGACATTCGTCAACTCCTCGTAGGAAGGGGCAATCTGTCGTTTCGTGAGCAATTTGTTGACTCATGAAGCAAGGATGGTCGCGAGAATGTCATCGCAAGCCAAGAGCATGCGCACCTCGTTCTGTGTAAATCCTGTTTTGAGCTTGATCATAACGTCGAACGTCAGAGGTTGACTGCCCTTCCTGCGCTCTACCTGAGTTTTCGACTGTTCGATAGCGCGCTTCTGCTTGTCAAGGGACTTATGCAGAGCGACCCGAATGAACTCGGCAGAGTAACCCTCTGTGGGCGATTCAATGCGAAAGAAGCGAGGTCTGCAGAGCACGTCAGCGGATGTCGATTGATGAACCAGGCAGCTAACTCACAAACCCGTCCGGTCGGCAACAGGCTTGCGCAGCATGACAAGGAGAGGGCCACGCGTGTACACAGTTGTAGCAAGCATGCACGCCTTCTGCTCCTGGCTCTCGAATACTACAAACGCCAAACGTCGCGCGGTGCCAGGCTTCTGTCGTCGAAGCTCGAAGGTTGCCAGGTCTTCAAGGACTTTGATCTGTGCAGGCACGCGGTCGTGATAGATAACCAGAGAGCTAACAGAATAAGTAAGTACCTTAGCGCGCCGCATGCCTGTCTGCTCCTCGATAAGACGTGTCAGCAGACGCCCGGATACTCCCTTTGCCTTGATGTCGAAGTTGGTATAGAAGAGCACGGCGTGCTTGAGGTTGTCCTTGAGCAGTTGCGCTCGCGACGACTGTACTTGAAAGTGTCGGGCTGGCTCCAGCGCATGAGGATCGCAAAAGTGTTGACCTGAAGGACCCAGCTTGGTGGCCCACAGAAGCTCGTAGGTCAGAACGGCAGGGGGCAGCTCGACATCCGCGCGGGGCGTCCAGTACTTGCCTGCTCGAAGCCATAAGACGGCGCAGGAGAGGCCATTCAAAGCACTCACGCTGTCGCGCGCGGGCAATGTCGCTCTCTAAGTCTATAGATATAAAGTTAGCGAGACCGAGTTGCGCTGTTTTAACTTCTTACCAGAATGGTCGTTGTCGTGAACGGAGTCGGAGTGCACGTCTGGCACGAGTGAGATGGGGAGGACTCATAACAGTTATGGGGGAATACCTTCTCTCCGTCTCTTGCGAGGGGCGGGAGACAAGCTGCCTGGATGGCATTGCACATGAGTACGATGCAAAGAAAGACGTTAGGCGGAGACTGACGGCTACGGGCGCGCTTGCGCGAGTGGGCTGCAAGATCGCAGAGTGAGAAATGCAGCACGGAATGTTTCTGAAGCGCTACGCGTACCTCCAGCATCTCCAAGTTCGGCTGAGAAACATGTTAGGCGCTTATTCAGCTCGAGTGAAGCGATCACGCACCTCGTTCATGGATGTCGCCCTCCAGTCTCACTTCGCACTTGTTGACCATCCCTTTGACCCTGCTCCAGGCCGCCGAAGTGATTTGAATCCGCTCGCCGGGGCTGATTGCGAGTTCGCGAGTGTATAGGGAGATATGAGGTCCGGGTACATCCTTCGCGAAGTTTTGTTGGCATAGAAAGATGCAGAGCTGTGTGTACGAGTGAGTAGGGCCCAGAGTAAGGGATGCTTCTCGCACCTCGTACGTGCTCGGCGTTGGTACCACAACACGGTGTCCGTCGCGCTCCAAGATGAACAACCCGGTCCCCGTCGGCTTGCCTGGCGGTACTGGCGCTTGTGGCTGAGCCATGAGGGAACGAGATGACAGAGATCGACAGGACAAAGGAGCGGGGTACGAGGACAATATGTCCCGGGCGACTTGGCGCAGACGGTAGGATGCAAGTCTGACGCGGAACCAAACCGCAGCAACCGGGTGACTCACGTGATCGTGACTCGCCAATATTCGATTTCACTCTGAAGTTCGAATTTCGGTTTAGCGCCATGGCGCGCAAGCGTGCTCCAAGACTTAGACAGGAATTGACAAGCAGGAATATGTTTCTTCCGTGGGTGGCCCCACAGAAGGGAGTGGGAAGCTCGCTAGTGATACGCAAGGCTAAGCATGTAAGGTGGGGGTCTAAGTATGGTAGTGACTCGAATGTAGGGCAGACGAGAGGAAGTGTGTGGAGGGCAGAGGCTGTATGTATATATATGTGTAAGAGAGGGAAGATGTGTGGAATACAGCAGAGAAGATAGAGCAGCAATCCGAGTGGGGAGGGCAAGGAATGCGGAGGGCGAGCGAGGGAGAGGGCAAGCGAAGAGCGACCTTAGCGAGGACGTTCGACAGTTCGACTCGCGTTCGGGAACGGCCGAGTTCCCGCCGCCAACGTCACGTGTTATAACCCTAACCCTAGAATTCACAGGCGTGGGAAGAAACAAATTCCGCGCAAAGTCACGTGAACAGCTTTTGAGCGAGCACCCTGATAAATGGGGAGCAAGCTCCCCAATAATCAAGAGCTTATGTCGCAGAATATCGACCGAGGGAACACAGATTAGCATCGGGTATTCAATGAACAGTGTTCCATTTATTCCGATCCATCTGAATCCGGGTCCCAGCAAGCTAATGATACAAGTAAATCATAAGTATTCCGTGAATTGCCACATAGCTCAAAGCATAACAGGAAAGCAAAGAACGAGAGTGTACACATAAAGGTACAGTTACATAAAAATGGGTATAAGTAGTAGCTCGAGAAGCGCCACTCAAAGACAGAATGTACCCATCACGTTTCGGTATGAGGAAGACGTACCGCCCGCCTGTCCTTCCGCTGCCGCCGACGCGGGGGTACTGCTATCCGACGCAGCAGCGGGCTCGCTTTTCGGCGCAGGGCGAGCTGAAAGCCTGGGTCTCGAGCCGCCCTTCGTCATCAGCGCGACCGGTATCGCGGCCTGCGCCTGGGTGTCGGATTCGCCGCGCGCCCGCTTCGCATCACGCTCCTCCGATGCGTCCGCCTGGCGCTTGCGCTTGAGAGCAAGGTGCTCGCGAAGAGACATGACACGAGGTGCGGGCTGCGGGTCCGGAGGTCCAGCAGGCATGATCATCCCGTTCTGCATGACAAGCTGATGATCGTTCGGTGGGCATCCTTCCGCGATGGCGCGAGCGTAGCCGTTCTCTAGCGACCCCGCGAATCCGGTGGCTTGCCTAGGCGGAAGCCCGTGCTCTTGTGAAGGTGAGCGCGCAGTCGAGGGATAAGGTAGCGATGTCGACGGTAGACCTGGGCTTGACGACGACGATTCGTTGGGAGTAGGAGGCTTCGCGATGCTTCCTGCATGTGGACCGCCGTTCGTGGGATGCCGCGCCACGATCGGCGTAGAAGGTATGGCAGACAACGGCTCCGGCGACGTGGGAGACTCGGCGATGACAGGCTCTGCGCGAGAGATGATACCTTTTGGAGAACACGTCGGCGTTATCGAGGGACGAGCAGTAGTCTTGCTGGGTATGCAGATATGAGACGGCGCGCTCGAGCGCTCTGTCGGCACTGCAACATCAGAAAAGGTAGCGATAGGAGTCGACATATGCTGTGTCGTAGCTGAGTCGGTGAGAGCCTCTGCCGCCGCGGGCGCCCACTTCACCGCTGTATCGGCCCCTGCCGTACGCCTCACAAGGCTCGTCTCGTTCTCGACGACATTCGGGGCTGGAATCTCATTTGAGAGTGTCGCTTCCTGCGCAGCTCGCTCGTGACCCGTATTCGGAGGGGATTCCGCCTCAATGGTAGGCGCACCAGCCACGAGGGGAGATGCTGAGTCTGGCGCAGTATCATGGCTTGCAACACGCAGAAGCGGCTCGACAGTCTCTTCGAACTCGACGGCTTTGAATACGACCGGTGTGTCCGACTCCGTCCGGGGCGCCGACTCGATGTGCGCGTCTTGCTGAGGCTCCGGAGTATCTACGAGCTGGATGGTGTCGTCCTGCTGCGCTTCCGAGCCGGACCGTTTGACCTCAATGACGCGCTCGACTTGCGCAATCGGCGGCTCGACATCCGATGGTTCCGAACTCGGCGGGACATCCATACGCTGCTCGACTAATGTACGCTCAGTCGATACACCTAGCACGACCTCTCCTGCGTCCTTCATCACGCATATGTCGTCCACGAGGTCCGAAACGACGGCGGATGTCTCGTCCGGTTCGACTCGCGCGCTCTCCGCCTGTACATCTTCCGCGCGGTTGATCGTAGATAGCTCGAAAGCGTCATCGTGTGGCGAGTTTGGCGTCCGCGAGCCCTCGACGGGCATCTCGACACGCGGGCTGGACGCCGGCTCGTTAATAGAGGATGGTCGCTGAGGTATGTCGGACGCCTTGTCGCTTGCCCACAGCTGAAGGAGAGCCTGCGCGGCCGCCGTGTTGTCGCGCTGGGGCCGCACAGTACCAGTCGCAGATGCGTCAGCCTCAGCGGCAGTTAATGGGCGGATATCATGAGCCACTGGGACAGCCGATTTGAGCGGTACTGGCCAGAAAGGACCAGCTCGCATCTCGGAGACTGCATCTTGACGCGATGGCGGGGGTGGAGAGGCTATTCGCGCGTGCTTAGGCGCCGGTGTAGGCTCAGCCTCGCAGTCCTCCCACGGACGCTTGAGGTTGCGCTCCTCGCGCTGTACTTGCGAGCTCGCAGATGTTTCGGACGACGGCGCTGTAGTCGAAGGACCACCATCACGACCTGTTCATAGAGATGAGATGACGCAAAGAGGACAAGAGGAGCATGCATAATACCTTGCTGATCTGGAACGCCTTGCGGACCTGCAGGCCGAGGCGATGTTCGAGGTACGGGAACGAAGACACCATTTCGCAAAGCGAGCACAAAATTCGTAGGGAGGTATCGACTAGCGACGGCGCTAGCTTCATAGTCGCCGGAGAATGAAGCCAGTCGTCGAGTAGTATGATTGTTTAGGGCAGCAGAGGGCCCGGGAGGTCGCGCTGGCGTGTGGCCGATGATCTCGATCTCGTCGCCCGAGTCAGAATCTCGCAGTGGCGCGGCCGTCTGAGGACCCTCCGTAAATGTGACAGTACTGCCGCCCACCTCTGGCATTTCTGGCGATTCGTCGGGATACTCCAGGGTATACTCCTCGTCCAACTCAGATTCTTCCGAGATGGTCGCTACAATATGGTTAGTGGGTGCGGTGTGTGGAGGCCGCTCGACATACCTTGCTCCACAGCCTCCTCTAGCGAGATACGCTTCCATACTCCATGATGCGGTACGCCTTCTCGCGCAACGCAGCACGTCTTCCGCTGTGCATTCGCTGCCACTCCGAGCTCCGTGCAACGCGTGCATTCGACAAGGAGTTTGTCGTGGACGCAAGACACAGAAGCAGGACTGACCCCCACACTCGCAGTGTCCGCCTCCGCTCGCCCGCAGGTTGCACACGGCGCCACGCGGGATGCGAAGAGGCGTTCGAGAGAGTAGTCGGCAGGGATGTCGTACGCTCGCTGGGAAACAGGAACCTGGGTACGATCGACATCGTCTCGAGGCGCTTCGCCGCGGGGTCCTGGGTGAAGCGCGCCGGGAAGACGACTCGTAGCTCCGCACTCCGTTGTCGGATACGCGCGCTGAGAGCTGGTCACCGTAGGATGGTGGTGAGTGGATGCGGTCGAGGGTATAACCGACGCGGCAGTCTGATTGCGGGCAGAGACGGACGGTTCATTCCCTACTCGAAGCGTCAATATCAAAGCGTTTTCGAAGAATGAAGAAACCTCACCTCCCCATACCGCTGATCGCAGCTGCATTGGCATACGGGCAACCTTCGACGGTGCCGTGGAAGATATGATTTCGGGCGGCGGCGGCTGGCTCGTGTACCCGGTCGTAGGGTGGAACCATGTGCATGAAGTTTCGTTTGCTTGAATCAAGGGAGGAGCAGGGGAAAGTGAAGGGGGAGCCACGGGCTCCGCCGACTGAGAAGCCGCACGTCCGGAGTGGGCGCGCCCTGCAGCGTCAGAGCGCTCTGCCTCAACCGCGTGTGCATGCTCCGACTGCTCTTGCTGCTGCTGCTCGGGCGCCGCTTGCTGTTGTCGCTCGGAAGTCGTTTGCCAATGCTGCTCGAGTGTCACCTGCCACTGTTGCTGGCTGGCCGCCGTCGACTGTTGCATACTCGTCATGTGTCGCATTCCCCACTCGTCTTGCTGCTGCGCCTCACGATGCCCGGCTTGGGCGAGTCGACGAGCCTCAGCCATCGCCCACTCAAAATGTTCCTGCTCCTCGCGGCTTGGCTGCGGTTTGACTGGGCGTGGTTTCTGTGCTCGGGGTCGTCGACGCTTGCGTTGAGAGGTAGATTGTTCGGTCGTATGGTCGTGCGCCTCAAGCTGAATTTGCCGAGGATCTGCGGAGGTGGTGGCCTGTTGGGAGGGAGGGACGTACTCGACAATAGGATAGTGCCTCTGCTGCCCGAGGGTCGTCTCTCGCTCATCCCTGACTACCCGTCCCCGCTCTTCCTCTGCCGCCCTCTGTCGCTCGTCCTGGACTGCTCTATCCCGCGCCTCCTGCGCTGCCCTTTCCTGCGCCTCGCGTGCCGCCCTCTCCTGCTCCCGACCCCGTTCCTGCTTCATCGCGAGCTCTCGCGCTTCCCACACCGCACCCTCCCGCTTCTCCCACAACGTCTTCGGCCCCTCGACCATCCTCGTCCGCTCGCGCTCACGCTGCATGTCGTTCTCCCGCTGCTGCGCCCGCTCCCGCCTCTCCTGCATCACCCTCGCCGCCTCAGCAAATGCCTTCTCTCGCGCTTCGGCTTGTGCTTGCAGGTCACGGATGGCTAGTTCCCGAGTCACCTTGGAGTACTGCATCTGGCTGGAACGCGCGTCCTGAGCAAGCGCGGCGTCAGGTGCGGCAGGCGCTTGCGTAGGCTGCTGAGATCCCGCCGAAGGCTGACGAGACACCGCCACAGGCTGATGATGCTGCGCCGGAGATTGCTGAGGCGAGCCCTGCTGCCGCAGCTGTGGCGGGGGCTGATATGGAATGAAGGCAAACTGCATAGGTACGGGGGGATGCAGGTGCGGTGTGCCGTGCTGAGAGGACGGACGTGACGCGTGCTGAGAGGATTGGCGAGGTCCGTGCTGGGACGACGGACGCAACTCTGCATGTCGTGCTGCGGACTGTGAGCGCGAATCCTGCGATACGAGGGGCGCGGGACGAAAGGGGGGATCCGCGTGGTGTAGCGCCGACGCGGGAGCTGAGTTCGGAGGCAGGCGAACGAGGGAGGATTGTTCCTTCCGCGAGCTGCCGTAAGCACCCGGAGGAGGGATCAGCTGCCGCTCGCCCGCAGCGCGAAGCGGGTATCTTTGCGATTGAGTAGATGGAGCTCCTTGCGGATGCAGAGGTGACCGTTCTTGAGCTTGAAGACGAGGTGAGCCCGCATACGCAGGAGGCGGGGGATGTCCATGCGGAGGACCCAGCGCACGTCCTTGTGGGGGAGGACGAGGTGAGTAGCCCCGATGCATCTGACGTGGCGGATAACCCTGAGGTGGGGGTGGAGGCGGAAGTGGTAGAGAGTGTGGAGGTGGTAGATGAGACGGTGGCGGTTGCTGTTCCTGATGCAGACGACCATCCATCCGAGGGGAGGGATATCCCTGTTGTGGGAGACGATTCGTCTGCGGGGGCAGAGCTTGACGATGATGGTCCTGAAGTTGTGGTCGCTGCCGGCCCGGTGATTGCGGGCCCCCCTTGTCATGTCGCTGAGCTCCATAAAGGTTCGGCGGCGCGTACGAAGGGGCGCCAGCCGACGTCGGGTAGGACCAGAACTCGCCGGACGTGGAAGGTCGCGAGAGCCCGGTGGGCGTCGGATATGAAGCAAAGGCATTGAGTCGATCGCCCCTGCCTGCTATAGGAGGCGGACGTTCCCTCGCTGGGGGCCGAGGGCCGTGAGGGTGGACGGCTGGATGCTGCAAAGCTAACTGACGCGGGCCTCGGGAGATGTCCCTATCCGCCGGCCCAGAGTGTGGCGCAGCTTCGAATGGGGGAGGCTGAAGCTGAACGCTTCCATCTGCAGATGGTGCAGGCCTGTATGCCCTGGAAGTACGCGCATGGTCGCCTACATCCCTTGATCGAGAAGAGCTTGTGGGCGCCTACTTGAGCGATCAGCACATGTTCTGGGGCGCTTGGAGGTAGACGCACCGGACGGAGCTCTCGAAGATGGCCCCTACCCCGCATAACATCCTCTGCGTTATGCGAATGGACTTGCCCTTGAGTCAAATGGGGGAACTGGCGCGTCTGATCTCCTGAACGCCACTGCGGACGAGACGTCTGTAAAGCGCGTCAGCTCGCATTCACAAGACCAATCAGCGCACGCACCGAGGTAGCCTCTGCGCCATTCGTAGCAGATTCCCCTTCTGCTGCCACTGGCCAGTCACGACCTTGGAGCGCGGAGACCCTGTCGTGCTTCCAAGAGCGGCGTCTCCCCATCGCATGCGTAGGCGATGTTCCATGTGCGGATGCCGATGTTCTGCGGCCGCGTGATGGATGAGGCCGTCGCTGGGTGCTGTCGGGGTGCATGATAGGAGGAGGAGCAGGGGACGGCGACCGTGCGCGCTTCTGCCCCCGCGGACCCGCCGCATTGAACGATGGATAGACCGGTGCGTGGACCCAGCCGGTCTCTGCTTCAAGAGTCAGTTCCAAAGATGCAACCACTACGAATGAGCACGTACCTGCAGCCCTTCCATCGTGCTCCTCGTCGATCCTCGTGCTCAATCTACTCTCTTCCGAAGACGCTCGTGACATATCCGTAGGGGAAAGGAGGAGAGCGGGCTGCGCACACCGCCCATCATCTTATAGTGCAGAGCCTGAGAAGCGCGTTCCCAGGAGCGACGGAAAGAGAATAGAGCCGAAGCCGCGACGGTGATGAGAATACAAAGGGCGCGTCGAATGGGGAAATCGTTGTCTGCGTGCCGCCTCGTGCCGCTCCGTACCGCCGGTGCTTATTGTCTTCTCCGCTGACCAAGCCTGCAACGGATAATCAGTATAGGCGCGCTAGCGCGCAGCTTCTGCGCTCGGGGCAGGGCGAGCACAAGAGAACACAGGTCGAACATCAGAGATGGTGGGAGATGGAAGCAAACCGTGAGACCAGCATCTGCGGGCGCGCTGAACCCGGATTCCAAGAACGGTAAGCTGAAAGACAGCGCCCACAGCAAGAAGACAGCACTCGATTGGTCGACAAGAAGATACGGTAATGAAGAATAAGGTAGAGTAAAGGATTAGCAAGAGAGATTATATGACTTCAAAAAAGACGGTTCAACGTCTATCAGGGTATGTGTGGGCGTTTCCGATGACCAGCGGCGCTCGTAACTTGTGAGGTAACGGAAAGCAAAGCTTAAGTCTAAAGATCGACCCAGAGGAGCAGCACGTACCGGTCATGACGGTCTCAAGAACTCACGCACTAGTTCAGCTGTGCGATACGTTCTCTCCGCCTCTTACTTCAAGGATTTTGAAGCATGGAAAAATTCGATGACCGCGGTCCCCCTCCACCCGCGTGATCGTATTAGTATCCATTGTCGAACGTGGAGTGCAAGCGCTTCACCGCATCGTAGACGACAGTCTTCGCCTGGACATGGACTTCTACGTCGCTGGCCGGCTTCCAGCGCAGCGTGTGTGTAAGCGCCACAATTTCGTTCAGCTCCAGCACTTTTGATACGCTCAGCCAGTCTGGAGACGCAACGGAGGATGAGCTCGGGTCTTTGAAAGGCGTGCGAGAGGGTTGCCAAGCTGTAGTGCGGAGTCGATAAACCTCCATTGTCGAGGGGAATGCTGGGAATGTCGAAAACCAGCCGAAAGAAGAGCATCAGCGCTTCATCTTCTGTCGTGGCAATGCAAGGCTCTGACTGAGAATATGTCATTAGTATGTTCGCGCGAGGAAATAGTAACGAAGGTACTGAACGATGATCGCTTCGAAGGCGGACACGTGGTTACTAAGCGGAAGGGCAGTAGGCGGTCGAGGAGTGGCATAGTATATGAACGAAAACGAGTAGCATATCGAACCTCACCTGAGGAGCGCGCTCATCGTCATTGAGCTTGAAGGGACGGAGTAAGCAGAAAAGCTGATGGTGTGAATCACTTGCCAGCCCATCGCGCAGACTTCAGCCCTCTCAGGCTGGAGCCGCAAGGCTACCGCAGCGCCAGTATTGCTGGAGAAGGTCCACTATAAGGCGTCTATATACATGTATATGAGGAGTGGTGACATACGCACCGGAAACTCGAAGTCCTTCTCTGCCGTCTGCCTAGCTGGCTGATAAGAATTCGCGGGCAAGTCACTAGACTCACTACGCTCCGCCCAAATGCGACGTAGAACTTGCTGGAGGTAGCAAGGTCTCTACCCCGAGAAACTCTCAAGTACGGGGGATCTCCTCAAGAGCTCTCTCGCCGAAATCGACGAGCGTCGTCGAGTGCAAGTGAGAGTTAACTTACGTTATGTAAGCGCGTGCGTGTCGACGGCACCGCGGTCCGCCAAGCAAGCACGTGCAAAGTTCAACGTGTCTCGAATTTTGCAGTCACAGTGACACGGCGGCTTGACTTTTGCTTCCTTCTTCAACTTTTCTGCACCCCTGCTTTACGGTCGTTGGCAGTCCCACAGCCTCTAGCAGCCGTTAAAACCAGGCTGCGTTATCATCAGATTGTTCCCCGGGCCTCGGCGAAGGTACGTCGTTTTTTTCTCGACCGCGAACACTCGACTTACGGCGGTTTTTGTCAGGATCAGTCCTGACTCTGAATCTGCGTAATCCGACTACCAGTCGAGTTCCTCGAGCAGGTCAGAAGACGCCAGCGGAGGGTCCAAATCTCCCGCATCTCTCGGGTCCGATCCCACTGCGTGCACCACTGAGCCGCTTGAAGTCCTTCATCTTCCGCCCCCTCCTCTCTACCCCATCGTTCGCTGGGGTCTAGAGGATCATCACAAATCCGACTTGTCGACGGACGAGACGATCAAGGCCGCTCCACCCTTCAAGTCGGTCGACCGGTCATCTTCGGCGCTCCTGTAGCTGCGTCTGCTCGAGTAAACCTATCATTGTCAGTGCGACGAGCTTACTGTTGTTCTCATTGCTGAATATTACTATCAAGGATACTCCCTATCATGACTGCTACGAACACCACCGTCGAGCAGCTTGTCGGAGATGTTCTGTGTGAAATATTTGGACACGTCCGCGACGCATATGGATTCTCCCTATATTACAACATGATTGATTTTTTTTGTCCTGTCCTACGATTATCTCAGGTCTCACGAGACTGGCGTGCCGCCGCGTTCTCGAAGGCATCTCTATGGGCCGACATACATCTGGCCTACGTCACGGCAGAAGATTACCCTAACAGCGACGACACCCCCGCGCTATAGACAGCAACGCCGCCACCCGCGCCGTGGAATACCATCTCGAAAGATCAAGACCGGCGCGTCTGACGCTCGATCTTATGAGCGACGCTTGGCCGGCGCTAGACTTGCTGCTGAACGAAAGCGACCGCTGGCGCGCCTGCTTTGTCCGCGACATCGCCAACGTGGATAGCACGCCGCGGGAATTTCCCTCCTTGGAGCACCTTCGTTTCGACCATAGTAGGGGAACACAGTATTTCAGGCGCGCACCTGCCCTTTGCTCGTACGCAGGACTTTTCGACGAGGACATGGACCTCCCCTGGCATCAGCTGACCTCAGTTACGCTAGAGGCTATCAATAATGTCGGGCCAATCGATATCGTTTCGGCGCTGGCCTGTTGCACGCGTGCCACCTTCTTCAGGGCAATGTGTACCGCCGTTTCCGGAAAGCAACGCCTTGTCATAGACGCCGAATGCCCGTCCCTTCGGAGACTGGAGTTGGTCGTTAACGACTTCGATTTCAGGAGCAAAAATACGCGCTACCTGCTCCCCCGTGTCCTCGATTGCGTCACAGCTCCGAGGCTGACGAGCCTGGACATCGAACGCTTCCGTAAGGCGCCGTGGAACTGGTCCAACAAGAGCACGGATGCGCTTGCCGCCTGCCTCGACCGCTCGCATACCGCTCTCACCTCACTCGCACTGCGTAATGTGCAGATCACCCCGAGCCAGATGTGCCGACTTTTCAAGTCCTTACCCGCGCTCGAGCAGCTGACGTGGTGGGAGACGGTAAAGTGCCATCATTCGGACCTTAACATGCTCGCCGCTGCTATAGGACCGGGCACGGAGTCGTCAGAGTGCCCGCTGCCGCGGCTCGCGCACCTGGAGATCAGAGGAAACTTACAGCACTCCGTGGACCCCCAAAGTGCAGCACGGATCATTTGCTATCGCGCGCGCAACACTGCACTGCGGCATGTGGTACTCGACTACTGCACGCTGGACCAGGCAATTCGTGATGAGTTGGGCGAGTTGCTGGACAGCTTTGTTGTGTGCGGGCGTGGCTGCTGAGATGATTACGGCAATGATTGATGACCACACATTTTGACCCTTTTTTGTAAATGACTACACTGAATGAGTGTCTTCAGGTTTCCAGATACTTGTAGATCAACATAAGTACGAAGGTTGGCGTCTTCCACCAAGACGAGAGTGTAGTAAAAAGAGAAGAAGGGCATAGTCTGCGCATAGTCCTAAGAGGGCCGTGGCAGGGGCACAAGCCTACGGAGAAACGGGAGCAAAGCGGGAACAGAGAAGAGCGTCCGTGAAGACTCCGTGAAGCTTCGAAGGTCTGATCGGAAACAAAATTCAGAAGTGTGACATGTGTCATGTGACAGAAGCGTCCATATAAGGGTGTGCATTGACCTTGGCTTGACACAAATCCCCTTCCTCCCTCGCACACTGACTTCGCCGATTCGTTTATACCTCCCGAGAGGACGGGAGCTCCTCGTCATGCACTTCTTCGGAAGTAGATGTTGACGCCGTTCACCTGTCTTCAGCGTACCGAGAGGGTTGGCGGTCGGGGAGTCAGCGGGCGGCGGCGCACGTGTCACGGCACGCGCTACGTGTCGGGAGAGGCGGTGGATACTGAGCTCGCGCTGGCTCTCAAGCACTTGATTGGGTGGCAGCGTTGAGCCGTCCGCATGGCGGGGTCGTATTGGGGGTTCCGCAATGGCGGCTGTGCCACTAGATTCTGCACCGTGGGCGCGGGCGGGCCACGACCCTACCATTTGGCACGAAGACAGGACCTCACGGTCTCGTCTAGGGCCGATGAGTGGTCGATGGAGACGCCGGGTATCGCTACATCGCTGGGCTGCCCTCGGGCAGGCGTACGCGTCCGCTACCGGAGGGCCAACTCCCTCTGGAGACGCGCAATTTTTTCCACCCTTTCCTCAAGACTTTCTCCTCTCTTTACTCGTGTAGTATACAATCGTGTAATCATCTTCAATGAGTCGGTCTATAGAATCCGGGCATGGTCATCAAGGGCAGAAGTAACGCGCTCCAGAGCAGCACGGATGCCTTCGTCGTGCTTCGCGTGGTTCATGATGGTGGGCAGCCCGCGCAGGTCACCCCAGGATCATCCGCGGCTGAATGGGTGTTTGCTCTCGTCTAACAAAACGAGGTTCTGCATGAAGATATATGTCAATGAGCGCAGTTAGATTCATGAAGCAAGTTCACCCACCTGGTAGTCGCCCGTCGTGTGGGCCGAGTCAGGAGATCAACTCCAGAATGTACGCGGCTTGCTTCCTTCGGCGCCCAAAGCATAGGTTCATCTTCTCTGCCTTCCTTTGGCCATGACGGACTGTGGACGAACAGACGCAGCTCCTGAACCGTGAACATTTGACACAACAACAAGTTCCATTCCGAATCATCCACGTTACTCGACAAAACACACCAGCGACATATTGTACATTGGACTCGACACGCGAAGTCCAGCTACTGGAAGACCTCAATGATGCGCCGCAGGGATACCAAAGCGCTCAACAGCGACCCAGCTCTCACGCTTCGTCCTACAACGATATTCGTCAGCCATCTGTCTTTCACACATACGCATACACATCGCAAAGACTCACTCCTTCGGCCTCGCCGCCTCCCCCACACCCACACCCTCCAAGACCAACTTGATCGTCTTGAACTCGAAACCGCGGAAGTCAAGCTTCAGCTCCACGCCACCCCTCGCGCCGCGCACGATGTCCAGAGTGCGCGACTCCTTGTGCGCTTCTTCCTCGAGAGCATTGGTCTCAAACGCCGCCGATACGGGAAGCGCGCGATTGATGCGCAGGACAGCGGACGCGTGCCCGCCGAACGCCTCGTACAGGCGGAGGATGACGGTGGTAGGACCCTTAGAGGAGCTCTTGAACGCATCGTCCTCGCCGCGCTTGACGGTCTCGAGGAACACATTCGTCGCGTTCTCGACGACGAAAGGCGAGGACGCAGGTTTGAGGTCCAGGACCTTGAAGTTCGGCTCGATGTGACGGACTAGGAGCGCGCGCGCGTCAGAATGTTCAGACGTGGGAGCTTCTATCGATGGCCCACTCACAATATAGAGGCGAGTTGAACAAGAAGCCGGCCATGGGCACATCGGACTGGATAAAGTGGCCATTGTGAGGCATCACCGCCCAAGAGAAGGAGTGTTTGCCTGTGTGAAGATCATCATTCAGAGAATGCGGCAGAGCATTGAAGTCGTAACTAACCTTGATCCTGCTCAGCGTCGGGAGCAGTAGGGGAGCGCAACAAGGAGATGCGCATAAGACTCCCGGTGCAGGAGAACCCATACTTGGACTCCGAGAGAATAGCGACACCATATCCGAACTCGCTCAGGTCGGCGTACTGAGTGATTTGTCAGTCTTCGCATCCTGCATTACATGAAGAATGAACAAACCTTGTGGCCACAGACTTCGAACTATACCACACAGGTCAGCCAACGATAACTACAGGAAACGAGCTGCAAACCTTGGCCATGTCCCAGGTCGTATTCTTATGCGTCGGGCGCTGGACGAACCCAAACTGGGTCTCATACGTCGCCACATCACTCCGAATCGTAAGCGGAAGCTCAACTAGAATACAACCATCATCAGCCAGCTAGCTCACTCGGACACGCTCACACCCGCCACATACATTTCAAAAACTCGTGCCTCTGGCGCCAGTCAACGCGCGCATCAAAGCGGAAGAACGACCGCGAGTCGGCCTTCGTCGTAGCAGGCACAGCATCGAGGGAGATCTGTCCTGGCATCAGCAATCTGAACTTCATGCGTGAGGCCGTGCCGCAACTCACCTCCACCTCAATCTCGCTGTTGTCGTACTTGGTCGTGGCAACGACCGCCGCACGGATCGGGCCGCGGGACGAGATGCGCACGCTCTCGAACTTGAGCGGGATCGGAGCTTCGAGATGGTGTATCTCGACGTCTGCGAGTACCAGTCAGAAACGACGCCCGTAGCACGACGTCGAAAGTCTTACCCCACGCGTCCCAATAGTTCGGCCTATCATCGAACATGACGAGTCCGCCAGTAGCACCGGGAGCAATCAACTCGCGGCTGCAATGAAGTCAGGTGAGCAAGTCCTCCTCAAGGCGACGCCACATATACTCACCCAAGCTGAATGTCCACCAAGCTCGTGATGCGTCCGTCGGCAATGGTGAGCTGAACACTCTCGTTGCGAAGCACGAAGTGATCAGATCCATTGCTATACACTGAAACGCAGAGATGAGCAAGGGCCGAACGTTCCGCGGATGGATGGCAAAGCTCCCGCGGATGGCAAAGGTTCCACGCATAGCAAAAGTTCCGCGGAGTTACAACACACTCACCAGACGCAGGCATGATCCTCTCCAGCCGCGGCGCAGCGCCCACCAGCGCCGCCCCGCTCGCCACCACATCGACCAGCGTGTACTCCTCCGACACATACTTCGGCGAGTAGCCGTCCTTCGGTGCATTTTCCTCCGTCACGCGCTGCGCGCCCTTGCCGCCGCCCATACCGGCCGGCACGCGTATAACCTCGCGACGCGGGAAGGGTGTCGTATTGAGGGCGACGAGGTATCCTGCGCCCTTTGGCTCCGTCTCCGCGGCGCCGATGCCCCCAACCCCTCCACCGATGCCACCAATCCCACCCCCAGCGGCCTTGGACCCAGGCAGAAGAACAGACAGCGCGTCTTCCAGCATTTGCTTCCCGTCCGACGTAACCTCGGCGTACAACTTCTCCGCATCGTCGTAGACCATGCCGCTGTATGAGGGTCAGTCAGTCGTACAATCAAGGGTCAGTCTTACAATCCAAGTCGGTGCCGAGAAAGAAAACGGTGAGGTATGATTCTCTGTCCGTCGAGGACTAATCCTCTGTCCGTCGAAGACGAATTCCCATGCCATCGAGGACGAATTCTCATGCCATCGAGGACGAATCTTCCCACCATCGAGGACGAATCCTTCGAGGGCGAATACCCCCGCCGTCCATTCATCTCAAGTGCACGCCGCCCCATTCTCGCACATGAAAGAAAATCACGTACATGGCAGATCCAGGCAGAACATCATGGAACTGGTTCAGCAAGACCTTCTCCCAGCACGTGTCGAGCGACTCCTTCGGGTACGCGTACGAGCTACCACTCTGCGAGATCACTTTCTTGAGGGACGCCAGCGTAGCGAAGAACTAGCAGGTATGTCAGCATCGAACACCATGATTACCACGACGTGGCACGACAGCGATAGCGCGCTACTAGCCGCCAAACGCGCCACTAGCCGCCAACGCGCCACTAGCCGCCAAACGCGCCACTAGCCGCCAAACGCGCTACTACCCGCCAACGCGCCACTAGCCACGAAAGCAACCGCGAAACACTCCCTCCCCCTCTCCTCTCCCCCCTCTCCCCCCTCTCCCCCCTCTCCTCCCCCCTCTCCCCCTCCCCCGCTCTCCCCCTCCCCCGCTCTCCACACCCCTCCCTCCCTCCCCCCTCTCCTCCCCCCATCCCTCCCCCTTCCTCCCCCCTCCCGCATCAAAATCTCCACAAAAAGCCTCCCACAAAAAGCCTCCCACACCAACCACCCACACCAAACAACCAACCACCCACACCAAAAAGCCTCCCACACCAACCAACCAACCAACCACCCACATACCTCCACAACCTCCCCGCGCCACCCACACTCCCCCTCTCTCCCCCTCCCGCATCAAACAACCAAAAATACCACCCACATACCTCCACATCCCGCATCAAAATCTCCGAATGCCGATTCCCCCGCTTAATGCTCGCATGGCTCGTGTACGTCCCCCGGTGGAACTCGAGGTACAGCTCGCCGAGCCAGGTTGGGAGCTTGGCGCCGGCGATGGTGCCGGAGCCGGCGAGGGGGTTGGAGTTGGTGCCGGCGACGGGGTTGGAGTTGGCGCCGGCGAGGGGGTTGGTGCCAGCGACGGGGTTAGAGCTGGCGCCGGCGAGGGGGTTGGTGCCGGCGAGGGGGTTGGCACCAGCGACGGGGTTAGTGCCAGCGACACCCTCGCCAGCCCTCCCGCCGCCCACATACACCGAACCCTTGCTCCTCTCCGCCAGTTCGCGGAAGAACTCGTCGACGGTGCGGCCCTGCGCGTGGGTGTGAGTATCCTCCGTTGTGTACGTGGCAGTATCCTCCGTCGTGTACGTGTCAGTATCCTCCGTCATGTACGTGTCAGTATCCTCCGTCGTGTACGTGTGAGTATCCTCCGTCGTGTACGTGTGAGTATCCTCCGTCGCGCAGGAATATCCTCCGTCGCGCAGGAATATCCTTCGTCGCGCACGAACATCAACCGCCCGCTCGCATCCCACAGCACCACCCCTCGCAGCATTTTCCACGACAAAAGTCCTCTCGCATCCCACATCACCGCCACCGCGCATCCCACAGCACCGCTCCCTCGCATGCCCTAAACCAAAAAACAAACTACGCACCGTAACCAACTGCGGCACATCCCTATGCGTCCGCGCAAGCGCATTGATGCGGCGCAGGTTCTCGAGCATCTGGAGCGGGGACGGGGTGAGCGATTGACTGCGACGGGACATGGGGAGTGATTGCCTGCAGGACAGGGCGAAAATGTTTGCAGGACAGGGCGAAAGCGAAAGCGAATGCAGCCCACTGCGGAGCGACGGACCACAGCCCACTGCGAAAGCCGACCACAGAGAAAATAAACCAACCAACGCACCTTATTCAACGGCCCCCCACCACCGTCACCGTTGCCGAACGCCAGGAGCGACTGGTTCGAGGACTCGATGTTCTGTGGGAGGGGGGAGGGGGTCAGTACGTGAAGTGAAGGGATGCATCAGTACGTGAAGTGAAGGGATGCATCAGTACGTGAAGTGACGGGATGCATCAGTACACGCGAGGCAGGGCTAGCGTGATGTCGGATGAGAAGATGGAGGAAGGTCAGTGCCCGCGAGGGAAGGTCAGCGTGATGTCGGATGAGAAGAGGGAGGGATGTCGGATTTGGATAGCGCGGGTATGCAAGGCGGGTATGAGGAGTGCGCAAGACGGGTATGAGGAGGGAGCGAACACGTGTATGAGGGGGTAGGGAGCGAGGACGAAGTCGGGTAGGACGAGTACAAAGTCGGGTAGGGAGCGAGGGAGAAGTCGGGTATAACGAGTACGCAAGTCGGGTAGGACGAGTACGCAAGTCGGGTAGGACGAGTACGCAAGTCGGGTAGGACGAGTACAATGTCAGGTAGGACGAGTGAGAAGTCAGGTAGGACGAGTACAAAGTCGGGTAGGACGAGTACGCAAGTCGGGTAGGACGAGTGAGAAGTCAGGTAGGACGAGTATGAAGTCAGGTAGGAGAGTACGAAGTCAGGTAGGGGTAAGGACTGCTTACCTAGACGACAAAGACCGCACCCGCGAATATGCCAGGGAGAAGGTCGCGAATACGCGATAGAATTAAGAAACAAGTCAGCACACGCTCTCCCAAAACCAAAAAAAAGGAAATCGAAGCGAATCAGAACGAAGAAATGATAGTGTGATCATGCTCCGTGGGAGCTCACAGCAATAGAAATAATAAACATCATACGTGCGAGACCGACGCTGAAGGTCATGCGAAACCAACGCTGAAGGCCGAAGCTCACCTATAAAAAACCTCGTCAGCAAACAAAAGATCGTCAACATGCCCACGACCCGAGAGAGCACGAGCAAACAAAGGAAAAGGACCAAAAAAAAATCAGATGACACGCTAATTCAAGCGATTACCCTTCATTCCCCCGCGAGGACGCGACCGCGCCTTCGAGAGTTCCCTCACGAGGACGCGACCGCGCCTCCGAGAGTCAGAAGTCATGGCATATGGTTTGCATCATAGTAGAAAAAAGGGCGTGAAGGGAGAAGGAAAGGAGGGAGGGGCGTGAAGAAGAGGGAAAGGGGGACGGGGGGTGAAGAGGATGACGCGAGCGAGGTGAAGAGGATGACGCGAGGAAAAGGAGAGTGAAGAGATCAACGCGAGGAGGGTGAAGGGGAGTGGACAGCACGACAAGAACGAAGAGATGAACACGACGACAAGAGCGAAGACATGAAAAACACGACAACAAGAGCGAAGAGATCAACTCGAAGACGAAGAAACCCTACGACGACAAGCCACACACAACGAGAGCGAAAACGAACACCCCACAGAAAGTAAACCAAACACAAACACACACACCTTATGCCCCCGAATCCCCTTATTCACATCCCCCACCGTCGCCTGCGCGGTGTACGTGTCGACTGTGAAAGGATTTCTCGGTAAGCCGCGCTTGTCGTCAAACCACGCCCCTCTCCACCCCTCACCCCTCCCCCCCCTTGTCCCCCTTCCGCCGCCTTCCCCCTCTCCAGCCCAACACCCCCCTTCCCTCCCCCTTTCCACCCCTCTACCCTCCCTTTCCACGCACCGCCCTCTCCACAGAAAAAAACACCCCCCCAAACAAAAGAATAACTTCACAACGGACAAAAAAACCCCCCAAACACCAAAAAACCACACCTATGATCAACGGACAATATAACCCAAAAAGAATACTAAAAAAAAACATCAAAAAACCCCCCATCCCAAAACACTCACCCGGCGTCATATGACACAACACCCGCGTCCCATCGATCCCCGCCCAGTTGAACGTCGTGTGCGGGAAGGTGTTGCTAGAGGGGGAGGGGGGGGGGTTAGTATGTTTTTTTTGTGGGGTTAGTTTTTTTTCTCCGTTTTTTTTGGGATGGGGAAAGGGGAAAGGGGGGGCGAGTAAAAGGGGTATGGGGAAGGGAGGGGAGGGAAGGGAAGGGGAAGAGGGGGGGTGGGATTGGGTGGTGTTTGAGAGGGGTGAGGTGGGAGGGTAGAGGGAGGGGTGGCGAGGGCGGGAGGAGGGATTGGGTGGGGAAGGGGAGGGGGGTGAAGGAGGGGGGAGGGGCGAGGAAACGGGGCTACAGGAAGGACGAGAAAGGGGGGAGCGAGGAGCGAGAAAGGGGGGAGCGAGGGACGAACTCACATATTATTCCAGCTCAGCTTCTGCGTAAAGAACCACTTCATGCCCGCGCTGCGGAGGATCTAGGAGGGGAAGAAGGGGTTTAGTGTTAGTCAGCTCAACGGTCCTCCATCTCGCCAGCCTCCGCCGGACACTCCCCACCTCTCCTTCCCCAAACCCAATCTACCCAACCCGCCTTCTCCACCCCATCCCAAAAAACACCCCCCAATACAAAAAAAAGGAACGTAACGAACGAACGTAACACCCCAACCCAAACAACCCAACCCATATAACACCCAATTCCACCCCACAAACCCCTCTCCCCACGCAGCTCAACATAACAGCTCAGAAAAAACACACCCCTCACCCCCCCTAACATAACACCCCCATATAACAACCCAAAAACACCCCCAACCCACTCACTCACCTGCGGCAACTGCCCACTCAACCCGAACGTGTCCGGTAACCAGGCCGTCTCGCAGTACGCGCCGAGGCGGGAGGCGAAGTATCTGGTGTGAGGGGGGGGGGGGGTGTTAGCGTATGTGGGGTGTTAGTTGACGGGTGACGAGTTAGCGTGCATTGATTTGGGTGGGGGGGGGGGGGGGGGTGGATTTATTTGGGTGTTAGTTGATGGGGAGGGGTGGGGAAGGGGAAGGAGAGGGGTGTTAGTTGATGGTTAGGATGGGGGGGGGGGGGGAAGGAGAGGAAGAGGGAGGGGGGAGAAGGGGTTGGGGGAGGCGGAGGCGAGTAGGGGAAGAGGGGAGGAGAGGGGTTGGGGGTGGGAAGTGGAGGAGGGTGGGCGAGTAGGGAGTTAGTATATGCGCAGCCATCCAAGATCGACCCATGCGCGGGCATTCAAGGTAGGGTCGCATTCAAAACACCCCCCCCCCCCCTTCCCTTTAACCCTTCCTCCTCTTCCCCACCCTTCCCCCTTCCTCCTCCCCCCTTCCTCCCAAACCCCCCACCCCCCCCCTCTTCCCTCATATAACCCAAACCCCCCCACCCCAAACACCTCAAACTCACCTCTGCCCAACCACCACCTGCCTCACCATCGCCTCCCCGCTCGGCATGTTCCCGTCGTGCTCGACCCAGGCGCCGCCGATGGGGAGGAAGGAGTGCTTTTGGTGGTGTTTTAGTATAGGAGGGGGGTGTTAGATTGTTTGTGGGTGAGTAAAGTGGAGGGGGGGAGGGTGTTTGTGGGGTTATATAGAGGGGTGGGAAATGGGAAATGGGAAGGGGAGAAGGGAAGGGGGAGGGGGAGGTTAGTTGTTTGTTTTTATTTTTGATAGGAAGGAAAGGGGAAGGGAGGGGAAGGGGAAGGGATGGGGGGAAGGGGAAGGGGAAGGAGGGCGGGGGAAAAGGAGAAGGGGGGGTTAGTTTATTTTTTATTTTTGATAGGAAGGAAGAGGAAGAGGGAGGATGTGAGGAGGTTAGGTGGAAAGGAGGGAGGAGGGAAGGAGGTGGGAAAAGGGGAGGGAAGGGGGAAGGGGAAGGGAAAAGGAAAGGAAAGGGGAAGGGAAGGGTTTTTCGGATAAAAGGGGAATGGGGGGTGAGGGGGGAAGGAGCGTGAGGAGGAGGGGAAAAGGAGGTGAAGGGGAAGGGGAATACGAAGGAAAAAGACGG
Source organism: Schizophyllum amplum (assembly GCA_007026445.1). Taxonomy (NCBI): domain Eukaryota; kingdom Fungi; phylum Basidiomycota; class Agaricomycetes; order Agaricales; family Schizophyllaceae; genus Schizophyllum; species Schizophyllum amplum. The sequence continues at coordinate 86,041 of VDMD01000058.1, forward strand.
CGGGAAAAAGACGCTGGGACAACAAGAAAAACAAAAACAAACCGACCACCAAACACTCACCTCCTTCACCTTCTCCCTAATCCGCTCAAACAACGTCGGATACAGCTCCTCGCACCATTTCCATTGTTGGGCCTGTGGGTGATGACATTTAGTTCAAGATAGCGCGTGGGGGAAGGGGGGGGGTTAGTGTCGGACGTTGATTACATTCATGAGTCCAAGATAGAGGGAAGGGGGGGTTAGTTAGATAGTTAGATCAATGAAGGGAAAGGATAGAGGGAGGGAAGGGAAGGGGAGGAGGGGGGAGGAAGGGGAGGAGGGGGAGAGGGTAGGGGAAAGGATAGATCAATGAGGGTGTAGGGGGAGGAGGGGGGGGAGGGCGAGGGGGGGGAGGGCGACAGTTAGTCACGACGAGCGCGACCCGCCACTCACCTGGCTGGCGACGAACCGGTGCTCCGGGTAGCGCTCTGCGAGGTCGATCTGGGTGGACCTGGGGGGGTTGGGTGGGTTAGGACATGGGTGGGGGAGTGGCGTTAGGACATGGGTGGGGTGGGGGTTAGGACAGGGGTGGGGGTTTAGGTGGGGATGCGCGACGGGATGGTGAGAGTATGCGTGACGGGATGGAGTGTGCATGCGCGACAGAATAGGGCGTGGAGTACGAGCGCGCACTCACCAGCTCCTGGCGACCTTTTGCTGCGTAGCGGAGTAGGGCCAGAGCCAGGCGGTGTCGATGTGGCAGTTGCCGATGGGCCAGATGGAGCCTGGGGGTGCGGGGGCGGTGGGGGACTGGAGAAGGGGGTGGGGGTTAGCGGGCAGAGTATGGGAGGAGGGGGCCGTTAGTGAACAACCCGTAGACACGAAGTGGGAGGGAGGGCGAGTCCGGTACTCACTTTGCCCAACTCTGGATACACCTCGTCCGGGTCGTCGACGTTGATGCCGCCGAACATGGTGGTGCGTGCGAGGTGGCGTGCGTCGGCGATGACCTTGGCGAGGTCCTCGTGTGTGCCCATGCGTGCGCGGTCAAAGATGTTAATGATGGCATTGGCGGCGGTGAGCGCGTCGTTCTGAGCGGTCGTGTTGCCGGGGAGGGTTTGGACGAGCTGGGAGGGCATGAGTACTGATAATGCAAGGCTAGATCGCAGGCGCGCACCTGCTTGAGCGCCTCAAAGTCCCACAACAAGCGCCATGCGTCCTGGTTGGGGACGACGAGGTCCGCTGCGTTGAGCGAAAAGTAGCGGTTCATGTCGGGGGGCTCGATGGTGTCGCCGTTCCAGGGGACGCCGAACATGCCGTTGCAGGTGACCTCGATGACGACGGTGTGCGCGCCCTTGTCCCAGGCGGCGGGCGGGATGATGTAGTCGACGCGGCGCTCGCGGGCGCCGCCGCCGGTGATGCCTTGGAGCGGCGTGCCCGCGGGGATCCCGCGCACGTCGTCCTCGGCGGCGAACACCATCGCCTCGCAGTCGGGGTCGAATTCAACTGCAAGAGTGTTAGTGACGACTAGGAGAGTGATGGACACGCACGCTGGACACGTTCCTCATCGCGGTACTCGGCCGGGAGGGTGATGTCGACGACGAACCAGTGGTTGCTCCAGCTCGGCCCGTACCGGTCGCCCTTCTTCGCCGGCTTGAACTCGTCCATGTGCGCCATCGCCTCCGCGTACGAGGGCTTGGTGAGCCCGGGCGCGGACCACGACTTGAGCCGCACGAGGTCGTCGCGGTTCACCTTGTACAGCGCGCTGCTCAAGTTGTGGCCCGCATAATGTCCGCCCGTAAAGTAGTCGAGCCGGTTCTGCGTCAGGCTCTTGATCCATTTGTTCCCCGCGTCCAGCGACAAACTCGGGTAGTTCGCCATCGTCGTTCAGGACAACCACCGTTACGACGCGTCCTGTGACGTCACATGTTCGACTTGCACCCCGTCCTCGAACATTCGCCTCTTCGCACTCTCGCACGTATACCCATCGCACTCTCGCACGCATACTCATCGCACTCTCGCACGCATACTCACTCCAGTCTTCGAGCACGAAAAAGGAGTATCATCCCTCCTTCCCTCGTAAAGTCCCCCCTTTCCTCGTAAAGTCCACCTTTCCCAAGTCCACCTTTCCCAAGTCCACCATCCCCGCTAGCTCAGTGGTAGAGCGTGTCACTAGTATATTCGCTCGAACATATGCATCATGACAAGGTCAGTCGTTCAAGTCGGCTGTGGGGAATGCACGATCCTCGAAATATTTTTTGGCGTTCCGCTCCTATAGCGCTCAGTCCCGCTCCTATAGCGCTCAGTCCCGCTCCTATAGCACTCAGCGCTCAGTCCCGCTCCTTCATTTTCAACCATCGATCCCTCACAAGGCACCCGACGGCCTCTCTCCCTCTCGCCCAACACCCCTCCCTTCCCCCCCTCTCCCCCTCCCTTCCCCCTTCCCTCCCACTCTCTGTTTTTTCACCTCTCCCTTCCCTCTCTCCCTCCCTTCCCCCTCTCCCACTCCTCCTCCCTCCCTCTCGCCCTTCCCCCTCCCACTCTCCCTCTCCCTTCCCCCTTCCCTTACCCACCAAAGCACGCAGGACGAGTGGGACGGTGCTTACGGTGACGACAACAGTGCAGATGACAATGGTTGCGCTCGGAGACGAGACTTGGATGACTCGGAGACGAAACTCGGACGGCGAGTGCTCTCGGTGACTCGGACGACGCGATACTCTCAGACGACGTGGCACGCCCGAAGACCCGGTGCCCCCGAGGACTCGAAGACTCGGACACGAGACGACGATCTCGGAGACGCCGGTGCGCTCGGAGACTCGAAGACGAGACGAAGACGACGACGAGGACCCGAAGACGAGACGACGATCTCGGAGACTTGGAGACTCAGAGACTCGGAGACTCGAAGACTCGAACAAGACTCGAAGACTCGAAGACTCGAAGACTCGGAGACTCGAAGACTCGAACAAGACTCGAAGACTCGAAGACGAGACAGCGAGGTGCTCGAAGACGACGACGATGGAGACTCGACGACGATCTCGAAGACGAGACGACGATGCCGAAGACTCGAAGACTCGGAGACTCGAAGACTCGACGACTCGACGATCTCGAAGACTCGGAGACTCGACGGAGACTAGAAGACTCGGAGACGAGTCGACGAAGACTCCTCGGTGACGAGACTACGATCTCAAAGACTCGACGACGATCTCAGAGACAAGACGATGGCAGGTGACTCGACGATGGTAGGTGCACTCGATGATCTCGACGAAGACGAGACGACGATCTCGAAGACTCGAACAAGACTCGGAGACTCGAACAAGTTACAAGACTCGAAGACGAGACGACTCGACGTCGGGTGCTCGACGCAGACGATCTCGGAGACTCGAAGACAAGTCGACGATCTCGGTGACTCGACGATCTCGAAGACGAGTCGACGATCTCGAAGACTCGGAGATGACGGTGCACTCGGACGGTACGCCACTGTGCACTCTCAGACGATGGTACTCCAGAGGACGAGACGCCGGTACGCCCGAAGACTCGAAGACGAGGGCTCTCGAAGACGAGTCGACGATCTCGAAGACAAGACGCCGCTGCGCTCGAAGACTAGAAGACGAGACGACGATCTCGACGATCTCGGAGACGAGACGTCGGGTGCGCTCGGAGACGAGATGACGGTGCGCTCGAAAACGAGACGGCGATCTCGAAGACGCCGACAACTCGAAGACGAGACTCAGAGACTCGACGTCGGGTGCACTCGAAGACTCGAAGACTCGGAGACGACTCGACGGAGACTCGGAGACTCTCCACAAGGAGACAAAAGTGCGCTCGGAGACGAGTCGGTGCACTCGGTGACGAGACTCGGTGACGACGATCTCGGAGACGAGACAACGACCTCGGAGACTCGAAGACGAGACGACGATGGAGACTCGAAGACTCGGAGACGATCTCGAAGACGAGTCGACGGTGACGACGCTACTCTTGATGCAGACGACAGACGACGCTACTCTGGATGCAGACGACGCTACTCTTGATGCAGACGACAGACGACGCTACTCTGGATGCAGACGACGCTACTCTTGATGCAGACGACGGCGAGACGGTGCTCGAAGACGCCGACAACTCGAAGACTCGAAGACTCGCACGGAGACTCGAAGACTCGACGACGATCTCGAAGACTCGAAGACTCGAAGACTCGGAGACTCCTCGAAGACGACGGCGCCTCGAAGACTCGGAGATGACGGAGACTCGAAGACTCGAAGACGAGACGTCGGGTGCACTCGGAGATGAGTCGACGATCTCGAAGACGAGTCGACGATCTCGAAGACAAGACAACTGTGCACTCGACAACGATCTCGGAGACTCGACGACGATCTCGACGATCTCGAAGACTCGGATGCGCTCGATGCAGACGAGTCGACGATCTCGAAGACTCCTCGAAGACGAGACGATGATCTCGAAGACTCGAAGACTCGAAGACTCGGAGACTCGACGACGAGGACCCGAAGACTCGAAGACTCGAAGACTCGACGAGTCGACGATCTCGGTGACGAGTCGAAGACTCGACGTCTCGGAGACTCCTCGGTGACGAGACTCCTCGACGGAGACGGCGAGGTGCGCTCGAAGACAACGATGGAGACTCGAACGGCGGCGGTACGCCCGAAGACTCGGAGACGGCGAGTGCGCTCGAAGACTCGAAGACTCGGTGACGAGTCGACGACGGGTGCTCGGAGACTCCTCGAAGACTCCTCGGTGACGAGACGCCGGTGCCCTCGAAGACTCGAAGACGAGTCGACGATCTCGAAGACTCGGAGACGACGGAGACGACGGAGACTTGGAGACTCCTCGGTGACGACGAAGACGATTCAGTAACTCTCAGAGCCTCCTCGATGACGACGAAGACTCGACGACGGTGCACTCGGACGGCGCCTCGAAGACTCGTCGGGTGCGCTCGAAGACGAGTCGACGATCTCAGAGACGGTGACAACTCGAAGACTCGGAGACTCGACGGTGACTCGACGGAGACTCGAAGACTCGGAGACTCCTCGGAGACTCGACGGAGACTCGAAGACGACGGTGACTCCTCGGTGACGACAGAGACTCCTCGGAGACGGCAAGTGCCCTCGGTGACGACGAAGACTCGACGACTCAAAGACGACGGCGAGTGCTCTCAGACGGTGACGACGGTGACTCGAAGACGAGACGACGACGGTGACTCGAAGACGAGACGACGACGGAGTCGACGATCTCGAAGACTCGATCTCGAAGACTCGAAGACTCGAAGACGACTCGACGGAGCGGAGACTCGAACAAGACTCGACGACGACCTCGGAGACTCGGTGACGATCTCGGAGACTCCTCGGTGACAAGACGTCGAGTGCACTCGGAGACGGCGAGTGCACTCGACGACTCGACGATCTCGAAGACGACGATCTCGGTGACTCGAAGACTCCTCGAAGACTCGACGGCGAGTCGACGATCTCGAAGACGAGATGGCGAGTGCACTCGGACGGTGCGCCCGAGGACCTAGAGACGCCGACGGGTGCTCCCAGAGACGGCGGGTGCGCTCGAAGACGACTCGAAGACTCGGAGACGAGACGACGATCTCGGAGACGAGTCGACGATCTCGGAGACGACGACGGGTGCTCCCAGAGACGACTGGGACTCGAAGACTCGGAGACTCGGAGATGAGACGACGATCTCGAAGACTCGCAGACAGCGACGGATGATCTCGGAGACTCCTCGGTGCACTCGCACGGTGCACTCGGTGACTCTACGGCGAGTGCGCTCGAAGACGATCTCGGAAACGACAACGGACTCAGAGACTCCTCGGAGACGACGGTACGCCCGAGGACCTAGAGACGGCGAGGTGCGCTCGAAGACGGAGTGGCACTCGACGCAGACGGAGCGGCACTCGACGCAGACGCCGCTGCACTCGACGCAGACGGCAAGTGCCCTCGGATGCAAAACGGCGGGTGCGCTCGACGCAGACGCCGCTGCACTCGACGCAAAACGGCGGGTGCCCTCGGATGCAGACGGAGTGGCACTCGACGCAGACGGAGTGGCACGAAGGGAAAAAGAGTGGCACGAAGGGAAAAAGAGTGGCAGGCAACAATGAGTCATGACATCTTGACAAAGAAAGAAAGACGAACCTCGGTACGTCGGCGAAGGAAGACAGACGAACGTCGATACGTCGGCGAAGGAAGACAGACGAACCTCGTACGTCGGCGAAGGAAGAAAGACGAACCTCGGTACGTCGGCGAAGGAAGACAGACGAACCTCGGTACGTCGGCGAAGGAAGAAAGACGAACCTCGGTACGTCGGCGAAGGAAGAAAGACGAACCTCGTACGTCGGGACTCGGCGGCGTCCGAGGTCATAGGTATCGCGAGGTCATAGGTATCACGGCGGCGTCATAGGTATCGCGAGGTCATAAGTAGGTATCACGGCGGCGTCCGAGGTCATAGGTATCGCGGCTACTTATGTAGGTGCAGGGCTAAGCACTTATCAGCATGAAGGAATGCGAGCAATGTACAATATTTACTGTTGGTTCTACCCTGGTAGGTCTGTATGTCTGTTCTTCTGTTCGTTCGGAAGCGTTGAATGTAGTCACGTGCTCGTGAGAACGCGGCTGGGAGCTCGAGCATTCACTTCCTCTTCGACGTCCACCACATTGTCCCGCACAGCGACCAACCATCACACGTCCCGCTCAGTGCGCCCCTTCGCTATAGCAGCACTCATAACGGAGGGTCGTCCAGCAACGGAAAACACCTGTAAATACCAAGAAGTCAAGTAGTACTCCGAATCCGCGCCGCTCGATGGGCTAAAGCGCGGCTGAAGGCAGACTGGGTGGAGAAGAGCACCTCTATTCCGAAAAGCACTCCCCTTTCCAGGGCCTCTAAACCGTCTTCGCTGTATAGTGCGCTCCCACGAATACAACCCCGCTGACAGGGCGCGCACGCGCCTGACGCCGGTCCTCAAGATGCTGTGATAAGACTTTCAAGCGTCCTTGCTCGCCCGCCCGCTAGCTCGCAGTGGCTCTCCGTCTCCTCCATGACCTCAATGGATAACTTGAACATGACCTCCTCCTCGGACGACTCCACCCCGGCGCTCTTCCAGCCCACCATCGTCGGCGGCCTCCCCCTCCAGCATCGGCTCGTCCTTGCGCCCATGACGCGCTATCGGGTCCACGGCGGTGGTGTGCCCGGCGGCGGCGGCGCCTCCGACGGTAGTGAAGCTGACGCAGGCGTTCAGGACTTTCCCAGCTCGAACATGGAAGGCGTCCCCCTCCCCCTCGTCAAATCCTACTACGCGCAGCGCGCCTGCGCCCCAGGCACCCTCCTCATCACCGAAAGCATCATCATTGCGCGGGCGGCGGGCGGGCTGCCCTATGTGCCGGGGATCTGGAGCGAGGAGCAGTGTGTGGGGTGGAGGGAGGTGAGTCGCTGTCAGGTGTGAGTTGGTGTATATGTGTGTGGGGAGGGAGACTTTTGGTGTGAGGGGTTTTTGGTGTGAGGGGTTTTAGTGTGAGGGGTTTTAGTGTGAGGGGTTTTTGGTGATGAGAAGTCCTCGTGATGAGAAGTCCTGGTGACCAGATTTCGATGTAAATCTCGAATGGCAACATCGGCTGCTACTGGTCCTCTCTCTCCTCACCCCTTCCCCTCACTCCTGTCCTGTCCCTTCCCCTCCTTCACCCCCACCCCACCCCCCTCCCCTCCCCAGGATCACCGCTAACCCTTCCCCACCCCCACTCACCCCCAAACCACCACCGCTAACCCCCCCTCCCCAGATCACCACCGCCGTCCACGCCCGCCGCTCCTTCATCTTCGCCCAGCTCTGGGCCCTGGGCGCGCCGCGCATCCTGCCGAGTTGGCGAGGATGAGCGCGGGGCTGGCGAGGATGAGCGGGGATGGGGAGCTGGCGAGGATGAGCGCCGCGGAGCCGGCGAGGATGAGCGGGGACGGGGAGAGCGCCGCGCATCCTGCCGAACTCGCGCGCCAGGGCCTCGACCTGGTCGCCCCCTCGCCCATCGGCATCCCCCCGCACGCGCATCGGATGGACGGCGCGCCGCCGCCCGGCCCTGTCAGTATCCCCCGTGCGTTGACCAGAGAGGAGATCCACGAATACGTCGACTGGTACGCCGCCGCCGCGCGCCGCGCGGTGGGGGCGTTGGACTCGATGGCCGCCGCGTGGGGGCGTTGGACTCGATGGCCGCCGCGTGGAGGGCGCGGGGTTCGACGGCGTGGAAATCCACGGAGGGAATGGGTATCTGGTGGATCAGTTTTTGGTGAGTGGGTGGGGAGTGGAGAGTGGATTGGGGGCTTGTTTCCTCGATATGAGCGTTTCGTTTTTCCTCGTTAGCGCTCGGTTTTTCCTCAATAGCGTTCGGTTTTTCCTCGAAAGCGTTCGGTTTTTCCTCCACAGCGTTCGCTGACGGGATGATTATAGCAAGACGTGTCGAACGTGCGCGAGGACGAGTACGGCGGGAGCGTCGAGAACCGCGCGCGGTTTGCGCTGGAGGTCGTCGATGCCGTGGTCGGCGCGGTCGGCGCCGAGCGCGTCGGGCTGCGGCTGTATCCGTGGTATAAGGGTCACGGTGCGTGCTGCGATAGTCTCTACTCGGCTTGCGTCCTCCTTGGCTAGCGTCTTTCTTGGCTAGCGTCTTTCTTGGCTAGCGTCTTCCTTGGCTTGCGTCCTCCTAGGCTTGCGTCTTCCATGGCTTGCATCCTGCTCGTGTCTTGCATCTTGCTCGTGTATTGCATCCCGCCCGTCACGAAAATCCGTCATCTCCAGTACTTAGTTTCCCTGAATCTCTCGTACTTTCATTCGCCTCAGCGGCACCACCCCCTTTTTACACGTGCTTGTCCTCTGCCTCTCTGTAACCCTCGCTCGTCCTCTGCATCTATACACGCTCGTCCACTGCATTTTTGTAACCCTCGCTCGTCCTCTGCATATCAACAATCCCCATCTCCATCTCACTAACCCCCATCTACGCCTTACTAACCCCCGCCGCCAGGAATGGGCATGGCCGACCCCGTCCCCCAATTCTCGTATCTCGTGTCTGAGGTAAAGCGCCGGCATCCCGCGCTGGCCTACCTCCACGTCGTCAACGGCGGGCTGCGCAGCGAGGGTGCTAATGGCGGCGGGGGTGCTAATGGCGGCGGGGGTGCTAATGGCGGCGGGGGTGCTAATGGCGGCGGGGTCGGCAATGGCGAGGGCGGGGTCGTCGAAGACACGGACTTCCTGCGCGCTATATGGGCTCCGAAACCTTTCATCAGCTGCGGCGGGTACGATCGCGAGAGTGCGCTGGAGGCGGCAGCGAAGGGAGATTTGGTGGCTGTGGGGAAGTGGTTTATCTCGAATGTGAGTCTCTCGGTGGATTTGGTTTTTATAACGCTATGTTATCGCTCTTGACCGCCGGATTTTCTATCTACCGCCGTGATCTCCCTTCCCCTCCTCCTCGTTTGATCTTGCTATGTTCTGATCTTGCTATGTTCTGATCTTCCTCTCTTTTGACTGTCCTCTATATTCGTCCTCCTCTTTCCTCTATTTTCGTCATCCTCTTTCCTCTATTTTCGTCCTCCTCTTTCCTCTATTTTCGTCCTCCTCTCGCCTGAACCTTCCTCTCTCCTCAACGCACGCCCACTGACGCATAATCCCTTCCAGCCTGACCTCGTTCGACGGTGGAAAGAGGACAAGCCCCTCGCACCATTCGACTTCCGCACTTTCTACGGCTTCGGCGATACGAGTCCAGTCGGGTATACGGACTACCCCTTCCTTGAGGATACCTCGGAGAAGGGAGGGGAGGAGACCTCGGAGCAGGAAGGGGAGGACACCTTGGAGCAGAAAGCGGAGGACACCTCGGAGCACGAAGGGAAGGACACCTCGGAGCAGGACGCGGAGGACACCTTGGAGCATAAAGTGAAGCCATTCCACACTCTATCGGGCGACAACAACAAAGCGGCTGTGGTCGTCGAGGAGAACGAGCATATCCTGGTCGTCGAGGAGAACGAACTTATCCCACCGGAAATTCAGGTCGTTGCGTAGCCTAGCTTGTCCGAATCTCTTGCCACTTGGTGTCTCGGCACAAACAGAATGCATTGATATCATCCTCTCGCTGCTGTACTCTCAACATAAGGTCTACTCTCATCATGAGGTCTACTCTCATCATGAAGGTCTACTCTCATCATGAGGTCTACTCTCATCATGAGGTCTACTCTCATCATGAGGTCTACTCTCATCATGAGGTCTACTCTCATCATGGGGTCTACTCTCATCATGGGGGTTTACGGAAGATCTCGAACGTCGCAGTCGCCTTTGGCATTTGCGAAAACTCCCTTTGCAAGTCGAACACGCGATCACGTGCCTGTGAGAACGCGGAACCATTTTCGATCACGTCACCGGCGGCAAAGTTCAAACTTCTTCCTCCACCGCCATCACATGTCCCGCTCAGAGCGTCCCCTCGCGAGCGGCAGTCATGATGGAGGGGCGTCCAGCAATTACGGAAGAATGGCCAATCCAGAGATACCTGGTCTCCTCATCGTGGTATACGGTGCACGAAGAATAGCGATACCGACGCCGCCGACGTACGAGGTTCGTTCCATGCTGTTATAGCTCAGCGCAGGATGGTGTCCTCTGCTAACTCTCCCTCTGTCGTTGTCCTTCTCATCTATCCACGATTTGTTTCACAGGATGTCATTGCCTTCTGCCGACGTCGCTTGGTAGATAGCGATGACATTTTGCTGTCCACTTGCGACTTGGATCGCGATTCAGCACCTGTCGAGATCACCCCACAGGCGTGGCCTCTTGTCGCGCCCAAGATGAAGTTCTGCGAAGTGGCTGTGAGGAGCTCTGCACCCGCCCTACCGCCTATCGGTATGTCATTTCTCCTGCGCGATTGCCATCTTTTCTGAGCCTGCCCACAGCATCCGAGAGCCATCCGGGGCCTACTTGGAGGGTGAGGAAGCCGTCTTCCATGCCTAAGGATACACCACGCGCCTCTGAGAGCTCGAATATGGCGAAGCAGACTGCCGTTGCCACCCACGGGACGCCGGAGCATTCAGCCAACGTCGTGCCGACTGTCCTCAGTGGTAAGCGAGATACGTATAACCCAGACTAGCCCAGGATTTATTTGCCAGCCGAGGACGATTCCGATTCGATACCAGGTTTGCAACGCTCCTCGCCCTCGGTACCTCTTGGTACGTCCACGTCGCGTGATCGATCTTTCCATGCTGAGCTTATGCAGCGCCATCTGGCGGGCGTGCACCAAGTAGCGCGCGCCGGTCATCCTCGAAAAGAATCTCCCAGGAACCGAGCGGTAAGTCTCTATCATTCTCGTCTTGCGCGGCCAGTGTTCTTGAGCGAATATACGTTTTAGCGTCGGCGCCTGTACCGAAGAAGTCAAAAGTGGGTACGTGCGTTGCGTATCCCTCGTCGTGGCGGTTTAACTTGTATTCAATATAGGCACTTCCCTCGCCGATCCCTCCTCGTCTCGTAGACAATCAAGTCCTGCGAGCCAACCTCCAGGCGCAAGTGAGCTCATGATCCTCATCGCACATTAGTCTCGACTCATGGTTTCCAGAATCTCCTCCACGCGCTACCGAAACAGCAGTCAAATCAGAGGATAGTCCTTCTCTATTCCCAGACCACTTATCAGGCTCCCCGATGCGGGACCTGACGAAGGAGCAGATGCGTGAAAAGTTGAAAACAAAAGATATAACATGGATTGAGTCGATGTTGGACGTGATGGAGCAGGTCAAGGCCGAGGATGCCTTGAATCCTTCAGGCGACGAGGACGTGAAGCACACATCAAGCGACAACGACGCGGTGGTATCGGAGACCTCAAGCCGCGCTTCCGCTGTGATTGCTCATCGTAATCCTTCCCTGCCAGAAGATATGTACGCAGGCATGGCCGACGACGACTCGTCAAGCGTGTCGAGCCATTCCTCCGACGTTAGTGAGTATATCTCTGCAGACTTTCCCCTCGCGGATGCTGATCGCGCCCGTCAGTCGAGATACTGCCAAATGTTCAAAGTACGCTTTATGTGTGTATTTCGTGGTCACATCACTAATTCTCTTCAGCGACATCCTGGATCGCACACACGAACCTTACGCCTCCGCCTGCGCTCGAATCGGATGAAATTCTTTGGCCCATCAACATGGACTTGGGGACGCCGCGCTTTCGCGAACAGCTCAAACGCGCCACGCGATTACGGGACAATCCACATCGCGCCGTGCTCATCTATGCCAATTGGGACTTGAGGGATAACGACCATGCAGTGCAAAGTCTCATCAAGGAGCAGATCGGGTGCGAGGATGCGGAGGTGAGTCTTTGCTCACACATCATCTTTGTTCCTGCGTAGCGCGTCTGTGCTCGCCATTCTATAATGCTGAATTTATGCAGGTCTATCTCCTTGATACCTTCACAGCTTATTCAACGAAGCAGGACAGGCGACTCGACGATCCCGTCGACTGCATCGCCTTCGTCGTCTGCGAGACCCCGACGCTCAGGCGTAAGCTCCTCGTCTCATCTGTCTGGACGCGCCGCACTAGGCTCATAATTCTGCGTGAACCGGCGCTGTCGTACACTGGGCAGTGCGTCATGCATTCTGCTTTTGCTCAATCCGGGCCTCATGCTTTTGCTGCAGATATCGATTCTTTCGTTTCGGCCCTGTCGACGACGTCAAGGAGCCAAAGCTCATCGACGACGTGAACAGCGCGATGGCCGACGGGAGCCCTGTGAGGAGGGTACTTGACGTGAGCAAGACACAGCTGAAGCGTACGACACCCAACTCGAAGTACGTCGACGTTACAGTCAAATTCAATGCGGGACATATGTGCGACAAGGTGAGCGCAATGCTCATTTCGAGTCCCAGCGCATCCGATCCCACCTTTTCGATTTGCCTGAATTATTGCTAACTTGCGTCTTTGCAGATCGTCCTTGGTTTGCAGACGCTCAATAGTGATCGTCCACCGATAATCAAGCTCGGCGGTACAACGTACGGTCTCCATGCACCCTTATGCTGCAAGCTCTGTCAAGGTGGATCGCACGAGTGGCAGCAATGTTCGCTTCACGCAGAGCTCGGATGCGAGCCAGCACTGAGCGAGTAAGATGAGCGTGGTCTATAGTGATGGGTCGGACAGCGTACCGTCACTGTCACTGTATAATGCGAGCCACGAGGTCCTTGACCCGCTTCACTTCGTTAAGCATGTCTTCCTCGGACTGCCCGAGGTGCTCTGGAATCTCGAAGACCACGTCGGAGACGGCCTCCCGCTCTTCGTCCGGTAGTTCGCGAATGCGCTCCAGTGTGGCAATGTCAAAACGCGACATGGCTTCTGGACTGAGGTCCAGCGCTTGTTTCGCCAGTTGAGCATTTTCGCGGACCATAGCGCGAGCGCGCTCGAGAACGTCGGCCGTCCTGAGTAGGATTTCATGACGAGGCCCAGGCGGTCCCATCTGCCACCTCTCTGCAAGGGGCAGCCAGATGTGCAGGGTGGCGTAGTGTATGACGGGGGGATAGGAATGGTATGCGAACAACTGGCGCTCGAACTCGAGGAGGGCTTCAGTGATGGCTTCGGATTGGGCGACCATACGAGCCAGTGTCTCCATATAGTTGTCATAATGTGGACGCATCTGGAGGAGGCTCGTTCGCCAGTCGTCGAACCGAATAGCACGATCGAGTGCGAAAAATAGACGCCCTAACTCGGCGTGTATAGACGCTGCATCCGTGACATGGTCGCAGACAGCGGAGACGGCAGATTGAAGAGCAGCGCGTACATCTTCATTGTACCCCGCACGAGAAATGATGACGGTAATTCTCCGGAATTCTAGCATAACAGCGTACATATCGCTGTCCATCTGCTGGACGAGGTCTACGACCGGAAGAATGCCCTGCGTCTGTAAGCATGGTGAGTACCAGCAAGAAACAAAGGCAGACCTTCAGGTCATAGTTCATTGTGGTCATTGTCGTTGATGGAGATAAGTAGAGAAGATGGGGTCGGCGCTTATATGTGCAGATGACTGTTGTTTGGGAATGCTCTGATCAGGCGTCTGACCAGTGCCAACACCCACTATTGATCTAGTCCCGCGCCTAAGCACTCGTCTGACTCCCTATGAATCATAGATCGATGCCCAGAAAATATTCAACTCATCGAGAAGACAGTTCACGGGTTCAAGACTGAATACGCTCACGACGGTATAAGTACATACATTTGCGATAATATTCACGACGGTCATCCTATCAGTCGTTGTAGGTCTTAGGACCGTTGCCGGTGTCTTTCGCCTGGTTGTCGGCCAGATTCAGAGCAACCAAACGGTCTTGCGCCTGCCGCCCAGTCTGCGCCTCGAAGTCGGCGACAGATATCGGACGCTCGCCATGTGGGGTCGCGCGAAGTGCGTGGCGAGTCTGCGGCCAAAAGTCAAAGGTCGCGGTGTGGTTGACGACCTTTTTTTTTTGTCAGATGAGGTCGCCCGAGCATCGCTGTACAAAACTCACCCTGTTGTCCCAGATCGCGACGGAGTTCGGCTTCCAGTGGAAGCGTGCCTGGAAGTCCGGGTTCTCGGCGAACTGGTGGAAGAGGAACTGAAGGATCGCGGTCGACTCGGCCTTGGGTACGCCGATGATGCGGCGGGTGAAGCCTGCGAAGAACATCAGCTTCGAGTCCGCACTGTATAGTGTACACATGACTTACCGTGGTTCACGTAGACAGACTTCCATCCGGTGACCGGGTGTACGCGCACGACGGGGTGGATCGACTCGATCGGCTCGCGGCGAACGGTGAGCCCCGCAGCGCGAGAGCCTTCCGCTTGGGCGACGGCACTATGCAGCGCCGTGAGACCCTCCAGATACTTCTGGAATCCTGGACTCAGCGACGAGTAGACAGCATATCTATGCACTGGGTTAGTCAAAGAAACTCGAGGCAAGTATAGCATGGATGAGAGGTCGGTACTCACCCAGAGCTCCAAAGCGTGTCCCCTCCGAATTCGGGGCCAGTTAGGACCTTGAGCGAGGTTGTACTGGGAGGCTGGAGCTCGTACGAGACGTCTGTGTGCCAAAGCTCCAGCTTCGAGAACGCCTGAGGATCAGGCTTGCGCGCGTGGTCATTGTACACAACTACATGGCGCGTGTCGTTAAGTCGATGGCCCGAGGTGGTAGTAACTTTACGCACCGTGCACCTCCTCCAGGCCATTGCGAGGAATAGGTGTCGTCGCGTGCTTGTGCAGCCTGCCGAAGTGCCGCGCGAGGTCGAGTTGACCGTGAATATCGATCTCCTGATCGCGGAAGACTGTCGATGTAGGTTGTGAGTAAGAAGAACCGCCATCATGATAGAGTACTTACATACGACCCCGCGTTCCGCGACGAGCAACGCGCTGGCGTAAATTTGAGAACTGCAAGGTTCAAATGATAAATAGAGGGAGACGACGTACAGCTCATCCTTCTGCGCTTCGCTCAACTGGCGTAGATCCACACCCTTGAGGATGGTACCGATCGCCGGCGTGAGGTGTTTGATCTTTGTGGCCGCGCTGAGCAGGTTCTTCTTGGATGGATCGGCTCGAAGGCCGCGATCGGTCACCGGGAATTCCTCCAGTGGCGCCCAGTGAACGTCAGGGAATTTGGGCTAAAGGAAGGTCAGGCATGCGCGATGATGCAGAGCAGGAGAAGACACACCTTGTACTGTGCATAAGGATAGTTATCATCCTTATCATCCGCCGAGCTGTCGGGAGAGTAGAAGGGGTTGATGAGGACCCGCGCCTCCGCCTTACGCTGCGCAATGCCATTGGCGGTCCCATTGGAGGATGTCGAGGAGTCTGTTGTCGCGACGGGGGCCATGGTGAGTCGCTGAGGACGAGCAGCAGATTATACGAATGGGTAAGGTGCGCGTCGCTCGTTACCTCGAGTATGGTCGGCGCGGTCACTGTATAAGCGATTGGCGCTCCAACAGACACGCAATCAGCACTCGCGCGCCTGGAGGTTCTGATTGCGCAAGCTGTCACGGCAATGGTGCTCATGCCGGGGTGGCCTTTGATGCTGTTCTCTTGCCATGTGAATGGTCCCTTCTTTTCCCTCAGCCGCTCACTATAGAACACCGGGAGCATAGAAGAGATGTTGACGGCAGTCTGCCCCTCAGTCTAGATGGCAAGCGCTGTGCAGACGCAAGACCCGGACCGGGGCTTGATAACGTCAGTTCCTGGGCCGACGAAAGGTGGACCGCTCACAATTGACTATTTATCTGACTCCAGAAATACGCCTTGTCAGCTGCTGAGTACGCGACAGAACGCGCCATGATGACGACAAGGAGCCGCAGTCATTGTTTCCATAAGGGAACTTGAGAACTGGATATGCATGAAGCAGTCGAAGCACAGAATGGTGCAATCCCGACCATGACTATAGTCATCTCCGAAGAATGGCAATGGTTCGGGACAAGTTGAAGAATCGGGGTTCGCCGATTCGGAGATTGAATCGGCCCGAGTTTCCGTGCCGTACTGCTACCTTCGGTTGTTGCCGCAAGTGGACCCACAAGAGCGTGGGCCTACTCAAGGTCTACTAGTATTGAGATTCAACCATCGCCGTTGATCGCGCATTTTACACAGGAACGTAGAAATGGGTAGGATACAAGATATTGATACCCAGCAGGTACTCAATGCCGGCTCGGGGCGCAACCAGAGATCCCACCGACGATGCGCAAGACTCCTTTGGACACGAGCTGCGCTGTAGCCGGCTGCTGTCGATAATGTGGCGTAGATTTGGTGTCAACGTGTTGGGAATGTTGGGCGTACGAGGGCTTGTACTCATTCGCTGCGATTTGACTGGAAGCCCATGATCTTCCATTTTCGCCGCGGACAGACCGCCGCAGCGGTTGGTAGTATGTCGGTGCCATCGAAGGGCTCGTACGAAGCTTGTAGTTCCTATCAGTAAATCGAGGGTACCCGCGCAGTGCCAGACTGCCCGCACCTGTCTATCATCATGTCGCTGCCCGCTCGGGAAAGGGTCGAAGCTTCTGGTCTTCTCAGGTTGAAGAGCAAACTGGAATCAAAGCTCGTAAACAGTGCACGCGGCATAAATGGAGGTCTACTCACGTTGGCCCATGCTTTGACCGCAGGCGTCGAGGATTGCCTCGTAATCTTGACCGTCGTACTGCGCGCTAGCTCTGGGAACGCCGCGGGCCCGACTGAAGTCGTCACGGTCGTAGTCCCATCCGCGTCAGAGTATGCGAAATTTTCCGAGTATACATTCGCGGTTGTTCCACGAGCAGCGTATCCATTTCCCCGGCGCTTGGAAAATCCGGGGAGCTCCGCCGTCCCATTCGCCACGTCGCGCCAGGAAACCCAACACCTAGATCGCATATGCCGCTCGAGACGGGCGAGGAGGATGTTTTTGCCGGCTCCCTGGACAAATGCTCTGTCGGTGACGATGACCATCCCGCGACGACATCGCGTGAGCAGCACGTTCATTCTAGGTTCAGACCTCAGGAAGCCCGGCGTCTCTGTGCGGACGACAGACACGATCACGTAGTCGGCTTCGTTGCCTGCGAACAAATACGGAATAGTATGAGATTCGGCAAAGGATTATGGATCACATGGGCGTACCTTGGAAGCTGTCTACGTTAAAAACGCGGTCAGAGGGCAGTCCGACTGACTCAAGGTCGCGCGAGATCTCCGCTCGTTGGGCATCGTACGGAGTGATGACACAGAAGTTCTTTTCCGCTCGATGATACTGCTCAACCAAGTTCCGTATGACCTGTACTTCGTCCCTATTCTGTTTGCTAAATCAGCCTTTGTAGGGCTCACGTATGGACGACGTACGATCTGGCTGCGTCCTTGGAGTTCCTCCCCACCGCCGTGCCCGCGCCGTGCGTCGACGAATACGATGCACGAAGGATCAGTGATCTGATGTGCTGACATGAGTCTCCCGCCATATACTGTGTCAGATATGAAATCTCCCAACGGGACTGGCATGCGATCTGAGGAGTGCGGTCAGCAGTCTCTCTGCATAATGTACAAGTTCCATATTGCCGCCTACATTGAGTATTCAAGAAGTGGGAATAGCGCGTAAGATGCGACAAGTCATAAATGGACTCTATCGTTCTTGCGTTGTCCTTGCCATATGGCGGTACTGCGTGCATAGTCAGGGCCGTCGTACGACGGTACGTAATGGCTTACACTGCTTGGGATCGCCGAAGAAACAGATCTTTCGAAGCTTCTTGAACTTCGCGCAGAGCGGCTATTTACAGAGTTAGTTACGTCCTCACGACAGGTGAAGAATTCACTTACCATGTAGTCAAAGACGTTGATCTGCGAGGCCTCGTCGATGACGAGCCGCTCGACGGGCATCACGTCGTTATACATCCTGAGCTGCTCCAGCTTGGGGTTCGACAGCATGCTGACCGTCGATAAGATAACGCGCGCATCCCCGATGAAGCGCGCGAGAGACCCAGTATCCGGCGGGAACTCGTCCGAGCGGATGAGCTTTTGCTCAATAGCCGTATATAAGGATTCATGCCTGGGAAGAAACGGTCGTGAATGCGTAAAGGAATTATGAAACGTCGCTGAAATCGGCAACTGACCATTCGACGTAGAAGTCTTGCGAGACGATGAGGCGGAAGTCGACGCCTCGCCGTGCAATGCTCTCCGCAATGTTCTTGACCGCGACGTTAGAATGCGCGACGGCCCAGGTCGCGCGTCCATGCTTGGCCCACACTTCCACAGCAGCCGAGATCGTCTTAGTCTTCCCCGTCCCTGGTGGTCCTGAAATATATTGAGCAACGCTGATTGGCGTTCACCGATGCTACGCACCGTGAACAATAATGCATGGTCTCGGCGAGTGGACCATCGAGCCCACGACCTCGCTCTGCGACGGGTTCAACCCGTAGATTGACCTACGCTGGACAGACTCGTGGATCTCCCCTTGAAGTTCCTCGGCAACGGGGAACCACAAATGCCGAATGAAGGCGTAACTCTGAAGACCTGGTTTTCGTCCGCAACAGACGTCGAGGATGAACTCATCCCGAGCGCGCTCGGCATTGGTCCGTGACGGTGCACCAACAACGGTGACTGAAGATATGGCTTGGCCACGGACGCCGCGTTTGAGCTTGATCTCAGAGCGACGTCCGTGAGCGCCGGTTGCGCGACCCACGGTGGACTCCTGGTTCGTGTAGTTGATGATGACACGGGTCTGAAAGTGCGTGTTGGAGGAAAGAGCCTTATCAAAGTGATAGTACGCACCTGCCGACTGGCACGAACACGGGTCTTATACCTTGCATTCATGAGCAGGAGCTTGCCTTCTTTTGTTATTTCGTGGGAGGTGAACTCGCTCTGGACTTCATGAGGCGCAGCTCGGCGCAAAATCCATTCCTCGCGAATGAGCTTAGCGAGCAAGGCTTGTTCCTGCAGGCATTCAGTAACATAGAATCTCAAGAGAGTAACGACGTACCCCGCGTATTATGTAGGCTGTATTGACCACCCAAGATGACGTTGCCACGGCAGACTTGCAATTGACGCCGACGCTGTCGGAAACCGTCAGCGAAATTCGTAGAGTGAAGGAAAGAACAACAAGAGACCATACATTGCGGATATCCATGCTCGCAGAGACGTCGCCGTGGCGGAGATGTTGTTCGGTGCCCAGAGATTGTCGAGGTTGAAGGACTGAACCTTCGTAGAGGACATGCGGCGCTTGATGATTTCCGAAGGCGCCATCTTCGCGTCGCCCAACGTGCTCCTCAGTTCGACGCCCTTGACCGCTATCTGCGTCCTATCGGATATACAAAGCGAGATAGGCGCCAATTCGAAGGCAACGAGGGAGATGTCTGGGTAATGACCGCAGAGGATGGCGGATAAGGCGGTGTCAGGTATGCCGCGTCGCTGGCTGGGGGCCGAGATGCGGTAGACTCTGGATGTCGTGGCGAGCACGACCTCGTGAAGCTCTCCATCCTCGTCACGTTCGACATCCACCCCCACGATGCTCGGCTTTTGCTGTAAAATGTCCCGCGCTGCAATATGTGAATGCGCCCATGCATATGAGAACACGGCGATGTCGCTCGGGGGAAGTAGCACGCTTTGGTGTAGCTTGGCCATGGTGGGAGAAGGGAGAAAGAACAAAGAATTGCAGCGCCTCGCCTTCGCCGCCCGGCCGTGCGGTCATAGGCGCCAGCAATAAGCGCCGCGAGACGGAGATGAACGAGGGATCTCTGTGAGAATCCTAGTATCCCAATAGCTTATCCGACGCTAGTGACCATCGGACGCGGCTGTCTCGGTCAGATGAGATTCTGAAAAGCATCGAGACAAATATCGCTCACTGTATGGTTGCTAGCGCTGTACTGTATCGTTCAAAACCGTGGGTGCATAACGGGTGAGCTTCGATCTGGAACCAACATACTTACCTGAATCCGTTGCTCATGTAGTCGTACTGGTTCATACCTGCGTGCGTAAGAGTGATGCGAAGATGCATAGACCACGCATAGTCGACATGATAATACACATCAGAGCGGCTCAGTACGGATAGTGAGATCAGTGCGAACGGTGCGCGAAGTAGCCAGGCCACTCTGTCTACTGCGCATTTCAATGCATGCCCAGATCGTCCAAGTCCAAGTCGGAGTCCGAGTCATGGTCCGAATCGTCGGAGTCATCCTCATCGTCGTCGTCTTCGTCGTCCTCGTCGTCTTCGTCGTCCTCGTCGTCGTCCTCGTCCTCGTCTTCGTCTGAGTCGTCTTCGTCCGAATCGTCCTCTTCCGACTCGTCCTCCTCTTTGAGGTCGTCGTCGTACATGAAGATACCCCTGTCGCGCGGGACGTGCTCACGCACAACAAAGGTATCCAGCAGCTCGCGTAATTCATCGCGTACCGCCTGCTCCAGCGTGCAATCCTGAAGGTATTCGAGTACGACATGCCGCAGCGCGGTGTTGCGCACGCGATAGCGAATGATCTGCGCTGGACCTTGGGGATCAACGCAGTGCTGTAAGCCACCGCTGATCTCCAGATGTGCGAGGCGCGGGAGCGGACATTCTGACGCCGGAGATGATTCTGTGCCCCGTCCGATGGCAGCGACAAGCACGTCGAGGTACGAGAGAGGCTCCTCCTCCATCTCGCACCATGTCAGCCGTTCGAGCGCAGGCAAGGACTTGAAGAGTCGGCACAGGGCGCTCGGGGTGATCTGCACGTTACGCAGTGCGAGGGAGGTGAGAGCGGTATGCGAGCGGTCGAGGCAGGCGACAAGTGCATCTGTGCTCTGGCTGGACCAGGTCCACGGCGTATAGTTCCATGGCCCTCCGATGTCTAAGCTTGTCAGCCTAGGAGCTGTGACGCGGTCGAGGATGCGGGAAAGCAGACCACGCGTGTTGCTCTCCGCGGTGACAAACTCCACGCTTTGCAGGGATGGGCATTTGGCGTCCACGTTAGGTCGTTGCGTACTGGTCACGAAGATGTCAGTCGCCTTGAAAAAGGTTGCATTCGTGCACCAGGCGAGCGCTGAGACGATGTCGTTTGGCTCGATCTCGTCACCGGAGAGCGTAATTGAAGTCAGCTGACGCCAGGGGAGGTCCATCGTCTCGTCGAAGAGGCCCTCGTAGGAGCGCAAGGACGGTGCACGGCTGAAGTAAGATGTGCGCTCATTCTGGTCGAGGTGAAGGTGTTCCAAGGAAGGGAACTCGCAGGGGGCTACACCAGCACGGTGTTCCATTTCGTCGTCGATGTCGCAGATAACGCAGGAGCGCCAACGGTCGCTTTCGTGCAGCAGCAAGTCCAGCGCAGGGCCATCCTCCCATATAATGTCGACAGTCAAAGGCGCCGGTCTCGATTTTTCGAGATGATATGCTACAGCGCGAGCGGTATCGTCGGTACGATCAGAAACATCTGAATCGATGCTGTAGCCCAACTGTATAACTGCCCATAGTGACGCGCTGGAGAATGCCGCAGCACGCCAATCTCGCGAGACCTGAGACAGTCGTAGGACAGGCGAGTTACGGTCATCCAGGGAGAACCCATATGCGTCGCGGACGTGCCCAAAGATTTCGCACAGAACATCTGGGACGAGGCGCTCGACAGCATAAAATGCGGTGGCCATTGATGACGAGTACCTTCGCGGTGGTAAGTACTCAGTCACGATGCATGAGCAAGCTCGTCGCACTCACGATGATTGGCTAATTCATGTAGATTACCGAACGACCATGGAGCAGGCGTGCAAGAAAGAGGCAAAAGGTTGGCAAGAGGCAAGGACAAAATCCAAGTCGCTCGTGACTAGCTAGTGACTGCGTCACACGTAACCCCGGAAGTCCGAAACTGATCGCACGTTGGCACGTGCTGGACGGCGCTTAACGTTCAACTGCCATCTCGAACGCGTGTCTCGTTTCCTTGACACATCTCTTGCATTGCAACACAGGCTGCTGCATCGTCAGACAAGAACCATGGACCCCGAGGTGAGGCTGGCGGCGCGTAAATTCATGTCGCCTTATTGATGTGGCAACAGACACTCTTCCCTGAGCTTCAGCTATGCAGCGACATGGGTCCCCATGCATATGTCATTTTCAAGACCTCCTCCAAGGTCCGACGCCTACTAATCGCTACGAATCCACAAGGCCGCTTGATTGAGCCTGCGCAGGAGGAGTTGCGACACCTCGCCCGTTACGTGGCGCGCGCCGCCGAGGCTATCACTGCCTTCCACCAAGTCTTTCGTGCCATACGCCGAGCAATACTGGACAATTCCAGCCCAGTCGATGCGGCTATTACCACCATATGTGAACAGTACGACATCTTCGATCAGGCTCTGGATGAGCTTCTGGTCCTCAAGGACACTACGATGGGCGCTATCGACGAGCTAGGACGAGTCGTTGTTCAACAGCTTTCCTATCCACCCATCATCCATTTCGTCATCATGCACATCCTAGGCTCTGACTGGAGCAAGAGGGCGATCGCTTTGGCAACCATTCCGTCACTACTCGACACAGTACGTTCCCACGTACAGTCGATCGCAGTCCTGGTCATCGACCTGAAGACCTGCTCGACGGTAACGCACGATCGCTTTTCCATCGAGAAATTGCGCGAGATTAGGGGCCTTTCAGAAGAGACTCGCACGCGGATAGACTGTTTCGTTATGACGGCGTCGGGTGATCTGCCCAAGTGGGCAGACCACGTCGAAGGTTTTGCATCCGTTTTGCAAGATCTTGCGGTCCCTTTTTTCCCTGTGAGCACTTCGTTAATTATCCGTAATGGGCTCATTGTTCAAAGATACGTGACTGATGAGCTCTCATCGTGGAACAACCTGCGGTCATGCAGGTTGTGTATGGAGCAGTGTTCTAGGGGCGACGTGAGCGACGATGGTACACACGAGCGAGTATGCCACTTCTTGTGAATATGTATGCGGTTTGCTGCTATCAGCGCCCCGACAAAAATATACCTTGTGTCTGCGACCTCGGACTTGTGCGATCCGGCTTCGAGGATGAGATCAAACGTAGTACTATACATTACATCAGTATGCTGCAGCCACTGCTCGTCAATCGTCAGTGGAAAGACGTCCGTGGTATGAAGGGTTCCTCAAGATGCCAGGCCTGCAGAAACATGTGGTACTGGACCCCTAGTGTCGCTTCACATTGAGAGTCCATGGAAGGATTTGTGATTAAGATTATGATCATGGCATGCTCGTAAATACAAAAGGGACAGAAAACAGATCACAGAGTACCCATGCAGTATCATATTTAGTCGTTGCTATAGAGCATCAGACGAGAGACTGGTCGGAAGCCCTACCTCTCCCGCCGCCACTGCTCTCAGGACCTGCACGACGGCGTCCTTGGCAGCTCGTTTCCTGCTGCACGACTGCATGATGTTGACGCAGTGCCTGCTCGATCCCGTTTAGTTTCCTTCGACAAGTCTAAAGCGCACGATGATTACCTGTGAAGAAGGCTCTTGACCCCTTCGCTGCATATCTGGGTGGGCAGATTGAAACTCCCGACGGGCGTTCCTGCACGCCATCTCGATAGTCTCACCATTGGGAGAGTTAATCTCACAAAGCGATGAATGGAATTTCACGCGGACAACGAACGCGACTCACATATTGATTGAAGGAGCGAAAGAAGAGCGCAATCTTCTGCTTGCGTACTCCATCCAAAGGTGCATCACCGCGTCGTGCGGCCAGCAAGTCCATAACGATCTGGTGCAACTCCATGTAGGAATAGAGAAGAAGTTGACTGGTCTTCTGCAACTTCGCCGTCGTAGTTGATGCGGCTTGCATCACTTTGGGCGTACTCATGGGATCTGTACACGTGATCAGTGACGAGGCTCGCATCGGATTGTGCATGACTCGAGCACACACCATCCATCTTCCTTTGCATGCCCTCCTTCACAGCGCTGAAGCAGGCGCTGAGGGTCAACATAGCGCCCGCACCCCCTGCTGCAGTGGTGAACGCAGTAGACCAGTTCGCCGCGTACGACCCCGCAGCCACGGAACAGATTAGAACGCCCATGTATATGTTGTTGATCCGCTTCCAAAGACCGGACATGAGTCTGCCCAGCAAAGTCTTCGAAGCGCTGAAGTCCTACAATAAATAACAGCGTCAGAGGGAAGCCAAAGGTCTAGATCAAACGTACGGTACTGAGATCTTCCAGGGCGTCCAGCGTATGCAGAACCTGCTTCTTCAGTTTGCGGCACAGAACTTCTAAGGATTCTTCAGCTTGGCGAGTATCTTCACCAATGCATCAGGGTGTAATTCAGACTGGCGTAGTAATATAGCTACCATCGAGCACGACGTCACCGCTGTGGATGATGTCCTCAATCAGGACCATCTCGTCGACACTGTCCGCATCTGAGGGAGTCCGACGTTGGGACCCAGATACTTGCGTTGCCATATGCATAATAGCCAGCATGAGGATCGTGGTGATAATGAACGACGGATTGTTCGGTGGCATGCTCGTAGTCGTAGGGACGCCAGGCCGTAAGGAGGCTGTCATCGATGTTAGAATATCATAAAAAGCTGACAAACATGTCGACAATGAAGACATACCCCGACCGCGCCTAGCTGCATTCGTCGCCGCGGCGATGCTGATTCGACGGCCACTGTGCGAAGCAACCGTCCCTTCCGATCTCTGACTCGCGCCTGAGGAAGTTACATGAGGGAAGTCGAATTTAAGAGCTGCTGCCTTACATACCTACTGCTACTGCAGAACGCTGAGGAAATACATGCCTTGAGGCGGCACTCTGCGATGCCAGCCTCTTCAGCGCTCTGAGGACAACCTTGGCATCCTGCTCCGCATCTGCAAGATCCGCGAACCAGTCAGCCCACTCGAGTAGGATCATAACCACGCTGTTCGATAATCGTATGTTAGCTGCATTCAGCGGAAATAATGAAGTGATGCACTCGTTCGTTTCGTTGCGCTTATATTGCTGCGCAATATCCGAGAATGCGGCCATGTCGCTGTTGAAGTCGCGGCTCGCATTGTATTTGTCACCCACGACCTCCATCGCAAGGCCGTAGAGAATTCGACGAAGGAGGCTACAGACTTCTCTGTGTGATACAGCAGCGTCTTGCGAGACATACGCCGAGCTGAAGTCAGGTATGCCAGCTAGCGTGAGCTCATCGATGTTGACGCAGAGCTCGTCCGTGTCGTCTTGCGGCACCCTAGCGAGAGGTCGAGTCGACGAAAGTTCCGCGCGGGGTTTGACCGCCTGAATGGGCGATGCCTACAAAATTCCCGACATGTGAGATTCGTGCTTTAGCATCGGGAGGAACCGCGCTGTCTTACATATCTGCCTGGGGCCGGCGTTTGCTGCACCGGACGTGCTTGAGTGGTATAGGCGAGGTCAGGCTGAGTCGCACTGGCATAAGGATACGAGGTCTGAGATGCGAGATCGTCCGGCAATGTCTGTCGACGGTTGCGAACGTTGTTGCCGGACTGGCGAAAGGTAGCAGACGGGTTATAGGAAGCCATGAAAGACGTGCAGTAGTTAGTCGAAGACACTCCGCCTCTCGATGAGCTCGAGCGGTTGGTTGGAGGCATGTGGCTACTCACCTGGTATATAAGCCCTGCGACAAGCGCGCGCTAATCGTCTTGCCCTTGTCGGGCGAACGCTGCGTACTGGGTAGACGCCGTATGTTGTGTACGCGTCGCATGTTGAGTAGACGCCGCATGCGAGTCAGCGGAACCGCGCAGCTACCTGTCACTCCCCACGTTCTGGGGCAGGGTTTCGTTTAGTGATATGAAGGAGACACGACGAAGGGCATGCGAGTGTCGAAGAAGGACATACGACTCGCGAGTGATGAAGGCCACACCGAGGAGGCGACAATCGGCAGGCGACATGCGCATGTCCGATGTATTCTACTGTAAAGAGCTGTGTCTCAAGCGCGCGTCATTCTTCGAAAGGGAGGCATGAGGTGGATGCATGGTGGCAGAAGGTGGGCAACATACCTCCAGTCAGCATCAAGTCGCGCTGAGCGTGAGATCAATCGAGATGTATAGTCTTGGACGCCCAGTCCTGGACGGGCTTGTGTAGGGCATGAGACGGGTTTAGCGGTAGCGGCAGAAATCATGGAGTGCAAAGGATGTTGCAACAGTCAATAGAAGCAGCATTGTCGGCGAAAGCATACGAGCCGAC
Source organism: Schizophyllum amplum (assembly GCA_007026445.1). Taxonomy (NCBI): domain Eukaryota; kingdom Fungi; phylum Basidiomycota; class Agaricomycetes; order Agaricales; family Schizophyllaceae; genus Schizophyllum; species Schizophyllum amplum. The sequence continues at coordinate 112,575 of VDMD01000058.1, forward strand.
ACGGGGTGGACAGGGCAATTCGAACGTCGACCCAAGCTGTATGAGACCGCGAATTCAAAGTAGCTGTAACATGTCACGTCGTCTGGATGGAAGACACAGCACTCGACGGACGATGACTCACCGCTGAGAATGTCGGCGCTAAGTTCCGATTCATAGAGAGCGCCGCGTTCCGGGGTATGTACCTGCTGACGACGACCTATATTCAAGAGGGAGCGGTCTTGTGATTGGTCTGTGGGCGTCCGAAGCTTCATTGGTGTCTGACGCTGTCAGAAAAACACGCGGACAAGGATGGCGGACACGAGTGACGGAGAAATTGGGCCACACAAGAGATCCGAGGAGCACGATCGCGGGTGAGAGCTCACTAGAGGAGCTTTCTGGCGTCATTAGGTTCAGCGTTGACCGGCCATCATCGCAAGCCAGCCATGCGTCGGCCCGCACAACATATGTCAGATGCTCTCTCGAGCTTAGGTTCACCGCAATTTCACGGCAATAAGGTTGGCTTTTGAAGCTGCTCAGGCCAAACGAAGAGCGTATAAAGCTGCCGTGCTGCGTTGTGTATACGACTAGCTGATGGAGGTGTGGCACAACAGTGAGAAGCAAAGAGATCGACATTCCGGATCGAGTTCTGAACCGTGCGAACTCGGACCGTCATCCGCGCCCTGCCCTCAAGCGTTGCCCGACTTGGGTATATGTACAAGTACTCACTCTTGTCTGGTTAGCGCTCACGCTCGTGCTCGACTCTGGCCGCTTCCTGTGCCAGAACAATAACACAATGCTAACTACGAGAACTCACATTGAAGGGGCACGAATTCGAGAGAATTAGCAGTCCGAATCCGATAAAATGAATGACACTACAGGTACTACTGATACATTTCGTACACCCACACAAGCTTATATACCAGCTGTGTACGTACTGGAAAACAACATTGCGTCGCCGGGAACCCTAGAGTAGAGGATGAATGTGAAAGATAGACAGTGCGGCAGAGGTGATTATATGAGGATTGGCGGCGAGGATTGACGTAGATGGAACGTGTGGAGGATGGGATGGCGCTACTGCATCACCATGGCGCGGGTAAGTAGATAGGTCGGTAAATTGATAGGTGGGTGGTAGTCGGTGGGTGGGAATCGGTGAAAAGGGCGCGAGAGCGACGGTTTTCTGGTGTGATGATAGAGCCGGACGAGCAGAGTGGTGATGGCGGTCACCACTTCGCCATATACGCGGGCCGAGAGAGGCTGGTGTGGGCGGATGGAGGCAGAGTTATGGTGTCGACTGTTCTTTGGGATGGCGAACGGCCTATCTGCATACAAGTCAGCCAATGGTCATCGCGAAAAGGAGCAACATTTCAAGGGCGAGTCCCAACGATGATCACAACGATGAAAAAAAAGAAGAAAAAAAACAAGATGAGGGGATGCCACTCACACCACGCGTCAACGGTGCGTTGCTGTCATAGCTCTCCGGCGAGCGCATTGAATACATGCTCTACGACCCCGTCAGCCTTACCTCCCGCGCCCTCCCTCTCACCCACGCACCTCCTCATCCTCTTGCTCATCCGGCCGCAGCCACCGCTCGCTTGGCTGCACCTCGTCCTGTTCGTTCCGCCGTGTATGGTCGTCCGCGTACACTGACGTCCGCATCTCAACCGCGACCTGGGGCGGGGTGACGGTGCGCTTTGCGCTCGGGCGACGCCCCAGGACACGCGCTTCCGCGTAACTGGATCGCCGCGCCGCACGTCGCGCGGCGATGCCGCCGTCGGTAAGGCCGGCAGATGCGAGCGGGCTTCCCCGTGACTTGGGCGGGTAGTGCTCGAGCTCGTGCGCCTTGGCGTAGTAATCGACGGTGTCACGCTTGCCGTATACGTCGTCTTCGCGGTCGACACCGCCACCGAAGCTGGCTATCGTGAGCAGGTGGTCGCGGCCGGGTACGACATCCTGAATGAAGATCAGACAGAGGATACATGGAGCGAAGGGAGATGGCGCACGTCTCCGAAGATTCCGCCGTTGTAGCCGTTTGTGCCAGGGCCTGTGTTTGTAGTTGTCGCGTTGTCGTCTCGCCTGCGCGCATTGAGAAGGGCGAAGTACGAGCCCGAGTAGAGCTTTGTCAATAAAAACTCGACGCCGAGATACACGAGGGTCGTTCGTTGTATGGTGAACTAGAGGGTATTGCATAAGAACATCGCCGGACGCGCAAAGTCGAATCTGCCGTACCATCGCCAGCGCAGCAAGCGAGCAGGCACTCGTCAACATTCCCGACGAGAGCGTGTACTGCATGATCTGCGAGATACGCGAGTTGAGGCTAGATGCACATTAGTCTCGCGCATACCCAATATAGAGGGTACGCACATCTGATCCTTGCCCTGGCTTTTCTTCAAATGCCAGCACATCGCGCCGGCGAGCACAGCGTCAATGCCGGTCGCTGCCGAGAGCGAGGCTTCGACCGCCCACTACATACGGCATCCCGTCAGCACATGCTCCTGTCACCCGCTCGCGCGTGCACGTACCGCAATATGGTTCAACTCAACAAAGGTATCGATGGTGTACATCTCGTACGCTAAGACCACACCGATCGCGAACCCGCCTAGCACGGTGGCTATCTGCACTGTATCAGCGGCGTACGCGGGTGAGGGCGGAGAATGGCGAACCGCAATGTAGCCCAAGAAGCCGCGGTGATAACCCGAAAGGCGCCATATGCGAGAGGCGTACAGTGACTGCACGAACACGATGATCACGACGTTGATTGCGACTTGAAGCTGCGCGGGACAGGCGTGATTAAAAGGACAAGATGGGGATGGGGATGCATACCTGAATGGACCATACGATGTTGTACGCGGCCGTGACGTTTCCGAAGTTGCTCACCATGTAATAGTACATGGCGTGAATGGTCGCGGCGGTATGTGCGGTGTCCAGCAGCCTAACAGAGCGCAGGTCAGATGGTGAGGGGGGATGTCGAACAAAGAACGCGTACCATAATGAACCCACCTGCAGAACGATCAGCATCACTGAAGAAGGAAGTACGACTGCGGTACACACCGATAACTTCTGCTTCATTGGGTCCCGTGGGTAGTGGTGGAAGTACCAGTACGCCTGAAGGGAGGTGACGCCGAAGAGACTGGACAGCTGGTCAGAGATCGAACATACTAATGAGCAAGAAGACGCACAAGGCGGCGATGATAACGCCCAGGAAGGGCGCGCCGTACATGGTGTCCAAGGTCTGGTCCGGCGATGTAAAGGCGGCCTGAGTAATGTTCCCTATGATCTCCTGGACCGTCATGTTCGCGAACATCGCCGGGTCCAGCGCGGTAGACGCCGCATCTGCGCGGGGGACGAGGAAGGCGGGCATGGTGAGGAGAGGGCGACGCGACGAGGGGAATGTAGAGCGGCAGTGATCGACGACAAAGCGCCGCGGGAGCAGTCACCGCGCGCGCAGAGAGGAAGGAGGGGAAGTGCGCGAGGCCGACCGGACGCGAGTATATCTACGCAAGCGCGCCGCGCTGCTACGGTGGGAATCAACAACGGCGTCGGTGGTAGGGAGTGAGTGATGTGCACAGGACGGTGGAGACTGGCGCGCTGCGGGATCGGCTGTCGTCCCAGTCACCATCGGCCGCCGCACATATGGTGGCGCTTCCACGCGCTCTGATTGTTCGTGCGAAAGGCACATGTCATTAACGATTGATGGTTACCACCCGGCCCGCTGCGCCCGACCGCACGCGCTCGCTGTTGCGTTCAGGTTGCGTTCCTTTGCGGGAGGGAGTACAGCGAGGTTCCTGAAAAGAAGATGATGGTTCATCATATCTGTATTGAATGCGATCGACCAGACCGGATGCTAGACAATGGCTGGAAGTTCGCGCACTTCAATGGAGCGGGACGGGCGCTGCGCCCAGCGAGCTCAAGCCCTTCGTGCACCACGGTCCATTAAAGTTTGGAGCAGGATAATAGTTCTCTCCTTCGTTGCCGCTATCCATCGCGGACGCATCCCGCATCCCACGGATGCCGCTGTGCCAAGAATGGTTGGCCATTACGTCCCAAAATAAACGGAAGAAAATCAGTAAAGGTGACGATAACGAAGGCAGCGATAGAGCGCTCAGCGAAGGACGGATAGAAAAACCCACTCTGCCCTCGAGCGTCGCATCCATCCCAAGCAGGGGTCCAGTAACCACCGTTCGCGACTCCGCTAACCTGAGGTCTGATGGAATGGTGGTGGTGAGTCATCCTGTTCTTATTGAACACAACCCACCGGAACCTGCGCCACAGAAAATCATCTTCGCCCCGTGAAGGTGACCCGCGAGGCGCCTTGAACATTCCCGTGACGCGCCTTGAACGTTCCCGCGACGCGCGACGCAACTTGGCTAAGGCGAAGAGGAGCATCCCCGAGATGAACATCGCCCACATGAAGAACATCGCAACATGCACTTCTTCATGTGGCAGAGCACTGGATATGCAGATTAGTGCATTCTTGAGTAGCGAGATGAAAGCCGTGTCCGAGTCGCCGAGATGGAAGCCGTGCCCGACTCGCCGAGATGGAAGGCGGATGTGACTCACAGATGCAACACAGATGATTCAGACTCGCCGTCGATGCCACAGCAATGCTGATGGCGTGGCCGTGCAGATTGGTGTTCAGGTGGCTGATGGAGTCGATATGCCAGCTAGTGAGCACAAGTACAGGCGCTCCGCCTCGCCCGAGAGGGAACCACTGCATAGCGTATGAAGCGCACGCGGAGAAGGATGCTGAGGGAGAAGCGTGAGTATGAGTATGGCTCCCCCGAAAGTGCAGGTGGACGAATGTTGGGGTCGCGAACAGTCGGTCTGAATTATATGCCTGGGGAGACTAGGGTTGAATGAGGGTTTCGCAAATCGAGCTCACCGAATTATTGAAATGGAGGTTGGGTTAGTCTTCAGGAAGGATGAGAAGCGACGATAAGAGGACCGCTTCGGCCGCGTCGGGCACGGTCAATGTGCGAGTTCGGCTACGCCTAAGTGCGAAGCTGATTTGAAGCTGGTACGAAGGGTGGAAGACGATGCGGAAACTGGACGATGATGGACGACGATATTACGAAGGGCGAAGGAGGTACCCGCACGGTGTCTGAACTCCAATTCTACGTGTGCCCTCAGCTCGATCTGAAGCCAGCGGTCCCGGTGTACGCAAGTTTGGCAGGTATGTCCCAAGTCTTCGAGGCGTATTCCAAGTCTTTGAGACATAGCGTCTTCGAGCATCAATGACCATTCGAACATGAGAGTTGTTGACCATTGTTCCGAGAATGAGAGTTGAGAACAACAGCGGTCGACTGGCCAAACATGACGCAGCCTTAACGTGGAAACAGCCAAGCAGATGACAACAGAAGCAAGCAATGTATCGGCATGATATGCCGCGACGCATTCCCACGCCACATCTCGCTCAGGAAGGGCTACGAGCCGCCCTGCATCAGCAGAAAGACAGGTCAGCGTGTACACTTTGCTTCACGACGTCCATGCAGACCCGACGAAAGAGAGAATCTATGTATTGCGCATGTATAATATCTGAGTCTCGCCGCCATCCTCGAAAGTGTCGTCAATTAGTTCATCCCAAAGACATAAATAGCCAGAAACAGCAGGTTATAATGAGCGTCAAGGGCACGCGTAGGATGTATAACGCTCAATAAGATACACAGTGAGTCCAAGGCGAAACGAAGCGGAGACACACCCTACACAGGACACGCCACTCTACACAGCCGCAGCTCGCGCAAACATGTACACTGCAGTTCGCGAACCGGCGGGCACCCATCCTGCACGGTACAACTAGTCCTGCACGACACAGCCAACCCGGGAACGGACCCGGCGCGGCGCCCCCCTCCAGTGTGACCCTTGCGTGGTGTTCGTTGTTGAGATGTATGTTTAGCAGACCCATGCGTCGACCGGATCGCGATCCCGACGGTACGCTACAACAGCGTCCAGGCGGCGCCCGCGACAGAGCAGAGCATAGCAAGGGCGACGCCGAGGAAGGCGCTCTCAAGGCCCTGCGTGAGCAGCCGCACCGCGCCATTCGGGAGCGCGAACGTCGTCGCCCAGGCGTTCGTCGGATTCGGCGCCGAAGTGACCGTGACCGTGCTTGCTGAGCTATCGGGCGAGGACGCGTTCGCGTTGGAAGACGAGTCCTTGGCTAGCACGGTGAAGCGGTCGGACGTGCCGTGGATCAGGCCGTGCGTCGAGTTGAGGAAGACGAGGAAGTAGTCGTCGCCCGCGGGTATGTTGTCGAGGACGATGTTCAGCACTTTGTTCGCGTTTTTCGTCGTATCGACTGGGAGGGGGCGGTGCCGGTCAGCGGGGGCGAGCGGCGGGCGAGCACCGGTAACGACGCACCATTCATCGCCACGTACGTCAGGCCGTCGCTGCCTAGGCGTGCCATCTCCAGATCAAACGCATCTACGCCGTCCAGGACACCCTTGTCCCACTTGACGGGTGCTGCCTGGCCGTTTTTCCACTGTGTCGATGCTGTCGGCTCCTCGACTATGAAGTATGCTATCTGCATGTCAGCGCCGCCTCGCGTACGCAGACCAGGTCACTCACCTGATGCGTGCGCGCTGAGCGCGAGGAAGGTGAGGAGCAGGGAGACGACAGCGCGCGGGGCGAGCGATAATCTTGTAGGCAACATGCTTCCAGGTACAGGGGGAGTGTGGGCGAGTTTGGTGTCTTTGGAAGAGAGCGGTGCAGGCGGCGAGATAGAAGGCGCAGACGACGGCGTCAAGAAACACGACGAGGCGGGGAAAAGAGAATGGCGGCGGAAAATAAGGACAGCGGATCGACGAGGAGCGACGACGACGAAGGAGAGTGACCGATGTCACATCGTGACATGTCCGAAGCGATTTGGCTTTATTTGGCCGGCCCTGTTCGCTACGGTTTCATCGCGGGCGCTTATCGTCTCGTCCCTCGTCTCGCATTGCTTTAGCACTTCAGCCGTCGGGGTGGCTATTCCTCAGTCTCCTCGCTATCCTGTCACCTGCACATGTTTCTCAGAATTTTCCTTCGATTTTTTCACCGTCTTGGCGGCCCGGACCTGGCGTCTTACCTCGGCGCTTTCACGCCGTGCCTCGTGCACGGTATTCTCGGACAGCACCTCCGCTCCGTCGTGTCGCCTCCCGCTCGCTGCAGAGCATCGCATAGCCCGACGCGATAGGAAGTGTCCCGACAAACAAGCGTTCCGCATAGCCTCTCCTCCGCATCGCTTCAATTTGCCCTCCCCCGTCCCGCCTCCGAGGCGCCAGGCATGGCATGTACAAGTTCAACCTGAGTTCAACTAACGCGTTGAGGACCGAGGTCATCTCCTGGTTATCTCCCTGGGGCGATTACCTTACTTGCAAGGTCGTAAGGCAGGCCCCCCTTAGTTATACTATTCTGTTGCATAATGACCCTTTGCAGGGAACAGCAAGTGGGGCACCTTCGACTGAGATTCTCAGAGCGAGGCTCGGGCTTCCGCGGTGTCAGGCGTGTCGTCCTCGAACCCATGTATAAGTAGAACTGATCGAGGCGACGGGTGGCATCCGAATCGAGGCTTCTAGGTCAACATCGGTATTGATTTTCTTCCATTTTTTTTTCCTTGTGCATGATTCTTTCCTCATCATGAACTACGCTGTGCCTGCAGATCAACCCTACGCGCTGTGCTCGCAGATCAGCCCTCCGCCTCATCCGCTGCAATCAGCCCTCCGCCTCGTCTGCGCCAATCGGTGTCTCCACCGGCGGTGTGCCACAACATTCGGCTGACGGTGGCTCTATCGCATTCTCGGCCGCGTACATGGTCACGACGCCGGGGGCGTACACGGTCACGACGCCGGGCATTGATCTGCGTCTTGGACGCGTCGATGTATGTGAACTCCCGTCCCGATGTATCTGATCCTCCTCCCAGCCATCTGGGATGGCTCTACCAGCTACGACACCACGGAGGCATGGGAGTCCGGCTCGGTTACCGCCGCCGTTGCCATTTCCGTCGCTGCGTCGTCGTTCGCTGCCCGGTTATCGTCCTCCGCTGCCCAGTTGTTGTCCCCGAGCGCCACGGATGAGTCTACAAGCGCTGACGCAAGCCTATCCATGTCGATACACTCGCGCCCTGATAAACGGAAAAGGACTTCGAGATGAAGGGCGTCGCGCGATATTCGATGAAGTGCGAGTACGACACGCAACTCGTCTGTTTGCGGGGGGCTTGGTAGAATATCGAGAAACCGTGAGTGTACATCCGCGAAACTGAGTGTAAATCGCAAGCAAGGCCACGTCTGCCGGCGAAGACGGCGCTTCTCTAGTGCTCTGTGTTCGCTACTAAGTACATGGTGCTGTGGCATGGAAGGCCATGAGCAGACACCAGTGTCTACGGTGATGCTCCGTGCATGTTGAAAACGTATCTCGTTCCCGCGAGTAAGACCACTGATGGTGAAAGCGAGTTGTGGGTCCAGTGAACGTGACTTCGGCAACAGCCGAGAATAGGTTTCACACGGCGGACGCCACAATCGCCTCTATCTGGTGATTATCAAATCTCAAAGTCCGTGAGTACCATCAGTCTTTTGGCCACACAATTGCGAGACATTTGGGGACTTACGAGGTTGAGCGAAGCTGCCGATGGTAACGTGGAACGTGGCCCAGCCTCTGGAGGCAGCGCGAAACGTTCGACGAGCTTGGGAGCTTGTCCGAATGGTTTCCGGAGGCTCGGACGGTTCCCGGAATGGTTCCTGTGAGCTCTGCAGGTTCTCCGAAGTTTGGACCGTATTAAAAATAATTTGGGTAACCTTGCGAGTTGGCAATAATACTCTTTGTGTCCTCGCAACGTCCTACTCAAAAGCGCAGAAGCCGATGCGACGCTGTCGGCAGGTGCCGTGACTCCTGCGCTTTCCTACGCTGCACCCGCCGGTCTCAAGGTTTCACTGCTCCCTCAAGGTGCATTTTGCCCTTATGAATCTCCATGGTCAATTCTCTACTACTCAAAGAATGAGCGCACTCAGGCTTGACGCCGGCGGCGATTACTCATCATATTCGGACAACAGAGAGCATTCACCTGTGTCGGTGGAGACTCGCCTCACCTGAACTGCATGAGCATCGTTGAGCAGAAGACTCAGCGGCGGAGAACAACTCTTCTGGCATGCTGGTAGAGCTCGGTAGAGCGGTGTAAGTATGTGGTGTCTTGCGAGACGGTGCCTATATTGAATGCGGCCCCAGGCGTGATGAAGACGGTCTGGACTCTGGAGGTCTCAGTCGGCAGCTGGCAGCTGCGCATCGAAATCAAGCAGGGACGCAGCGCTTGCGTTCATGCAGGAGCAACCGCTTGCTAAAGCTCTGTCAGTATCTATGTAACTCAGGCTCAGTGTCATGGTCAGAGGCACGTCGCGGTTATTGTGCTTCTTTTGGAACTTTTGGAAGCATCGGTCGCGATTAGTAAGCGGTGACGTCACTTTGCGTCATCTACAGGGCAACAGACGGATAACGCGACCTTCACTTCTGCTTCTTCCTTCTTCCCCTCATGCCCTCCTCTTCGCCGCGACGACGGAGACACTCGTACTCGTCTTGCACGATAGCTGCAGCGCATCTTTAGCCGACCTGTCGACCTGGGATCGACGACGTCGAACTCGAGCGAAGAACAGTGCTCAACGATCTCATCGGCTGCTTGCCACTCGACGCTCGGCCCTCGCCTGCGAAAGCGCTCGATCTTCTTGGCAGCTCAGGTCGTTGTCTTCTACAGTCGATGTTTCTCGCCCACCATCAGTTTCTGTCCAGACGACGCAGGTCGACGGCCTGTACGTCCCTAGCAGAGGTTACGATCCGGTGAGCAGAAGGGGCCCTTCACCTTCAATCGCCCTGACGAGCTCATATATGCGCGCATATATGGTGCTTTGAAGGTCGGGACTGGTCACACGCGCCCGGCTCTCTCAAGACTCGCGGATCTAGGAAGCGTCTGGGCGCACGCTTGCATCACAAAGACCCATATAGTGAGTGGCTCCACAGTCGTACCTGCACATTTGACATAGTACTCATTTAGCCTCGACGCGCGCGTCTCAACCTAACAATTGACTTCTCACCACCCCCCTTATCCCGCTCGCACGCCGCTCAGCTGCATCACTTGGCCAAGCAGCGATCACTGCGATCTGGAGCTAGTCAGAGGAAGCAGACGAAGGTACGTGTTTCGAGTAAAGACGGAGAAGCGAATTGACACACTCACAATCCAGGCGACGAGTACGCGACCGACCGACAGGCGAGACGCAGCCCTCATCGGAGCCTGGGGTTCTATGTAGGTTTCTGCATTCATATCGTTGCCGGTAGTACGCGTACAGACCACGCCTGTATCTTATATAGCGATAATGCTACATCATATTGTTTTGCATTATCGAGCACAGCGAGCAATTATGTCCCTCGGGAGGCCTTGAAAGCCTTCTTGACCTTCAGAGGGCCCGACAGGCTGCTGTATGTACGAAGGCCGTGGAAACGTAGCGAGCCTCCCGAGCGCTGAAAAACCTGCCGGACCTACCGAGCTTCTGCAACCTGCCGAGCTTGGGTCAACGTGGCGAGTTTCACGCGAGCTCGTTATCATTCCTAACCGTGGATATGTAGTATAAGACTACTCGACGTGGGGAGACATTCCGGGCCTCCGACAAGCCTCGGGATGGTGTGGCCAAAAGACTGATGACTTTAAGACGCTCCGACCTCGGTACAGAATCTAGGCACTTCTCTTCTTCTTCTCTTCCACCATCGCCGCTGCCTGTATCTGAGGCAAAAGTTCACTGGTAAGTTCAACCAGTCCCGGATCGAGTAAGGTCACGATATCCTCACGTTCTATGCGCATCGGAGGTAGAGGAGATTTAGGAGATAGTACGAAGCGCATCAGGCGCTCTATCGCTGCTCACCAACCTGGAGAGTCAGACGCCGCTGATGCTGCTCGCGTCTACTACGGGTAGTTACCGAGCCCAACCCCTCCCGGCATACATATCGGCGCTCACTGCACGATTAGTTGGCGACCCTACGTATCTTCCTTCTCACCCTCGTATATATATCCTCACGTACCTCCATCGTCCTTCAAGACGGCCATCCCTCACTCATACACGTCTTTCACAGAATAGTAGCAACCACATACTACCATGTCGCCCACGCACATACCGCTAATTTTCGTGAGTTGCTCATCCTCGGAGCGCTGTTCCCATATTCACGGCCTCTCTTCCCAGGGGACCATGACCATGGGCAATACCGCGGGTGCGCGCAATTCCGATCCCAAGGTGATCATGCCCGCTGTACAACGTTGCACGCCTTACTCACGCACCCTGCAGGAATGCCAAACCATCCTCGACGTGTTCTTCGACCTCGGACATCGCGAGCTCGACACCGCGCGCGTGTACTGCGCGGGAACTACCGAGGAGGTGAGTTCCTCGCCATATGGATTAGTCGATATATGGCTTTAGCTAGCTGACTTTGGAATAGCTACTCGGCACGCTCGACCTGCGCGACGCGACGCTCGACACGAAGGTCTACCCGGTCTCTCCGGGCGGGCACGAGCCAAAGGCCTTGCGCGCCACCTTCATGGAGTCCTTGAAGGCGCTGAAGAGGGACAAAGTACTACCTACACATGTCTTTCGTCTCTGTTAACTGCTGACACGTCCTCCGCAGGTCCGTGTCCTCTACCTCCATGCTCCAGATCGTCAGATCCCGTTCGCGGATACCTGTGCCGAGATGGACAAGATGTACAAGGAAGGGCTGTTGTACGTGCCTGCTCCACGATGGAGGCAGCCTGCTGACACGCGCCGCAGCGAGACCTTCGGCCTGAGCAACTTCGCCGCATGGGAGGTCGCTGAGGTCGTCGGCATCTGCCGCGCCAACGGCTGGGTGCAGCCCACGATCTACCAAGTGTACGTCGCAGTCGCTGTTTTTCGCGCCGCACGCGCTGACTGCGCGGCGGCCTACGCAGGATGTACAACGCGATCACGCGCGCGATGGAGCCCCAGCTTGTGCCCTGCTGCCGCAAGCTCGGGCTGAGGATCGTCGCGTATAACCCGCTGGCGTGCGTCTCTTATTTTTCGAGATCTAGGCTGGTACGGCTGACGAAGGACGCAGCGGTGGCTTCTTCGCGGGCAAGATCAGCTCGACGAGCGACACCGGCGGTGCCGGCGGGCGATTCGACCCGAACTCACCTTCGGGGTCGATGTATCGCGCGCGGTATGTGAACGAGGGATACGTGAACGCGCTGGCGTTCCTTAAGGATTTGGCTGTGAGTGCCTGTTTATCTCATTCAAAGTTTATGCCGAACTGACCGTGGGCGTGGATGGCAGGCGAAGCATAATTTCACGCTCATCGAGATCGCGTTGCGCTGGATGCAGCACCATAGCAAACTGACGCCGGAGGATGGTGTGATGTGCGTGCCATCTTCACTACCCCGCTTTCACATATCGTCACTTTTACGCGCAATCAATTTCGCCTTCCCTTTTCTCACTGGTCGTGACGTCGCCCTCCGATGCCCGATGCTCTCGACCGCTACCCCGTCTACGTCCTGCCCGTCACCCACCACTTCTTCGCCGCTGCGATACATCACGCTTACTCTTCATTCAGCCTCGGTGCCTCCTCTGCAGCGCAATTGGAGGAGAACTGCAAGGCGAGCGAGAAGGGACCGCTCCCGGAGGAGGTCGTCGCAGCACTCGACGAGGCGCATCGCATTGTGTTACGCCACGGCGGCGAGCCGACGTACTGGCGTTGAGGTCGTCCATCCTGAAATGTTATCCCGGAAAGCAGATTTCAGAGTAGGAAAGATAGAGAATAGAGTAGGAGACATAGGCTAAGAAGTTTGATTGGCAGCGCTGTTGTATACTTTCTGGCAAGCACACAAATTGATACATGTTGCGTGTAATTCTGGGTAAGCGCTTTCCTCACGAAATTCGTTCCTTCATTCCTTTAACATAATAAAATAGCGAGTAATACTTATGTCAGAGCAGCCCTTCCCTGAATATCAATATTGAATAAATAAGGTGATAAAGATGTGTTCGTGGCGGAGGTCTTTCGTCAATCTTCAGTACATGAGAGGCTTGATCTGCTACTTCGTCAGCCTCCGAAAGCAATCACATTATACACCCACGTACCTCATCACTGACGGCTGTTCCAGTGGCGCTTGTACTCTGAGCGGCGGCGGCTCGGGATCACCAGCGCACCGTCCTGGCAGATATACGGCGCAGGGACCGCGCCATTGTTCTGCCAGATCCCCGACCCGCAGATCTCCCACGAGTTCGGGTTCGGGCAGCGGATGGCACCCTCGGTCGTGCAGGCTTCGCCAGCGCTGCCACCCCCGGTGGCCGTCGTGGTCGTCGGCGGCGCGGTCGTGGTGGGCGCAGCGGTCGTCACAGGTGGCGAGGTCGGCTGCAGAACGCCGGAGGAGATGCCGCTCAGCCAGTCCCAGGTGATGGCGAAGCGCTCGTTGGGCGGCGCGAGGGCATCAAAGGCAGCGCGGGAGAGGTCGAGGTCGAAGCCGGTGCAGCCACCGCAGCGGTCACTAACGGTGAGGTCGACGGACTTGTCGCCGTCTGTGACGATGTGAGAGTCTAGGCAAGGGTCACGAACGACAACTTACAGTAGGCGCGAATCTGTGTGCCACAGATGGGGTTCAAGTTCGGGTTTGCGACGGCACCCCTGAAAGAAATGTAAGAAGCAGGAAAAATCGCAGGCAAACGACAATTCATACGGGTAGCCATCGAAGACGGTCTCGGGTACAGCGACGACCATCTGGTCGGGTGTGTTGACGGGACCGCAAGCGCTGGGACCAACGTTGTACCAGGTGCCTTTAGTCGATGTCAGTCACAAGCACAAGGGAATACGAGGGGAACCTAGCTCACCGTCACCCGCGTGGCTACCCGTAGTGGCAGAGACAACAGTCGCGGCGGCGAGGAAAGACAGCGCAAAGAAGACCATGATAATTTACGGAAGGGAAAGAATGAACGTCGGGCTGGAAGGAAAGTAAAGAAGGGAAGAGGATGCAGTCCAGGGATGCAGCCGCTGTCTTATATATGATCGTCGCGGTCAGGGTGCGGCCACGGGCGGGCGACTTTTTTTGCAGCTAATGGCTGGGCCCAATCGTCGGGGGCGTACAGAGGTGGAGCCCTGGTGGAGCCATGCGTAGTTTCATCGGCGGAGCGGGTCAAGGCGCGACGACGGCCAGAGGCCACTGCAGATGGATGCGGTTGCGGCCGTGGCGGGCGCCCGGAATAGACCATCGACATCCGAGAGAGGTAGAGGGAAGCTCGGCAAAATGCGTCGCAGACTGAGAGATGGGGCTCATCAGGGGCTCATGCAGCACGATATTCGCAATTTGCGAGCATGACCGTGTGCCAGTGACTCCGACTCCGAATCCGACTCTGAGAGCTCAAGCGGGTGAAAGCGAGAGCTGAGTTAGGGTGACAGCCGACGGTGTCGTCTCCGTAACCTCCACGTCGTGCAGGTCATGTCTTGCGACCACAGCTTGTAATTTTGGGCAGGAGCACGAATGCGCTGGTATAGGATGATTGCTCGTCAGAGCGGTGACTCTGATATTGGCCATGCCGGCAATCACCGACCTATTTGCTCATGCGTGCCGAACAGCTGTCCACAAACATCATTCGTCAAAGACTCTTCTCATTAATATTGGATCACTACCTCGTCGGCGTTAACGGGACCCAGACTTTCCAGAACACAATCAGTAACGCCGACCGAGCCAACCGAAAGGTGAAGACCGATGCATGATAATTTCTTCGGTGCGACATGCCTCGCGGATTCCATGACGGGCCACTTCAGTCTTTTGCCCACACAATTCCGAGGCATTCGGCGACTTACGAGGTTGAACGAAGCTCCTGACGGTAGCCCGAAACCTAGACCAGCCTCGCGAGGTTGCCGGAAAGGTTTGACAAGCTCGCGAGCTTGTCCGAAAGGTTTTCGTGGGCTTGGATGGTTCCCGGAATGGTTTAGATAGGCTCCGTAGCTTTGCCGAAGTTTGGCACGTATGTAGAATTATTATAGGACTCTTGCGACCCGGGGGGATGTTATCGGTGTCCTTTCAACGTCGTCTCAGCATCCTATATGGTAGTAGGTGATACGTACGACCTGGCAGTTGCCGCCAGTGACCAGTCTCGAGGTTCTACTCCTCTCTCAGGTCGTACCTTGCCATTTGAAGTCACCATAAGGCTCACCCCTTTAGACATTATTTACTACCACTACCATCAATTGCAACTTGACGAGCTCGCCGCGCGCTCTCAAGAAACGCTTGACAGCGAAAATTACCTTTTCCGGACGACAAAGACGCCAACTGGGGGTGTCAGCAATTTGGTCGAGTGGCATGGGCATCGATGAGTGCGTAGTGTCGCGGCTAGACGGGGCCCGACGCTAGTGAAGCAAATCCAGGGATACGTGACCTCTAATCTTCATGTTGCTCAAGTCATGGCCGCGAACAAGGCGCGTCGGGCAAAGCGGTCTTGTACTTCGGTGCCTATTTCGGAACCATCGAAGAAGAAGAACGCTGACGTCACTCCGCGCCATTGACTTTCAGGGCGACAAACGGAAAAGGCGACTTCTGCTTCTTCCTTCTTCCCCCCATGTCCTCATTCTCGTCGCGACAATGGCAACACTTGCGTTCAGTTCTCGCATGACGGCTTCAGCACTATCTCAAACAACGGGGCGCCCTAGGATCGACGATGTCGAGCTCGAGCAGTGCACAGAGTGCTCGACAGTTTCATAGGCCGCTTGCGACTCGCGTCTCCTCGATGGCGACGCTCGGCTCTCACTCGCGGAAGTGCTCTGTCTCTTTGGTTGCTCTGGCTATAGTCCTCTCGCAGTCGTTGGCGCTCGCTCACCGTCATCTTCTGGCATACGACGCAGGTCGACGAACTGTACGTCCTCAACAACGGTCCGATTTGGTGAGCAGAAGGAATCTTCGTCTATAGTTGTGTTTGCGAGCTCATATATGCGCGCATATATGGCCCTTTGAAGCTCGGAATGCACTTACCGTCGTGTTCTGAAGACTTGACGGCTCAAAGACCCACAATGTGAGTCGCTTCCACCGTCGTGCTAGCCAATCTGACGTAGTACTTCTTTAGGGTCGGCTCGCGCGTCTCAAACGACTGATTGATTGCCGTGAATCTATCCAACCCCCCCCCCCCCCCCCCCCCCCCCCCCTCCCGCCAGAACGTCGCTCTACTTCACTTCGTTAAGCAGCAATCACTGCAATTCAGAGGTGGTCAAACAAAGCAGACCAAGGTACGTGCTATAGAAGATACGGAGAAGTGAATTGACGTGCTCGCAATCCAGGCGACGAATACACGACGGGCCGAAAGGCGAGATCCAGACCTTGTTGGAGCCTGAGGCCTGAGAGGCCTGATGTCCTACGTAGACTTCTCCTCTGATATCGTCGCTCATAGTACGTCTGTATGTAGTATATGTCAATGCCAGATTCTATCATTTTGCATCAATGAGGACTGTGAACAATGGTGCCTCTCCAGAGGCCTTGAATGCCTATCAGACCTGCTGAGGACCCAATAGTCTACCGTACGTGCGAAGGCCGGGGAAACCTAGCGAACCTCCCAAGGCTTCGAAAACCTGCCGGACCTGTCGAGCTTCGACAACCTGCCGAGTTTCGGTCAACGCGGCGAGTTTCGCACAAGCTCGTCATTATTCCTAATGCTGGATATGTTGCATAAGACTACAAGACTTTCGGAGACATTCCGGGCCTCTGACAAGCCTCCGAACTTTGTGGCCAAAAGACTGATGTCGTCGGCCTGTCACCGTACTAACCTGGTTCGTCGTCCTCTGCCGCCCGTTGGCAGAGATCTCCCGTTGGTACATAGGCTCACATATATTGTCTCTTCCGACTCAGCTCCAAGGTCCCCGCTGACATGCGCAAGTTGGACGTTCTCGGTGGGCATCATCACCTCTCAGTACCACGTCACGCACCTTGTCCATCACCAAGGCGCGCGAGTAGAGAAGGATGAGAGATGTCAGGTCGTTATATAGCGGGTCGTCAGTAGAGTTCCGAGCCAAAGCGGGATTCTTACCCGCACATGGTTGACTGAGCCAGGCTTGTGATGCGTGTATGGCAGCGGCGAGTGCACGACGGTCGGACGAGGGTCTGGGAGGCAAGTCAGATTGCACCAAAAGCAGATCAAAGCGATAGAGGGGAATGATGGAGCCTGAGTTGCTCACTCTTGTAGTTCAGATTGAATCATGCCGTACGAGTCACGACGAGTCAATTAATGTCTGCGTGAGCTGCGCGGCGCGCCTTCCTGTGAAGGATCGTCAGCGAGGCGTACAGATGATGGGAAATCAGGCTCAACTTGCTGGGATCGACGACGTCAGTTGTAGATATCTCCTCAAGGGCAATGTCGAGGAACTCCTGGACGAGCAGCTAGGCTCGTGTGGAGTCGTCTAGGGGTGTGGATGATAACAAAGAGCCGCAAGTGCGAAGGCCAAGTACTGGACGCGGCGCCCAATGTCGCGGTAAAGCGCACAAGGGCTCAGTCTGCCCACGCTTGACCGGTGGAGTCACGCGACGCGAGACGGATGACGTGAGCTGCAAAGAAGTAAGTCGTACTTCGTCCGGAATGAGCAGACACGCACGGAGATGAACAGCTTGCGCGACGCAAGCATAGGTGTCCCCCGTTGGACAGAGTCGGTAGTAAGGCCGAGCATGCGGTCGCGGAACGCCTGCCCATGGTAAGTATGTTCTGCGGGGCGGTTTTGACGACGGCTGTATGCGCGCCAAAAATGTGCACGGCGATCCCGTCGCCATCACCGGGGAGTAGAGGGACAATAAGACCCCAGGCGAGCGGGGGCATTTGCGGGTGTCGGCGTTCCCCCTGGGCCTATGCAACTGTGATGAGCTTCACGAGCGTCAGAGATTGAAAAGACAAGGTGTTGAGCAACGCACTTGATGACATTTATTCCCGATGTCGCTCGGGCTGAGCGAC
The DNA here is from genome assembly GCA_007026445.1 of Schizophyllum amplum. NCBI lineage: Eukaryota > Fungi > Basidiomycota > Agaricomycetes > Agaricales > Schizophyllaceae > Schizophyllum > Schizophyllum amplum. Next base: position 130,478 of record VDMD01000058.1, read on the forward strand.
GGCAGGAACCTCCGTCCATCGCGTTAAGCGCCCGCGATGGTTGATCGAGACAACATGTTACCTCGGAAATAGCCGATGCCATAGGTCACGGTGGGTCACACATGTTGAACTCGGCGCTTATGTGAGCGGCTTGCTCCTAAACTACCACGAAAAATGAAATTTTTCACCAGCGATATCAGGCCTGCGGTGCGCTGATCTGGTATCCTCGTTGCTTGAACGCAAATGCGAGCTGACCGCCAACTTTGCAGTCGCTGTTTCCCGATCTGCAGATCGCCTACTTCATATATGGCTCAAACCACTGGCTCTTCTCGTATTGCCTCTGCCTCAGCGACCATAGGAATCTGGAAGCGGATGCACGGCTCCGGAACGCGCTCATTCAGCCATTCAAAAATCTGCTGGACAGCCTCGAACCCTACTTCCTCCGCATGGCCGACACCTGGTCAGCTTTTGTCGAGGTCTGCGATGCTTACCGCGCAGCCCTTCCACCGCTGCTCGACGTGGACACTCTCGAAACCCATCTGAAACGCATCCAGCGGGGGTACGAGGCTGTTCTACTACGCATAGACGATCTCTCGCTCGCCGGTGCTCGGACGCGTGATTCACTTCGGGCGTTCGACGACAGCATCACGCATTATTTGGCCAATGCGCCCATCATCAATCGCCTCACGCGCTGTCTTGACTTGGACTGCTACCGGAACGATACAGGGGCGGATTATCTGCGAAATGTCATATCGCAAATCCAACCTTTTGACCGCGACTCGGAGTTCATCGTGTCGATGAAGAGCGCCGTCTCCGATGCAATCAAGTCCTTGCCCGTGACGCTGGTGAAGATGCGTGCACTTGAGGTAGTGGATCGAACCAGCGTCAGCGACGACATCGGGTTCACGCGATCTATGGTCACAATCTGGGTCGGCAAAGATAAGCGAAGAGCCAACATGGTGAAGACATATGATAAAGAGTATGTTTTCTCACTCCGACTCGGTGGGCATGAGGTGCTTACCCTTCCCTTTTTCTAGAATACACGAGGGTAACCGTTATTGATACCATGTCCACGTCGGATCATCACCTTTGTACTAGCCAGTTTCAACTTTTCGTCTGTTGTTGCTTGTGTGCTAAGGACCGTTAGTCTGAGCCTACTACTGAAAGTAACCCCTAAGCGAAACCGGCCCCCTCAACGAAACACCCGGATGGCGTCGTCCAGAAGTCTCCGAATATTCCAAGAAAATCATGTGATGTATATGCAGGTATCAGATGTATGCACACAAAATTTCAGACCAATAGCTGCACTGCGTAGCACAGACTGCCATGAACAGGAGGGTGACCTCTATCGACCAGAATACGACAGGTTCTGCAAGCTTGCAGGACAATCCGCTCGATTCACCTCTCCAAACGTTGTATGTAGTCTTATTGGACCTAGATAGACCTTCCTACAAGACCTCACAGTGAACGAGCAGGCGAGTCGTTTACTATGGCGGGTGTTTCGCTGAGGGGTACAACCGGGGTTCCCACCCTCACGCTTCCTCCCCCTCCCCTTTGCTCAAATCACCGCCGATTCCTCTGAGATTATTTATACGTATACTAGACGATAGACACAATCGATTCACAAATTTTGAGCCTATATCGTGAGAGTGACTGAGCGAGCGTGGGCCGATTCGTGAGATCGTTTCGTTCATAGGTTACTTTCAGTATACTTTGGTATTTAGTTCGCTAACGGCATGTGGCGCGGAACAGAGTGAGGGCTAAGTGTTTGTAGTGAGCGTATTTGCCCTCAGTAAATGGGCCGGGGGAAAACCGATGCGGCGCTACTGGGAAAGCCAGGGTGGCAACGACGCAGTCATGACTAAGTAATACCTGCCACTTGAGACGTTCATACAAAGAAGGGCGCCGCGAAAGAAGGGCGCCGCGGCCCGTGGTACGTTACGCAGCACTCTAACAGTATCTCAAAGGTCGCCCGAGCTGGTATCGCATTCAACGTGTCTCTGTTGGCCTCACATCGTTTGGTTGCTCAAATTAGTGTCTGCGGCCTTGAAGTTACTGCCAAGTCTCGCCGCCTCGCCGGATTTCACCACGTGGATCATCTGCCCTACCCGACTGCCAATATTCAGAGCTTGATGCTGTCTCGGTCGACCATCGCGGGCGCTGAACGCTGCGAGATGCGAGAATGAGAGGGGAAAGGAGGAGGCGAGGGAAAGGTGTAAGGAGGAGCGGAGGAGGGGAAGCGAGGGCGTGAGTGTGAGTGAGCGAGGGGGCGAATGAGGTTGAAATGAGCGGAGACGTGAGGGAGAAGCGAGAGAGGGGCAGAGGACGGAGGACTCGAGACGAAAACGAGCAGGGTGTGAAGGGGATATATGATAAATGAAGTGGAAGTGGAGCGAGATGAGGAAGATGAGAGGAAGACGGCGGAGAGAGGGAAGGTGTAAGAGTCGAGAAGGAGCGGAGACGCAAAGGAGTTTGAAGGGACGACAAGAGTGCAGGCGCGAGGAAGGGGAAGAGTGAGGAGGCAAGAAGGAGTGGACTGGAAGTAAGCAAGAAGAAAGCAGGGATATGACGGAGGAAGAGGGCGACATGAGCGGGTGCGTGTGAGAAGGGACGTGAGAGAGGGAGAGGTGGGGCGAGAGAGAGGGGCATGAAGGGAGCAATAATTAAGCAGATGAATATTAATGAACGAATGATTCAATGGAACAATCGAGGGTACGCCGAGCGAGGCGGTGGCGCAAATCCGGAATTCGTGAGTGGGCCCCTGCGAGTGGAAAAGAGAGAAGGCAAGGGGTGCCGGTGAGCTCGAGGGGGACAAAGCCCCTGGAGAGACGCAGGAAGAGAAACAAACTCGGGCGACGATTTGTGCAGGGTTCGGAAAGCCCCTATTACCTCGGAGCTTGCCGGACTTGAAGTCATGTGGGCATGTGGTTGATGACAAATGCGTAATCAGACCTTCTCCTAAACCATCGCAAAAAATGCACGGCCTTGCTGGACATATTAATGAAACGGTGCGTGAAACATATTAATGAAACGGTGCGTGAACTCTGGCCATTGCAAGCAAGAACGTCAAGGAGAGCTGAACATCGCTTTTGTAGCTTTTCCCGGAAATCTCGATCGCCTTCTCCTTTTATCTCATGAATCTCTCCCTCTGGGGCTACCTCCACAACTTGGCCGTCTATCGGCGGATGTTAGATGTCCAGGCGGAGAAGGCTCTCTATAAGCCGTACAAGGATCTATCGGACAGCATCGAAGTCTACCTTCTCCGCATGATCGACACTTGGCAGGCCTTTGCCGAGGTTTGCAGCGCTTACGAGGAAGCTGTTCGCCTGGTAGTCGACCTGGACACTCTCAAGACCCATCTTGAATGCGTTCAGCAGCGATACGAGGCCGTCAATTCACGCTTAGACGACTTCGCGACTGCCGGCGAGCGGGCGTATGACTCCTTTCGGATGCTCGACGACAGCATCGCGCAATATCTAGCCGAAGCGCCCATCCTTCGTCGCATCGTGCGGCTGCTGGACTCGAACTGGTATGAGCCAGATTTCCGGCTGAACAATTTTCGGGATTCTATGGAACACATCTCACTCCGCATCGTCGACCGTGACGCAGAGGCCGTCGTGCGGGTGAAGAGCGCCGTCTCTGATGCGGTGAAGCGTCTGCCGGAGGTGGTAGCGGGAATGCAGACGCTTTCGCCAAAGGAGCGGGTCAGCATGGGTCTGGAAGCTGAGCTCACGCGCTATGCAGTCCTGCGCTTGAGGGAGTTGGAAATGCGTGCAGTCGACATGTTCAAAGACTTCGAGAAAGGGTATGTAGGTTTCACTCCGACTTTCTCAGGTGCTTACACGACCACGCAGCGCTCTTTTCTGAGGGCCTATTGCCAGTATTGTGTCTGGAGTCATGTCCTCGTCGGATCATCGCGTTTGTAAGCATGAGCCCGGGGATTCCGCTCCCGCCAATCGCACCGCGATCGCTGGCGGCAGACACGGCCTACATGTCGCGCTAAACAGGGGTCTTCTGTAGCGCGCAAACTTCTTCAAGTCGTGGTGCGCTGTGTGCGAAGCAGGGACGATAATGAAGGAAGCAGTGCCGCCGCCGCCGCCGCCGCCGCCGTCAACGCGGACGACGCGGTCATACATGCGGCCTAAAACGACGAAGGTGATATTTAGTGGGGACAGGGAAGGGCCTTGGTCCGTGGCCCGCTGCGACTATAGGATGCGGTACGGCACGCCACATTTCATAGGTTTACACGCCCATATAAGACCACCATTCTCCTAGCCGCCTACACCGAATTCAGCGCCGCTATCTACCTAATTCTCACTGCTCGTAACACCCAGATAAACTTGGATCAGGCAACGAGGGATAAGATAGATCGCCGCTTCGCGTATGTGTCTCACTATGCACGTTTCCTCGTCTCATACATGCGTAAGAGAATCTTGTGTCGTACTAATAAGACCCAGGTCTATATCTCAATCCACGCCACCTGCGTCGCGACGTTTCTTGAGCCTCGTCTTCGAAGGGTCTAGAGTCGATAGCCCGTAATGAGTACTTGCATTCGATATGAGATCGTCTTTCGCGTCCACTACAGATTGACTCCGGAATTCGATGGTACATATTACAACAGCGGCATACAATCCTCATGCGACTACCGTCGCATATCCAAAACTCGTCCCATCTAGACCCCGCGAGATAAGCGAGAACGACTGGCATGCATCCCTTGTCTTCTTAGAGATCTTGAGCTGCGAGACCGTCAGCGTCTGCTCTTCTGACGCCGCAAAGACACTCACCTGATCAGCGCCTTCGCGAACTTCTCCTTGGCCTCCGGGCCTGCGCGTGATGTAGGCATGAAGTCGGCCTGTATTCAAGCACCTCATGAGCAAAGAACCTGATCGGAGCATAAGACGAAGACTTACAGCGAAGAGCACCTCGCCTGCCCATCGCTTCATGTCTTCCGAACAGCGCAGGGACAGAAGCTGAAGGAGGTCGATCAAGTTCACGTGCGTACTTGGAGGAGTACCACCCGCGATTCCCTGTAAGGATGTGTCAGTACTGCATGAGGAACTGCAGAACAAAAGGCTCACCTCGACAGCCGCGCGAAGAACGAGTGTGAAGTAAGTCTGTACAAGGAACTGGCGCGCAGGGGTCTGCGAAAGCACATCCACTGTACATGTCCGATGGAAGATAGCACGCTGCACAGGGACGTCAGCATCGAAGAGATTTCATGGAGAAGACCGTCAACTTGGGACGTACAATGAATTTGCAGGCGGCGACCATAGAATAACGCTCCTGTAGCCCTAAGGCTATGATGGCGCAACGCATCAGCCCATCGAGAGCGCCTTCCGGCATCGCGTATAGCTCGGGCGTGTATTCTTCGGCGAACCGCTCCATCAAGCCGAAAAATTCTTGTGCGACGTCAGGGTTCTACAAGCACAATCAGTGCGAGGAATATCTGGCAAGCAAGAGACGTCCACCTACATTGCGCATGCCGTCCACGCCGCCAAACCAAGGCAGGACCGTACCAATGACTGCAGGAAGCACGCGAGAGACGACTGCCCGCGCCTCCTCGCCCGGATCTCGCTTGAAAGGTGAGTCCGGATCTCGTGTCGCAGCCGTCAAGCTGGCTGTGAGTTTGGCCAGCAATGCCAGCCATGTCCCGTTCACGCTGCGCTGTAATGCGCCGCAGACCAGCTCCATGAGGGGTGCCGGTGGCACTGTGAGTACGCCCATATCCAACGGTGCTGCTGCGGAAAGCGCCTTGATGAGGTCGCTTAATGACTACCAAAGGCGCCTTGTAAGCACGAGAATGAATCTGACATACGCAGGACCCACCGTGCAGACACCGACGTCTTGGCCCCATGCCTCCGTGCAATGTCGCATGAGTGCTCCCAAGCCGTCACGGAGACTAGCGGCACGAGGATCCTCCCGCGCCTGCGCCATCCGAGCGGCCTCCTGGGCAAGACGACCACCTTCGCCCTCCGTCCATGCATCTTCTAGTGGTTGCGATGGTCTTTGCAAGCCTCGCGCGACACCAACCAGAATATCCAAACGGAGGGATGACATCGTCGGGCTGTGATCGCGTAAGTCCTGGAGGCCATACTGAGAACAGGAAAGGACGCTTACTTCCCGCGCGGACATGGCTCTGCTGACGAGAGGTGATACCAACGCCTAGAATAGCTAAAGTCAACCAGAGAATTCAGAGGACCAAGTTCAATCGTACCTCCACTGGAGCGATACCCTCTACAGGATCCACCGCTTGAATTACAGATGCCACGCTCTGAAGCACCTTGCCCTTCTCGGCGTCCTGCCGAACTTCAGCAGCCCACCCAACGAGCTATAGCGTGGACACTTACCGGCACACCACCCTCTCCTACACACATTTCCGCGACGCCACCGAACGCGGAGATACCAACACGCGACGCCAGTTAGAGCGATTCGCATCGCATACGCTGCGTAACGCATTCGCCGCCACCAACGACAGCCGCGGCTCCCGCAATGCGCCGGTCGCATAGTCGAGTGCCCCAGGTAACGTCGCTGGCGGCATCGCCGGATGTCCAAGATATGCGGCGTAAGTATCTGATTGGGAGTGAGCCCTGCACGCAAATTATCGATAGCATACGTACCTAGAAGTCCGAGGGCAGTTCGCCGTACGCGCGGTGTACCCGCAGACGGTAATCGTGCAAGCACTTCAGGTCCCAGTACGCGGGATAGTAGGGCAGGAGTTCGATGCGCGGTAGATGCGCCCTCGTCGCTGCTCTCGGCGGCGTCCTCGGCAGATGGCAGCGCTTCGTCGATAGACGAGAGACAATGTAAAGTGGCCTCTACTTGCTATTCAATAGTGAGCGGCCCATCCATCATGATCAAGCAAGCGCACACACCTCCCACTCGACAACCGGCCGAGATAGTCCGCTCGAGCACATCATTGACATAGTATGCCAGCATTTCATCGCGGAGCACGTAGTACGCATTGATGAGGGTATCGCCCACGTCTCGACGATACCTGGTTAACAGTGAGTATTGTTAAATTTCGGTGCTCCTCGGCAAAAATGAATGCCTTGAACCGGATATGAATGACTCACGTCTTAAACCTATCCACTTGATCCTTCATCCACTCGCCCGTCTCCGCTCGCGGCGGGAACACCACCTTCGCGCGCAGGCGCACGTACAAGCCGTCCGTACACTGCGCGTACCGCAGACAAAGCACGCGTCTGCTCCTGATCGACGTTGGACGATGTCGGCGATGTCGGCGCAAAAGAGGGCGCCGCACGATGTGCGTCCCGCCAGGCTGCCTGAAAATCGTAAGCAAGCGCTCCCTGCAGCGTCCCTCACATTATGCGCTCCATGCCTCCCAAGGCTGCAGAAATGTGTCCAAACACCCACATATGTGGCGTAGACTTGCGATATACACATCTCCCATCATCTCCACAAACGGAAACGGGCGACTTGGCTAACAATAACTCACCTCCTCCCAAGCCTCTTGCATCGCCCTCGCCATCACCACCATCTTCGTCCCAGTCAACGGACCACACTTCCTCTTGCAGCTGATACCAGAATGCCAGCAGCGCCTCTCCGGGTACGCCGCCTGCGTCGTCCGAATAACGTCGCTGGGGGATAGAGGCTGTCGGGGAGACAGCAGGCCGTTATCGAAGCGGTAGCTGCGGGACGTGTCAGAAAAAGTCAGGAAAGATTGCGAGACATTCACCAGAAAATGGATTCCCATCCGTCGACGATCCCGCGACTGACAAACTGTTGCCTGTCGCATCGGGTGACATTCGTCCTTCCCCATCATACGGCAACACCGTCAGCGCAAGCACCGTGCTCAAAAAATTCTGCACCAGCTCCCCGCGCGTACGGACCGGGGCCTCCATCACACCTCCTCCACGACCCGCGCACTCGCTACCCACCGCGCGATGTACTCCACCGAATGCTCCCCGAGGGCCGCGAGGAGATCCACGAGGGCCCGAGTGGGCACCTCGTCATCCAAGTCTTCGTCATCGCCACCCGCAGTGCTGAAGAGTTCGTCAGATAAAGGGCGACCGTCGCCGAGCGCGCGTACGAACCTATTCGACGCGCGCACAATTCTATCGACAAGTCGGCTTCCTGATCCATCAAGCCAGAGCAGGAGGGGCTCGGTCAGCGTGCGTGAACCCGCGCCGTTCTGATAGGCCGGTGCGCGGCTGAGGATCTCGGCGAGGCGGAGGCGATGGAGGTGAAGGTGTCGGCATCTGTAGGGGACGGCAGATGTTAGCATGAAAGTAAAAATCAGGTTTTGCGAACAGCGTCCCCAACACAACGACCCCACAGAATCCAAGGCTCGCTGAAGACTCCTCGAACCCAAAAAAATACGAAGATCAAGACTTCGCATCCACCAATGCGCCACAAATCTCAAAAAGTATAAAACACGACACCATACCTTTTCCATCGCCAAGGCGTGCGAGCAAGAGAGGAATGAGGGATGTCAAGTCGCTGTCAGGTGGTCAGAAGAGTTCGCAAGTTGTCAATAAAGTTTGTAGTCATAGGGAAGGCAACCGAGCCGAGGAGGAAGGATAGCTGAGCGCAAGGAAGGGCAGAAGAGGAACTAATGGCGGTGGACAGATGAGCGCAATGGGGGAAGAAAAAGAAGGTTCAACGCAGAGCTTACTCGGCTCGAAGTTGGCTGAGCCAGGCTTGCAATGTGCGTACGGCCGCTGCGAGTGGGCGATTATCGGACGACGGTCTGGGTTGGCAGTCAGTGGGCGGAAGCAGATGGAAGGAAGGAAATTCGGCCACTGACTCCTGAAGCTCGGTCCGAATCATGCCAGTGATTATGGACGAGGAGTCGATCAGCGTTTGCATGAGCTGTGCTTTCCTGGGAGAGCCGTCAGCGTCGGGTATGAACGGTGAGCAGAATGAACGACCTGCTGGGATCGACGACATCTGCAGTGGGGATTTCCTCGGCGGCGATGGTGAGGAACTCGTGAACGAGCAACTTGGCGCGTGTGGAGTCGCCTAGGCGTGGATGAGAACAAAGAGTTGGCAGATGCGATGGTCACGAACTAGACGCCGCTCCCGATATCGTGGTGAAGCAGACGAGAACCCAGTCAGCCCACGCTTGGCCGGCCGAGTCGCGTGGGGCGAGGCGGATGGCAAGGGAGGTGAGCTGCGTGAATGGTGAGTGGAAGCTAGCTCCATAGTGATTTGGACGCACGCAGACAAACAGCTTGCGCAGCACAAGCATCGGTCTCCCTCGCCGCACAGAGTCTGCCGTTAGCGCGAGCATGAGGTCCCGAAACGCATTCCTGTGCTCTGCGGGGAGCGAGTCCCAGTCGCGCGCGGCTTTGACGACGGCTGTATGCGCGCCGAAGAAGTGCACGGCGGTCCCATCGCCACCACGGGGGCGTCGTAGGTGAGCAAAGGGACGACGAGGCCCCAGGCTAGCGGGACTTTTGCACGTCATAGAGCTGGCCGTTGGCGTCCCCGAGCGCCGCGCCGGATGGCTGGGCGTATGCGGCTGTGATGAGCTTTGCGAGGGTCAGAAATTGGAAAGAAGAGGCTTCAAGTGACGCACCTGGACAACATTCTGAATATCGCTCGGGCTGAGCGATGGCAGGAATCCTCCGTCCATCGCGTTTAGCGCCCGCGATGGTTGATCGAGACAACATCAAGCGCCGGCCAAAGCGCGCCTCTGAACAACGGCAGTCGGCCCGGCCAAATGATGCACGTGGTGAAAGCTCGCGAAGCGGAAAGACTTGGCAGTTATTTTGAGGATATTGTGAACGTCAGATGCGACGCTGCAGAACGACGACGAGAAGATGGAAGTTAAGAGCAAGAGGCGAACTTCGTCCAATTGAGCAGAACGCAACCTTATATATGCAAACATCATGCACAGCCACAGCGCGGCACCACAACAACAAGCTCGAGCAAACAACGTGTCTCCGGACCTGAACGTTGGCGAACATAATATCGCGGACCTGTCGCTGCGGCAAGCTCATGGGTGTTGCCAGGACGCAGCTTGAGCTACGTGCAACGCTGCGTATAGCACTCGCATGTACGCACAGTCTAAGATGAATGGCAGGTCACTGCTCTTCAGATATAGTCCCAGCTCAATGCTCATTGTCTCGAATCAAGGGCACGCACTCAGCTCTGTGAATCGCGAGCCTTTCTAACGCCTCTCCAAGGCTTTGTCCTGCCACATAGACTTATTACAGAAGAGGCCGACCGTACGCTCGCTTTGCCTCCCATACCGGTCATAGCTGACGTTGTTCCAGCTCCGGAAAGCCAGCACGCGCGTCGAGCTTTCGAGACCCTTCCTGCCACTCGCCTATCCCGATACACAGGCCGCAGTTGTACTCGCTACCCTCTACATAGTGTCCGCTTATCTGGCCGTCGCCCTCAACCACGAGAGGATGCTCTTCTTGGGATTTACTCCCTCACAGAGCGCTTTCGCGGTCGGTTTGTCGTGCTTGACCCTTCTGTCGGCCTGGTTCGTCGGTACGTGCGCGTTTCTTGCTGTTCATCGGCAGCAGTAACACCTGATCTCAACGCCAGTTTACACCCCAAAAACGCAAGATCCATCTCGCACACGAGCGCTGCGATCGATAGACGAGCTCGCGTCCATCGTCGACGAGCAGACAGCGGGCTGGAAGGCGCTGTTGGTGGCCGTTCAGGCGCTTCTGAACGCCCAGCATCTGGAGGCGGAACACGAGCGGGCAATTAGACAGTTCTTCGTCAATTACAAGGCTGTGGTGAGTGATGCCAGCTGGCTGACCTCTGCGTACCTGTGTTCTGGGGCGACTGACACTGCGGACCCAGTTCACTCGACCTGTCCCTCAAGAGGAGAGCGAGTTGACGGCTGCGGTCGAGGCGCTGGCGCAGATTGTGGATGCAAGGACTGATTCCACCCGGCCCCCGCTGCGGGCCGAGTTCCAGTCCAAGCTCGCCCCGAGGACAAGGAGTACTGAGCTGGAGTCTGTTTATGAGGCGATTGTGTTGCAGCCGGATGCGAATGCGCTGAGCGCGGATGTGCAGGCGCGGTTCATCTTCCCGGCTATCGCTCGTGGCGGGCTGGCAGATTCAGCTGCGGTGGACCAGCCGCGATTGGTGAGTGATCAGGACGTTGATTCATCGGCGAATCGCACCTAGTACGAGGTTGACGTCGGAGGGTCTCCGCGAGACGTCGAGCTCCAGCTGGACCGCAATTTGACGCGGGCCTGCGACGAGCTCGGATTCACGCACGCGCTTCTGTACTTGCGCGTAACACTTTCTGATATGCAGGGCGCGCTCGGTGGAATGGAGACGACGTTCAAGCCACTTGCTAGCTTCATGTGGGCGCTGCGCGCCTTCGTTTCTGCGCGTATACACGTAACGTCGAAGTGGCCGATGTTCAAGCCGTACGTGTGATGCACCGCGACTCTTCATACTTAGCAGTTCACTGACTTTGTCGAACAGAGCGATCCCTAGGTTGCATGATCGCATTGCGTGGGCAGGCGGGATGGCGCGCGCACAGAGCGTGATTGAAGAACGTATGTCGACGTTTATGGGAGGTAAGTTCTCAGGTGCAGCGGGAGATGAGCGCGATGGATTGACGGGTACTCCCACAGATCGAACTGGTCAGCATCTAAAACAACTGCTTGACACCGTCGAATCTACCCTCAACTCCACCTTGTTCGTCAAACGAGAGGCTTCTCAACGGTGAGAATCCATGGTTCGCAACATGCATCTCCTCCTAACCACCACCTTGCGCCTCAGGACCGAGATCAAGGAGATACAATAAAGTTCTTTTGCAACTCCATCGCCAAGGCGGCGTTGCACTTCGCACTGGAGCTTGCACTCTGCGTCGATATAATAACATTCATCTTCTCTACTGAGGGGATGTAGTGGCATTACCATCTGGCTGGGGTAGTTTATCTTTCGGCCTCGAGCACCATGCTCGTGCGGGACAGCGCAAAGGCATTGGCGGCACACCTTCATGGTTGTGAGTCTCGCAATTAACATGATGACATATTCACGATAACCGTGACGCTTGTCCTATAGGCCCAGCAGACGTCTTCTTGCGTTCAAGGATGCGGGAGCACGACTCGCCTGCGACGCCCATCGGCTGGTGCTGGTGTGGAAGGTCTTGCAGTACAAGATAGAGTATGTGATCGTGGCCGACGATGCTTCTGCACCAGAGGAATTTATGCGGATGGTGAGCGGAAAAGCGCGTTCATTTTGTGCCGCTCATTCTCTCGCCCTGTCTTTTCCACACGCGTTGATCCTGAGAAGCTGAACTTCGCCCAACCGACAGATCTTGAGGCATATCAGAAACATGACTGCCGAGTTCGAGGATATCCTGGCGGTGATGGTCCCCGATGACGCCGGTGATGTACAATTGCGGATGTCGGAGGGACAACTTATCTGAGCTGTACCGACACGTTGTTGGTCTGAATGGACACGCATGGACGCTACTTTTGAGCCGTATCTACCAGCTCGAGCGGTGCTACTAGTTGTGTTTGGAGAGGAATCGGTGCCGTAGACGTTGCAGCGCGAGTAACGAGAAGTTACACGTGACACGTGACAAGTTCAACTTCCTTATGTAAGCGACTTCGGACTTTCTCCTAAACCGTCACGAACAATGCTTTATGACAGTAAAGAGTACGCCGGAGAGGTTGGGTGTCCGGTGCGTGAAGTCAGAAGTATCACTTAGGCGAGCTGATCTAAATCCCATCTGCAGCTGCTTTTCCCGGAGTTGCAGATCGCCGAAATCATAACTTGCGATGGCGACCTCTTCATGGGGCGTGTTCACATGCTCACCAAACTTTGGTTCATGACGGATACGCCGCCTCAGCAGTCGCTCTACGAGCGGTACAAGGAAATTTTGGACAGCATCAAAAATTTTCTCCTCGCTATGGGCGACACATGGCTGGCCTGTTCCCAGGTCTGCGAGTCTTACGCAGACGCCATCATGCCGTTGGTCGACCCGAACACTCTTGACCCTCACTTCGAACGCATACGGCAACGATACGACGCTGTTGTCCAAAAGCTAGACGACCTCGCGCTCACCGGTCAGCGCGTGCATGAATCAATACGGGCGTTCGACGACAGCATCACGCGCTATCTAGCCAGTGCGCCTCTCTTTCGTCGCATCGTGCGATGCCTTGACCCGGACTGGCACTATCAAGTTGCATGGGTAGACGCAATCCGGAAGGCCATGGAATATATATCGACCCCGCCTGGGCTCTTGACCTGCGACGACGAGCCTATCGTAGGAATGAAGAACTCCATATCCGAAATGACAAGGCGCATACCGCAGTCGTTGGCAGAAATGCAAGCGCTATCGCCAGACGAGCGGGCTGAGGTGAGCCACGAAATCAGATTCACGCAGTACGCCGTCATTCGCTGGGCCGAGGTGGAAGAGCGCAAAGCCAATGTGTTGAGGGAATTTGAGAACGGGTACGTCGTAGCCACTCCGACGCCGTACTTTGGTGGAGCTTACTCCGCTTTTTCCTAGGACTGTATGAGGCTGGACTTCGACCGCTGTTCTCTATGCCATGTCCTTGTCGGCGCATCACTTTTCTAGGATCAATGTGTAAGGGGGAGCGCCCCAAAAGGACTTAACTATTATTTATTATATTTTGTATAACGTGTGCGAAGCTGTCCCGATTGGGACAGCTTCCTTCTTGTCACACACCATCACGTATACGTACTGAATTGCATCTTGCGGTTCTGTTTATACGTGTGTGATCTAAGGAGATAGAGCTCTACGAGGCCTTGCCTCGTTACACCTTTTTAAACACTCCGCCGATCGCAATTTAGTTGCGTTCACACACACACCCAAACTACGAAAATTTTCCCAAGCTTGATAAAAGCTCGGCGTCGAAGTTTCCCGTCGACAAACTTGGATACATAGCAATATGACCAAGAAGAGGAGCGGGGGAAAGAAGGCGAAAGCCGAGCAGAAGGAGCCGCGAAGGTATAACCTTCGCAGCTTCACAAAAACCGAGACGGCCATAGCCACATCGGAAGAAGTGGCGGCGCGTGACGGAACAATCCGGGACGCGTCGCGTCAGCGGTCGAAGGACGAACCTCCTCACCTGAAAAAGGAGAGTGAAGGGTCGCGGGTGAGGTCGGGAGGACGGAGCGATCCGGCCTCCACGCTCACAACTTTGACCGGAGAAGAAACGGCATCCGCTGGCCGGATGCTGAACGAGACAATGGTCGGCGATAGCCGACCTACCCCATATATCGAGTCCATAACGGGCTCGATGAGCGCGAAATCGCTGAACCCTGCCGAGCGCGGGGAGCGTCGCAACATGAAGAAGCCGGCAGCCGACTTCGACAGAGCGACGCCGCGTACCAACGCGATAAGGGCACGCAACAGAACGATGAGCGTACGAGACTTCGTACGCTTGCTGTTCCTTCAATGTCAGGTAGCTGATCAGCTAAATGACATTGAGGACGCAGCCGAACGCATCGCGTCCAGTGACGGGGAGATCACTGAGGAGCAGATGGTCGATCTGCTCCAGGAGTATGTCGAACCGTCGATGCATTCGACGTTCTGGAGAGCATTGGGAGTAGCTCTCGGGGAGACACCCTCCCGAGAGCCGAGTACTGCGGACAATGAGGATGCCGCAGTACATGCCGCAATGGTGTCTCTATTCAGAGCACGCCAGCTGGACGAGGACGACTTTACGTACCTCCGGCGACTCGAAGCCCAACGGCGTCAAGTCGAGCAACTCTTGCCTATAGGGCAAGCGTCGTCCAGCCAGTTTATCACACCGCGCATGGCCGCGGTGCAGGAACTGCAGCATCAATCATTTGATGCTAGGGTTATCCTCCAGCGCATACGCGAAGGGGATATCCGAGAATCAGGAGGGACGGGAATTGGAGACCAATTCATCCGTTTCGAGCAGGACGACGTGAGCCGTCCTGCCGACATCTCCGCGGATGAGTACACTCATCTGCTCAGGGAGAAGCATCGAAGCGATACTCCTGTATCGCGGTCGAGCTCAACCCAGACCAAGGTCAAGGACGAGTACGATGGAAGTCGTACTCATGGCCTAAGGCGATCGACGTCGTGGAAATACCCCACCGCCGACAAGGACCCTCGGCCGGTGGGTTATAAACGACGACCGCGACGGAAGACGTCGAGGTCACCTTCCTCGTCGTCCACATCCCGGTCGTCATCTTCTTCTGATGATGACGGAAAGGATAAGCGCTCTTCGCGCTACCACGGAGCCAACTGGCAAGGACGAGGTCACCGAGACTCTGGACCTCCCGACGACGACAGCTCGTCGTCGTCTTCCTCATCTAGGCCTCCACCACGAAGGAGGCCAGGACGCGAGCCATCAAGACCTCGGGATGACAAGGGCAAGTCATCCCGATCATCGCACGGGGATCGAGGAGGACGACGTCCTCCTCCTCCGCCACCTCCGGGACCACCGGGAGATGATCCCTCTTCTGAGGAATCATCGTCAGAATCCAGTCGGGATGACAGACGCCGACGGCATGGTCGAGGCAGACGCTCTGCGTCTACCTCGTCGAGTGAGGATGACCGTCGCCACCGGCACAGGCGTCGACATCGCGGTCGACGCCCTGATTCCGCACCCCCAACGCGGAATCGACAAGGGACGGCAGACGTAGAGGACAGACCTCTACGGTTCGACGATCGACAAGAGTACGAATACATTCGTTCTCGCCACGGACGGTACTCAAGGTACATCCGTGACCAGCTCGGCCAAGAGCTGGTGTTCCCGCAAGGGGTGAAACCGGGCAACTTTAAGTTGCCCGTACCTCCCACGTACAAAGGTACTAGCGACCTTGAGGAGTTTGAGGCATGGCTTCATAGCCTGGTACGGCTGCTGCGATTCACCATGATGGGTGGTCGTGGAAAGGAGAATGAGCGGGTGCTCATTACTGGCATGTACTTGTCGGGCATAGCAGAGGAATTCTACTATGACAATGTCGAGGACGTGGATCGACGAGTGCGACGGTGGACCTTCGAAGGGCTGGTCCACGCGATCTTCGATCGCTTTATCCACGACACGACGCTGCAAGAAGCAACGAGCGGGTTCTGGACCGCCTCGTACGACAGCAAGTCTGGCGTGCAAGGATGGTACAACGAGTTGTTGCGCCTAGCGCGGCGTATGGTTGAAGCACCCGATGACTACACTCATCGGATGCGATTCATCAGCGGTCTACCGCAGGATATCATGACCCGCGTACTAGAGGAGGGACACTCAGCGGAGCGTAGTACGCTCCGCCGCATACTTAAGTCAGCACTTAAGCATGAAGCCGCCCTACGCGTACGGCGAGCATACCGCGAGGAGCTATCGCATGTGTTCCCGTCGGGCACCCGTAAGAGCCACGGCGATGACAAGGAGAAGTCATCGCACAATCGCGTAGATAATCGCTCCCCTAACCGTAGGGAGCGACGGTCCGAACAACGACGTGTGGTGCGTGTAGAACGGCGCCACAGGAGCAGGGATAGAGCTGAGCGACGAGAGAGAGATCGTCGCGAGCACCGCGAGACGCCGCGAACGGGAGCGGATAACGCACGCCCCGTGGCGCCAGCGGCAGGTGGCAACAGTCGCCCGGCCGAGAAGGCAGGAACCAAGAGCGGGAACTGCTACAGTTGTGGACGAGCGGGCCATTTTGCCAATGACCCCGCCTGTCCCAACTATAAGCCGCGCATGTTCGCGCAGAACGACATGGCGGCTAGCGACAGCGAACGCCGGGACGCCAGCCGGCTTGCGGCGGTGGCGGAGGTTCCCGAGCCCCCGCCAGACGACATGGAGTCGTCCGAAGGAGAGGTCGTCGAGTACTACGAGTACTCTGAGGACGAGACGGACGACGAGCACGAGCGCATGGACTCTATGCGCTCGGGTGACCGTATGGGGGCTATATTTCCCCCATCGAGAGAGCCCCACCGAGGGGGAACACTGCGTAAATCGACGCGTGTGGGCCATCGTCCGGAGCGAACGATGGCTGAGAAGAACTGCCTCACTGCGTTGATTCGCATCAACGGCACGGAGGCGTTCTCGATGTTCGACTCGGGGAGCACCTTGACGGGCATCACACCGGACTTCGCCCGGGTGAGCCAGATCAAGGTATTCGAGCTCGACAACCCCGTCACGTTGCAACTCGGGACGGTGGGATCACGATCCCGTATATCGTACGGATCGAATGTACGAGTCGATATAGCGGGGCGGTCGCGCGACACCTATGTTGACATAGTCAACATAGACCGTTTTGATGCGATAATTGGCGCGCCCTTCATGCGTGACCATCACATCAAGCTCGATTTTGCGAGCAACACCATACGCATGGACGGACAGGTCATTAATGCCCTGTCCGAAGGGGAGGAGACCGCCGCGATAATGCGACGGTCCGCAATGCGCAAGAAAGAGTGACTACAGGAGAGTCACGAAGACGACCCAAGGGTGGAGGTGGTCGATGAGGAAATCGTCGACCACATCAACCCAGCCCCAGAATTGAACGAAGGGGAAACAGTATGCATGTCGAATGAAGAATTTGACAAGCATATGGACGGGTTGAGGGCCATACGAGTCGAAGGGATCGCCGAAAAGCGATCTCCCACAGTGGAAATTGTCGATGAAGAGGTCATCGACAACGTGAATCCCGCAGTCGAGTTAAACGACAGCGAGTCGGTATGCATGTCGAATGAAGAATTCGACAAATACCTTAAGGAAATAAAAGAAGAAAAAACGTATCATCGCAAGGATGGCGGGGGACAAGAGCCACCGCCAAGGAGCCACCGCAGGGAAGCGAT
The DNA here is from genome assembly GCA_007026445.1 of Schizophyllum amplum. Lineage (NCBI taxonomy): Eukaryota > Fungi > Basidiomycota > Agaricomycetes > Agaricales > Schizophyllaceae > Schizophyllum > Schizophyllum amplum. Next base: position 148,200 of record VDMD01000058.1, read on the forward strand.
GACTGGCTGTGGAAGGAACGGCCAGTCCGAGAAAACGCGCCACAGCCCCCATGCAAATGGGAGCACATGATGCATGAGCGTATCGACGACGCTCGATACGAGAGGATCCGCGTACTATTCGAAGAACCGTACGCATCGCGAGGACAGTTCGAGGACACGCCGGAGCGACATAATGTCGATCCGGAGGAGGGGCTACAAACCGTCATTGACTATGCGTCAATGATGCGAATTGGAGAGCATGCGGAAATCAAAGATGTCCCCATGGAGGTTCCTGTCAGGGACCCAGAGAGTCGCCGAAGCAAAGGAGAAGACGAGGCGCGTTACGCGTCGTTCACAGAGGACGACATTCCTCGCTTACGACAGAGGTGGTTGGACAAGGAGAGCGATCTCCTGTCCGGAGTTCCAGAAAAACTTCCCCCGATGAGGGAGGTCAATCATAAAATTCCGCTGATTGATGAGCAGCGGAACTACCGATACCACATGCCACGATGCGCGGAGGTGCTCAAGGAGCAACTCCTCGCTAAGATCGGGCGGTACGAGAGAGCCGGATGGTGGGAGCAGGTCAGCACTGAGCAGGCCGCTCCCATGTTATGCATTCCGAAGAAGGACGGTACGCTCCGTACCGTCATTGACTGTCGGAAGCGGAACGACAACACGGTGAAGGATGTAACTCCTTTACCGGACCAAGATCAGATTCGAATGGACGTCGCGCGCGCGCCGTACCGGTCGAAAATCGATCTGTCAGACGCGTACGAGCAGGTGCGCATCGTACCAGAGGACGTAGGGAAGTCCTCATTCGCCACAATATACGGATCGTATATGAGCAAAGTGATGCAGCAAGGGGACTGCAACGCGCCATCAACCTTTCAAAGGTTGATGACACATATCTTCCGAGACTGTATCGGAAGATTCGTCCATATATATCTGGATGATATATTCGTGTTCAGCGATTCCATCGAGGAACACGAAGGCCATTTAGCCATCATATTCTCCCGCCTCCGCGAGGCGGAATTATATATGAAGGCGGCCAAGGTTGACCTATACGCCGAGGTCGTAGACTGCCTCGGCCATAAAATTGATCACGCCGGCCTCCACGCCGACGGAGATAAAATGGCAAAAATACGCGGGTGGCGAACCCCCCGCGACTACGGAGACATACAACGATTCCTAGGAATCGTTCAATACCTCGCGCAGTTCCTGCCGGAACTGGCGGCGTATGCTGGCCCGCTAAGCGCCATAACGAAAGGGGGGCAACCCTTTTTCTGGCGAGCAATACATGAGCGATGTTTCGAGCGGATCAAACATCTATGCTCGAAGACGCCGATCCTCAAGCCCATCGACGCGCGCAAGGACGAACCCATATGGGTCATCTGCGATGCGTCCATGGCCGGAGTCGGGGCGATGTACGGCCAGGGCGAGAGCTGGAAGACTTGTCGTCCAGCTGGATTCATGTCGCGGAAATTCACCGCGACTCAACGTAATTACCGAACATTCGAGCAGGAGACGCTGGCAATACTCGAAGCTCTCCTGAAGTGGGAGGACAAATTGATCGGACGACGTATACACATCGTCACGGATCATCGAGCCCTTGAGTTCTTCCAAACTCAAGGGCGACTATCGGCCCGACAGACGCGATGGATGGAATATCTATCGCGTTTCGACTTTGACATCACGTATGTCAAAGGATTGGAGAACAAGGTAGCGGACGCTCTGTCCCGCTATCATCTGAATGATACATGGGAGGATATAACTCCTCCCTACGATTACGCGAATGCCGACGTGAGGCTCGATCCTGAGGGGGAGGATCTTCCCCTCGGCCGTAAGGAGGAGTTGGACGAAGTGAACATGGCCTATGTTCACGCGATGAATGAGCGCGTAGAGGACCGCGACTTGGAGGCAGAAGAACTGGCGCGAGAGGCAGAGCCCGTCCGAGAGGACGAGCTGCACCACGTAGATCCGGCGCAGAACCCGACGGTCGAGGAGATTCTGGCCAGTGGACCGGATCTCCGGAAGCGGGTGGCTCAAGAATTCTCTGAATTCTTTCGCACCATTCAAGCCAGCTACAAAGAGGACCCGCTTTGTAGTAAGATCCTCGCCGCGCCACGAAAATATCACAATTTTCGCGTGTACGAAGATGTCGTATGGACCAGGAATGAGCACAACGACTGGGTCGTTGTGGTACCAAAGGGTCGCTTTGTCGACAACACGTTGCGCGGGCTTGTCGTAGAACAAGCCCATGCGGTGGTGGGTCACTATAACGCGACACGAACCGGCGAATATATTCGCCGATGGTACTGGTGGCCGAAGATTTATTCGGACGTGGAGAAGTTCTGCAAATCTTGTGAGATTTGCCAAACCGCCAAAGGGGCCTACGCGAGTGGGGCTAAAGGCGAGCTACACAGCTTGCCAATACCCATCAAGCCGTGGGACTCCATTGGAATGGACTTTATTGGTCCATTCCCCGAGAGTCAAGGGTTCAATTATCTATGGGTGATAATTGACAGGATGACATCAATGGTCCACCTGATACCGGTGAACACGACCACGACAGCCGTTGAGCTATCGTGGATTTACTTCCGGGAGATCGTTCGCCTACACGGTCTCCCTTCGTCGATTGTCAGCGACAGGGACTCTAAGTTCACGTCGCTATGGTGGACGGAGCTCCACCGCCTACTCGGGGCGAAGCTCCTGATGTCAACCGCTTTCCACCCTCAAACGGATGGCCAGACGGAGCGGGCAAACCGCTCCATCGCTCAGATTCTTAGGTCGTTCGTACGACCCAATCAACGCGATTGGGTGCAACGACTTCCGTTGGTGGAGTTCGCAATAAACTCCAGCATCAGCAGCGCGACTGGGTTCGCGCCGTTCGAACTCAACTACGGCTACATGCCGTCGATGATCCAAGAAATCCGTGAATCCACGGACAAGCCGCCCAAGGGGCTGCGGGACTTTGCTATGCAAGCCCTGCAGAACGTAGCGGACGCCCACGACTGCTTAATCGAGGCGCGGGTATTCCAAAAACATCACGCCGATAATCATCGACGTGAGGATCCAAAAATAGGGGAGGGAGACTTTGTCTACCTATCCACCAAGAATTTAAACTTACCCAAGGGACGAGCCACTAAGCTCCTCCCTCGATTTGTCGGACCTTATAAGGTCCTGACGGCCCAGCCCGAGTCATCAACATACGAGCTGGACCTACCGGATGCGCTCCGGCAGCGGCGTATTCACCCGCGCTTCCACGTCAGTCTGTTGCGACCTCATGTCGCGAACGACGACGTGTTATTCCCCAGTCGTGCATTCGTGCAACACTACGACTTCGGCGCCCCAACAACGCCGAGTTCCTCGTGAACAGAATCACGGGACACAAATGGGTCGGTGAAGAGATATTCTTCACCGTCGAATGGGAGCTCGGCGACGTGACGGACGAGCCGTTAACGAACGTTAACGAGCTCACGGCGTTGGATGACTACTTAACGTTACAAGGCGTTAAGGAATGGTCGGAGTTGCCTGGGAAGCGACCGGTGCGACAGCGTCGAGCGCCCGCGCGCACGCGCGGCATGGTGCGCACCAGTTGAACATAACTCACGTGCATGCACGTGATATCACGCGGAGCCACCCGCGTGATTCAGACTGTAAAGTCTCGGCGAAAGCCGACACCGTCACAGTGTCGGTCACAACGCGGAAGGAACTTTTTCAAGTTCCTCCGAACATCCATCTCAATGGATAACAGCAGCACTCACCACGATGCTGCGACGACTGTACAGTCGTCGCAGCAGGGGGAGGGCCCCATCCATTGTTCTTGTTCACAACCTATGCAGGTGGATGGCAACATCCACGAGCGAAAATTCGAGGCGAACTTGTTCGTCGGCGCCCCGACGTGCGGATGCCCCGTATGCGGCGCATACTCGCAGCACGTGTTCGGAGCGGTCACGGCCAATAACGCATCCATCCTGGAAGCGAGACAGCGGCTCGGCAGCGCCGCACCCGCGGCAGCGGCACCGTACGCGCCGCCGCCGCAAGGAGCGGACGATAGGATGCGCGAGCGGATGGAGAGGCTCGCGCATGAGAGGGACGACGCACGCAAGCGGATGGAGAGGCTTGCGCGCGAGAGAGACGAGGCCCGCGACGACGTAGAGGTCGTACGAGGCGAGTTGCAGCACGCCAACGACAAGTTGACGATGGCATACTGTGAGCTGGACCAGTGGCGCGTGCGCGAGCAGCTGCACACTGATCGTGTGCCGTCGCGCTACTCCACGATGTCGGACCAGCTCGTGGATACAAACACGGCCCCGCGTCTGTGGATTGAGTTCGCCGAGGAGGACATCCTCCGCGGGCAAGAGCGCGAGGACGCTATGCGCCGCATCATCGGACGCGCCAAGCGGTCGTCTGGAAAGGGAGTGGACCGGTGGTCCACTGCCGAGAGAGGGGGCGCAAGCGCGAGCATGAGCACGGCCCAGCCGTACCCAAGCGCCGGGATGCCGTTCACCATCGGCCCCGTCGTGACCGATGGCTACATGGACGACTACTCGGACCGCGCGACGTCGAGCGACGAGGACGACGGCAGCTCCGTCGGCCAGAAGCGGAAGGCGACGAGGACCAGCGGAGGTCAGAGGAGCCGCGGGTGGGAACAAGGCGCTGGCGGGTCAGCCAGCGCACCGCCACCACCGCCAACACCGCAGGCCCTACCGTCGCAGGCTTCGCAGCCGCAGGCGTTCCTACCGCAGCAACAGGGCCTGACCCTCGCAGCGGGAGGAAACATGCGTGGCCGCGGAACGTTCTTCCGCGGCGGGCGAGGGCTACCGCGGCAGGGGGCGGTCGGGCGCCCGGGGCGGACGAAACCGCCGCCCCCCATATCACTCGATGAGGTGCTACAGGGCCGCGATCCAACCGAGATCGAGGACCCCGAGATGAAGCGGCTGGTGCAGACGTTCTTGGACATCTGCGAGGTCGACCCCGAGAACATCACATCCGACGACTTGCGTCGTCGCGTGTTGTACACGAACGAGGTCAAGGTCGCCCAGGCGTGCGACAAGTTCTTGCGCACGCGGCCGCAACGCTTCCTCCTCGGGCAGAGCCAGATGCCCAAGTGGCCTGGCCATACGAAGGGGCAGCAGAGCCAGCCGGGAAAGCGATCTGGCCTGGGGCCGATGCTGTCGTACTACGCGGCGAACCACGTCACCGCGCCGCGGGGCATACGCTCCGTAGAGTACACGAAGGAGATCGTCCTGATCTCCATTCCTCATGTACGGGGCTACCGACTAGTGTCGTTGGCCATCCCGACGCTGTTCACGTTCGCGGAAGCCGCTAGCTTCCGCGACTTGTTCGTGATGTTCATCATCGAGGTGATGTGCGTGCCGCTCGACACGGGTCGGGTCGGGTATGAGGCCTGGATCGAGGCCCTGCAGACGCCGACCACCACTGTGCGTACGGCTACGCCGTACGACCCGTTCGCAATGGGGACCGTTGACGTCCTCAACGCTCGTCGCGTACCTGACCAGCATCGGGGTCAGCACGATCGAGTTGGGCGACGCCTTGCCGTACTGTATCGAGTACGTGTACAAGCGCGCGTCGTCCATGACGTCCCCCGATGGTGTTGCGGCTATGCGGCGTGCATACGTGGCCGCCCTGCAGTTTCGTGGACTGAACGCGTGGCCTGTCGGGCTACCAGGACCACGCTACTGGACGTCGTTCAGTGGTGATGTCCATAACGGCGTACGCTACGCCGACCCGGTCATGCCTGGCGACACCCAGCGCCTCGTACTGCGGCCTACAGCGTTGCAGGGCGACATCGTCGACCCCCTCGGACACTTGTTCTACAACCCGCGTACGGCGCTGGAGGCCGAGCAGTTTGGCCCCTGCATTCCGATCCAGGTCGCGTCATGGCCAGACCCCATCACTCCGCGCGCCGTCGCCGCCGCCTCCGCCATCAGCGCCATCGCCCGCCACGACCAGCGCCATCCCCGCCACCGGTTCGACCCCGGCCGCGGACCCTTCCGCGAGTGCCTCGACGGCAGTCGACGTATCGTCGACTGCCCACGACGTGGTGATGACCGAGACAACAACCGGGGACGGCGGTCAGACAACCGCCGGGCCGGCCGCTGTGTCGACAGAGAGCGGGGCCGCAGAGCCGTCGTAGGCGCGCGGACGAGATCGTCCGCGACGCGCCTCGACGCAACAGCACCGGCGGCGTTGTCGTCTCCGGTGGGCTGACTGTGGTCGTTCGTCGGGGGTCGCCGTATCACGAGACCGGATGGCTCTGATCTGCGGGTCGCCCTGGTATTCGAACTTGCTCCAGACGAGACGTTACGCGCAATGTGTAACCCTCGTCTGTTTTTATTTTATCTGTCATTCTCGGCGCCGGTGTATCTATCTGATGCACCGGCTCATCTTGTACTCACTCGCGCGCCGGGGCATCATCGCGATGCACCGGCCTATCTTGGACTATTCCGCGCCAACGGACGCGCCTTTCTTGAAGGATGGAGACGTGTGCCACGTCTCAGGGGGAGGGTGTAAGGGGGAGCGCCCCAAAAGGACTTAACTATTATTTATTATATTTTGTATAACGTGTGCGAAGCTGTCCCGATTGGGACAGCTTCCTTCTTGTCACACACCATCACGTATACGTACTGAATTGCATCTTGCGGTTCTGTTTATACGTGTGTGATCTAAGGAGATAGAGCTCTACGAGGCCTTGCCTCGTTACACAATGATTGTCTGTCGCTGCTTGTGCTGCCAAGGACCATCAGTCCGCTCGCTGAGCATGACTCGAGGCCTTTATTTGTTATTTTCCCGCTTCTATCCGTTATTTCGGCAAATTTCACGACGCCACCTGTCTGGTGAAGTTTGGCTCGCATTGCAGTCCACAACCGCGGCTCCGGTCGCGTAATCAAGCGCCCCCGGCAGCGTCGCTGGTGGCATTGCCGGATGTCTTTTGCCAAAATACTATGAAGAGTTGCCCCTATTTTCTGTCTTTTTACGGTGCCAGTAGATCGCCCGTCATGAAGGACAGCCGGCGCCACTCATCTACTACGGGCGCGACATCCGTTCGAGGACAAGTATGCATCGAAGTTATGGTAGGTATCACTCAGTTGGCTTTCCAATGGCGCTGCATCGCTCCTGCCCCGCACATCGAGGCCAACACGCTCAGCTCTACGCAGCACGCTTCAAACGCTCAACCTACTCTCTGTTGCGTGCCACACACCGTTAGCAAGCTACAGACTGATTGATATATAGTGGGCTCAGACTACCTGAAAGTAGCGGCCCTGAGAGCACCAGCAATAACAGACGACTCGGATGGTTGGAACTGGCTACAAAGGTGATGATCCAACGTGGACATGATATCAATAACGGTTACCCTCGTGTAGTCTAGAAAAAGGGAAGGGTAAGATCCTCAAGCCCACCGAGTCGGAGTGAGAAAACATACTCTTGGTTATATGCCTTGATCATGTTGGCTCTTTGCTCATCTTTGTCAACCCAGATTGAGACCATAAATCGCGTGAACCCGATGTCGTCGCTGACTCTGGTTCGATCCATTACCTCAAGCGTACGCATTTGGGCCAGCGTCACTGGCAAGGACTTGATCGCATCGGAGACGGCGCTCTTCATCGACATGAACTCCGAGTCACAGTCGAAAGGTTGGATTGCGATATGACGTTCCGCAAATAATCCGCCCCTGTATCGTTCCGGTAGCAGTCCAAGTCGAGACACCGCGCGAAACGACTGATGATGGGCGCATTGGCCAGATAATGCGTGATGCTGTCGTCGAACGCCCGAAGTGAATCACGCGTCCCGAGCACCGGCGAGCGAGAGATCGTCTATGCGTAGTAGAACAGCCTCGTACCCCTGCTGGATGCGTTTCACATGGGTTTCGAGAGTGTCCACGTCGAGCAGCGGCGGAAGGGCTGCGCGGTAAGCGTCGCAGACCTCGACAAAAGCTGACCAGGTGTCAGCCATGCGGAGGAAGTAGGGTTCGAGGCTGTCCAGCAGATTTTTGAATGGCTGAATGAGCGCGTTCCGGAGCCGCGCATCCGCTTCCAAATTCCTATGGTCGCTGAGGCGGAGGCAATACGAGAAGAGCCAGTGGTTTGAGCCATATATGAAGTAGGCGATCTGCAGATCGGGAAACAACGACTGCATGCAAAGTTAACGGTCAGTTCGTCTTTGCGTTCTAACAACAATGATGACAAATCAACGCACTGCCGGCCTGATATCTCTGGTGAAAAGTTTCATTCTTCGTGGTGGTTTAGGAGAAAGCCGCTCACATAAGCGCCAAGTTCAACATGCGTGACCCACCGTGACTTATGGTAAGTATCGGCTATTCCGAACTGACGTACTTATTATAATGCCGCTTCGACTCCGAGAGATCAACCATCGCGGGCGCTAAACGCGATGGACGGAGGTTCCTGCCGTCACTCGGCCTGAGCGACATCGGGGATGTCATCAAGTGCGTTGCTCAACATCTTGTATTCCCAATCTCTGACGCTCGTGAAGCTCATCACAGCCGCATACGCCCAGGGGGACGCCGATACTCAGCTCTATGCCGTGCAAATGCCCCCGCTAGCCTGGGGTCTTATTGTCCCTCTACTCACCTACGATGCCCCCGGTGATGGCGACGGGACCGCCGTACACTTTTTCTGGCGCGCATACAGCCGTCGTCAAAACCGCCTCGCCGAACATACCGCGGGCAGGCGTTCCGCGACCTCATGCTCGGCCTTACTACCGACTCTGTCCAACGGGGGACACCTATGCTTGCGTCGCGCAAGCTGTTCATCTCCGTGCGTGTCTGCTCATTCCGGACGAAGTACGACTTACTTCTTTGCAGCTCACGTCATCCGTCTCGCGTCGCGTGACTCCACCGGTCAAGTGTGGGCAGACTGGGCCCTTGTGCGCTTTACCGCGACATTGGGCGCCGCGTCCAGTACTTGGCCTTCGCACTTGCGGCTCTTTGTTATCATCCACACCCCTAGACGACTCCACACGAGCCTAGCTGCTCGTCCAGGAGTTCCTCGACATTGCCCTTGAGGAGATATCTACAACTGACGTCGTCGATCCCAGCAAGTTGAGCCTGATTTCCTATCATCTGTACGCCTCGCTGACGATCCTTCACAGGAAGGCGCAGCTCACGCAGACATCAAATGACTCGTCGTGACTCGTACGGCATGATTCGATCTAGACTACAAGTGTGCGTCACTCAGCCTCCATCATTCCCCTCTATCGCTTTGATCTGCTTCTGTCGCAATCTGACTTGCCTCCCAGACTCCCGTCCGACCATCGTCAAGTTTTCTTTTGCCTTCCACTGCCATGTCCACCGACCCTCCGAGCGAAAATCACGCGAGCGACAACGCAGCCTTCAATGACTATCTCGCGGGCGTACTCGAATGCCCCAACACTGAGGACCGAGGACTCGTCGTGCGCCATCTCGCTCTCGTCAAGCTCGATTGGACGTCTACCACATACCCAGTCAGCTCCATGGACGTTATCGTCCGTCGCATCGGTGATTTTCGCGAGAACACGAGCCGTACGCCGCGGGCGTGGGGAATTAACAGGTAAACACTAGACTCGCCGGTTTTCCATGCAGTTGACGTCTTAGTGAGCGAGATGTATGCGACGGGAGGCTCGTCGGGCGGCGGGTTTTGGCATAGCTTGAGACGACATCAAGGATTGCTTTCAAGCCTTGGACGAAAAGGCCCTCGACTGCCTTCTGGTGAGTCCTTTTGTGGAACTTCAGTCACTGCTCGCCGCTCATCGTCTTGCACTAAGGGCACGAACTCAGCTCCATGAATTTTGGGCCTTTCGATCGAGTTTACAAAGCTCTGTCTTGTCACATAGCCTTGATACTAGTACAACACCGGCCGCCCGTACGCTCGTTTTGCTTCTTATTCCGGTTATAGCTGATGTGGTTTCAGCTCCGCAAAGCCAGCGCGCGCCTCGGGTTCTTGAGAATATACTGGTACTCGATGTATGCAATTGCGGCCGACGATATTCTCGTGCTGCAGGATTTTTTTTGCACACGGGGAAGCGCGTCGATTTCGGCCTCCTCTTTTCATCGCCCTATCTCTCTCCTTCCGCGTTGGATTCTGACCACCGCACAACCGACAGATCTCGAGAAGCACCATAAGCATGGCCGCCGACTTCGAGGATATTTTGAAGGTGGTGGACTCTAGCGACGTACAATTGCGGATGTCGGAGGGACAACGTGTTTTGACTCTGAATTATACCGTTCAATTCCTGAGCTGTACGAACGATGTTCCAAAGCATTTCCGCAATGGGCAAAAGACGTCATAAAAACCATAGAACAGCGGCAGGCGGTTAGATACAGCAGGACTAGGACAAACATACACAAAGGACCCACAAAGTCCCACCTAACTTATTCAGGCCTCCCATGATTGGCAAAAGATCTCTGCTAAAGCGTGAGCTTTGCGCCAGTTCCCTGAGGCAGAGGTATCATACCTTAAGCATCGGCTCGTCGAAACCCAGAATGTACTTCCCTAGGAATGATACATGATTCGCCCATTTCGAGACCGGCTGGGAACTCCTGGCAAGCAGCCTAGATACCTGATCGCGTTCCTTCCCTAGCCGGCGTATCTCGAGCAGCTTGGAGACATTGAACTGTTCGCGTATCCCCTCAACCGCGACCCTCAACTCGACGGCAAGTGACGCGATACGGCTCAGGTCCTGCTCGACGCGCGCGACGAAGAAAGTGACCTTCGCCAGGGCGTACTGCCTGTCCGTCCATTGTGCACCAAGGAAGTGGACGATTGCATAGTGAATGAAAGATGGATATGATAGAGCAGCAAGCGCCTCGCGCTCTAACGCTGAAAGGGTGGCCAACGCATCGTTGCTCGAATTGCGAAGGGCGTCGAAGGCATCAGTCAGGGAGGTGGACGCGGAAGCCAGATGAAGGAATGTGTCATCAAGGTTTTCGTCTGAGCATCTGATCACGTTTTGGATGGCGAGGAAAACCTGTCTGAGCGCTTGAATGGCGCTCCCAGCAAGTATGAGGTAGTTTCCGATGCATTGCGTTGCATTCGAGACGAACTCGGGAAGTTCGCGACGTTCATATGCGTCCCAAATGAGGAGGACGAGGCAGAAGTAGTGCCGGTCGGTGGCCGAGGCCGCTCCTGACAACAGTCCGACCTGGTCGAATTCAGGGAACATTGTCTGTCATGAAAATGATGTGAGATGGGAGGCTTGTCCAGTAAAAGACTTATACATGCCTCCGTGTTGATGCATTCTATAGAATCCATGTTCAAAAGCAGGCTAGTAGGGAGAGCTAGAGTTCACGTAGGTGTGCAAGAAGAACGTTGCGTGGCGGAGGAAAGGCACGTGTCTATTTCCCACGCACAGCATTTCGGGCCCTTCCGACGACTCTTTCGCATGCGTCATTGCAAGTTCAACTCGGACTCAGACTCGGAGGAGGCTCAAGCCTGGCTCAAACCGTCGCAGGCCTACCTCGATTTCTGATTCATGCATAACACGACCGCTTACGAGCAGTAGCCTCTGGACAAAAGCAAGGTTTGGATGGTTGTTGCGTGTTCACTACATAAATCGAGCAACATTGGAATGAATACTGAGACCTCACAGTACCATAGTAGATGACGGAGAAAGCAGAATGAGAAGAAAATTACGGAGAAAGAAGACCAGTAGATATGAGTTCGTAAGTAGAACGGACATCATCATCGGCGGTGGCGAACTTGATCCGACGTCGTGACTTGTCCATTCCGATGATACACAGGTAAGCCAGATCCTTGAGAGCGTCTCCCCATATCAGTAGCCTGCTAATTCAGGTGAGCGGGCATGGCGATCTCGACAGGTGTAGGAATATACCTGGCTTTCGTCGGCAATGACTCTACGAACTCTGCGAGAATCTGCGACCTTGCGCTTCTCCTGCTCGCACGCCATTTCAACACTCTTGCCCGTCATCGTGTCAAACTGGGAGTGAAAGCGGGGCGCAAATCAGAAAAGCTATTCCAGCTGAAGCAAAGAGCAGCTTACATGACGCCCGAACGAATAGAAAAACTGCGCGATCCGCCCCTTCTCCTCCGTACTGGATATATTCGATTCTTGACGCAATTCTAAGATCCTTCTGACGATCTCTTGGAGCTCCACGTAGGATAGAAGGAGAAGCTGTGCGTGGTATCTCAGGTCTTCGATAGTGTGCAAAGTATTCGATACCGCGCTCAAGGTGTTTGTCGGACCTCGTGAGGGATAAGCGCATGTCTTCGAAAGCAGTCGAAACGAGCAACGCACTTGGTCCAATTGTTGTTCTCGCCAGGTAGTCCACGCCAGCCTGCAGTGCACCTCCCACGCCGCCGAGTACGACTTTATATGCACTGTTGTCCATGTTCTGCGCAAAAGCGCTCGCAATTGTGGCCGCCATGGCCATGACCGCATGGAGGGTCTCCGCATTTTGGTAGACGGAAGACTGGAAGCTCTCCCAAGCGTTGGATGAGCGGTAGAGGTTCTTGTATGGAACACAGTCAGTCGCAAGGGAAGGGATAGCAACGAAAGGCAAGCATACCGTGCCTTGGTCCTGCAGACTTTCCAGGCCCTCCTTAGCATGTTGCAGAAGTTTGTCGCACAGCTGAAGGACGTGCTCGTCTCTGGAGCAGTCTTGATATTTAATAAGTGAGTACAACGTTGGCAAGTGACACGGCATGAACACTTACCTGCGTTGTATGCAGTCGTTTCGATTAACCTGTCGACGACTCGGGCACGTTCTATGCGTACTGCGGCGCTCCGAGATGTGGGATCGTCTTGACTCGCACGCTCCCTGCGCAGCACGTGGTCCGTGACAGCCAAATCAGTGTACGCTGCAAGCAGGGGATGAACGACAGGGACAGCACTTGGAACAGGCCATGAAGCTGCGGCGCCGTCAGAAAAATGTAATGACGAGGAGGCGACATTAATGCGCACCGGATTTAGTGGGTATCGCTCGCGACGCCCTTTCCGCTCCGCCAGAAGTCATGCTGTGCATCGAGGTTCCATTGTGATAGTTGTCGCGACTCTCTGCATGCAATGATAAGCAAGTCAGGCGGTCTTTTGGGCGGCTCATAACGCACCAGTCGTAGGTTGGCGTCTAGAGGAGATAAGGCGAGGAACAGCATCAGCTGCCATGGCCTGGGATTCGAAGTGAGGTGTAGTGAAAACGCCTGTGACCGTTAGCGGCGGGCGAGGTGGAAGACACAAGAGACGAACCTCGAGCAAGGCGGGCCGATGGTACCAGCAAATCTTGGAGGCTATGAAGCAGTGCTCGCGCTGCTTTCTCTGCACTGCCCATAGAGTGCAGAGACTCGACGACGTCTTCCATATTTTTCTTGATACTACACGGCGGTGTCAGAAGCGCTGCACATCAGCAAGACAAAGCGGATGACATACTAGTTGTCCTGCCCATAGCCACGAGCGATTTCCCCCAGCTTCTGGATGCTCTCGATGACGTTGTCGCTGCAATTCACGTCTGAGCTTGCGACGGCATTGGCGACATCAAAGAGTTGATTCTCCAGGCGCTCCTGAGCGGCACCGTACCGGTCCGTGAAGTCCTGGTCTCTCGTATTGCGAGAGAACAGCCTCGAAGTGGTGTGATTAGCGGATTGACGGTTGTGCGTGCCATATGCCGCGGTTTGCGAAGGGTGATTCGATGGACCGCGGTAACGATGCTGAGACGAAGCAGTCGACCTATCGGGCTGAGATGGCTGCGAGGATATGGGCGCAGTCGATGGAAGAGCAGAATACGACCGAGCTGTGTATGGCGCACTATACGACGAGGTGGGAGGGACAGGCATGATGATCGTGGGTGTCCTTGGTCGCAGGACCTCCCAGATGAGCAGGTCTTTAAAGTGCTCGTCGTCGGCGTCTATCAAGCGCTTCTGCGCGGCTCGGGTTGTGCCCATATCCAGAACGACGGCATGCGTTTGTCCGCGAGGCAGGCGCGTTCAGACCCATATGCGGTCTGTTTCAGGAGGGATTCAATACAAGGAAGTACGAATTTGGGCAACAAACACAAACCGCACGAGGGAGGATGGACACCGCGAGGACTTGGGCGTCAATGAGAGTTACCGAGGTCTGCTATCTATGACGGATGTAGGTGCTGTATCCGCGCAGTCTCAGCATGGGACGATGGTCATGGGTCACCGCAGGATGTGAGGAGCAACAACGCACCTGTGATCTGTGGGCGCCTCTATAGAAAGAACGCAAAGACCGTACTTGCTCCGATTTATGGCGAACTTCGAGAAGGATAGCGCCGTCGCCGACTAACGCATGTCATATGCGGTGCGGCATAAGCGCCGGCTGTATTGGTGAGTTAGGAAATGAAATGACTAAACGAACCCCTTCTTCCTGGGCTCGCGGGCGATTTTGGTAACCACCCGATCAAGTGCAACCAATCACTTTTACGTGATGCGCGATTTTCGCCACGTTCCGCCCAAATTTGTCATTTTGCCTGACAACTTTCTCCCCGCTGGATATCTAGGTAGTATCAGCGTCTTGCAGACGCTCTTCAGTGTTCTATGGCACCTTCATCCGCTTCAGTCTGTGATGTAGTCGCGTTTATCTCGTATAGGTATTTGCCGTGGTTACGTCATAAAAAAAATTGCCGTGCCTTGCCCACAGGACATCGACGTTCTCGCCGGGTCGCTCTCGAACTCTGTCTCTGCCGTTGTCCGGGTAGCAGTCCATAAGTACCACCCCCTCTTCAGCGCTGTGTCGCCTTACGGAAAACGACCGCCGCTACTACTGCTTACACATGTGACGCACGTGGCGATTATCGTCGCGTGGTAAGATCACATGTGTACGCACGTGGACCTCCGCCATCAATATCCGCGCCGGTTTGCGTGATCGTGAGAATGATGGTCATCGATTCCCTCATCCTGGTTCGTTCCAACCTTCGTGTTCGACCACGGATTCTTTGCCCCCCTGCAGGGCTCGCGCTGCGCTTTGCGCGCGCGGGCCACTCTGATGTCTCGACGACAACTAATCACCGCCAACGCCCCGGGATGCGTCGATCCGCTGTGTACGCGCGTCCTTGCCGTGTGCGCGCTTTCGCCGCACGAGCGCCGACGCTGGTCTTGTAGTCGTGACGTGCGCTGACCGTGCCGGTGAGTACAGCCATACTTCAAGTAAAGGCTGCGCTCATTGTGCACGCAGAGCGTGATTGGTACAACCGCACCACCTGGATCACATTACACCAATCGTGTCGGTCCGGCGATGACCCGGACCAATAACGGTCATCTGACTACACTGGGTATGTTTTATGGTCTTTCTTTGTTTCTATTCTGACGAGCCCATAAGGGCGTACATAGATGCAGCCGATCCTTGGAGAGGG
>VDMD01000059.1:0-163186 GCA_007026445.1 Schizophyllum amplum
TCCACGATGAGCAAGTCCTTTGGGTCCTCGTCACGCCTTGACGGCGAGGCAAAGACGTAGCTGTCGAGTGAGTTGACGGCGGAGACGGGACACGATAAAGGGTGGGACAAGACGGGCAGCTGAAGGGAGGAGAGGACCCGAAGGGAGGAAGACGAGGGGGCCGAAGGAGAAGGGATGAAGGCGAGGGGATAAAGGAGAGGGGGGGGATAAGCGGGGGATTGATGCGCAACAAGGATGAGATGGGATGAGATGGACAGCGATGGATGCGAACAGTTCAAAGTACATGAGTGCGGTGAGTGCGTACGTGGATACTATGCGATGTCAATGAGCGGTAAATGCGTTGCGATGCGAGGGGAATGCGTATGGGTTCCATTATAAGTCTTGCAGTCATGGTATCGGGTGAGTTGATGTCCCGTGTACGGCGAGCATACTTGTCAAGCGAAGGGTGACAAGATCAGAGTAGATGGTGACCATCAGGTCGAAGAGTCCAGAGCAAATTAGTATCCATAGTAGGCGCTCTGTTGGAAACACGTCAGCCTCGGTTCGACAACGGCACGAGAACGGCGATGAGGGGGTGACATGAGTGTGAGGAGCGGGGACGAGGGAGGACCGTCCCTACCAATAAGTAGATACGACCCAGTACTGGCAGGGGGTCGTATTCCAATAACACCCAGTAGTACAGTGCCTGTACTGCTGGGTGGTATCTCATTGTGACCGATGTCCTTTTGTAGTAATGCAGCTAGATATTGGTTTGAATTTGTACCTACATATACCTAGGTTAAATTGTTGGCTGCTGATTGTGCGCCACCTGCGTCAGCAATTTCCCTGCCCGCCGCGACACGTGCGCACAGCCACGCGCTCGGCTGGTACGGCCGCCACGCCCAACCGCCGCCGCCGCCCCGCCGCCCCCGCCGCGCCCCGCCGCTCGTATCGCCCCGCCCCCTTCCTCGCCCCCCTTTCCCACACCCTTGTGACGCGTCATTCCCCAGCTGCGCCCTGGCAGCGCTGCCCTGGGCCTCCTTTGGAATGCGCTCCGATCGCCGCTCCTTGTCCCGCGCCGTCATCAGCACCGCCGGCGTCGAATCCGCCCTCGCTCATCGCCATCGCATGGGCCGCCGCATGGTAGTCCTGTCCTCGAGGTCACGCTGAAAGCTGACACGCAACCTATTAACGTGCACGTCCACGCCCTTCGCAACTACGCGCTTGATCGACAAAACTTCACCGCCGCTGACGACGCGGGCGATCGCGCCCGCGGCACGACCCCATCCACCTTCCTCGACCTCACACACCGCCTCCATGCCCCTCTCAATGACGGACTCCCCAATATACCCCGAGACAGACGCGTCCCCGCCGTATGCGCCGCGACGACATCGCAGGGCGGCGCGTACGCGGCGGATCAACAATGATCACGTGATATCACGCGATCCATGTTCAACTTCGTTCGTAGCGCGCGCTGCGCCGTAGTCGTGTGTGACCGCAAACGGAGGCGTTGCTGTTATATATACTTATACAATACCATTCAATGTATCTCAGCTTGATACATCGAGTAAATTCATTCAGAACTGACAGTGTGGATGATACTAACCGACCGACATAAGGCCTGATAACAAGCTCACTGCTCAGGTAAGTTTAGAGAACGAGATAGATCAAAAGAGTGATGTTTAATAGAGGTACAGGCTTGCTTTATGAGCTTAACGTTGCCCGCGCGCTGGGTGCGCGACCGCAGCGCGCTCCCGCTGGGTGCTAAACCTCGTGCTATATTATGCCTTTTGTTCTGGCTCTTTCGGTTCAGCGCTCTACATAAGTGTACAGTAACTGTATATGAGCTGTTCTGCCAGCGCTCGTAAGACAACTGGTTGTGGTTCATGCTCAATTGGCGGCGTCGTCGATGCGCGGAAAGTCGGGCCGACCTCCGACGAGCGCTCGTCGTCGTGCTCGGCGACATCTGTGGGTCGAAGCAGGCAAGGAAAGCGCCGCGGACAGATCGGAAATATCTCTGACAGTCTGATTCACGACAGACGTTGCCGAATTCGACGGCGGGGATAATCGTAGCGTTATGGGTTGATTTATGCTACATATTCCGAGAGTATATACATAACAAATCACCACCGATGAAGACATGGGGAAATGAGTTGTATTTCGGTAGCTGTTTGGTATGTATATCCAGTAAAAAACAAAAAGGCCCATATCTGGCCGAACACGGGACAAACCTGGGACAAACGCTGGCCGGACGCGTGACGGACGATGCCCGGCCGTGTGACGAACAAAGGGCGAACATGTGACAGATGGTGGCCGAACGTGTAACGAATGCAGGTCGGACAGAGGCCGATCTTGGGAGCCGGACGCAGGCCCATGGAGTGACGTTGAACGGCACCACGTTCTCTGGCGACCTACGCCCTACACAGCGCGTGAACAAGCAATATTCTGCAAGGCAAACATTCAGGGCCGTCAAATTATACATACCGTTGAAGATTAGTTGTGTTTGGTGCACTGTATGGTGTACAACTCGCCAGAAAACGTGTTGCCGTTTAACGTCACGCCATGGGCCTGCGTCCGGCTCCCAAGATCGGCCTCTGTCCGACCTGCATTCGTTACACGTTCGGCCACCATCTGTCACATGTTCGCCCTTTGTTCGTCACACGGCCGGGCATCGTCCGTCACGCGTCCGGCCAGCGTTTGTCCCAGGTTTGTCCCGTGTTCGGCCAGATATGGGCCTTTTTGTTTTTTACTGGATATACATACCAAACAGCTACCGAAATACAACTCATTTCCCCATGTCTTCATCGGTGGTGGTTTGTTATGTATATACTCTCGGAATATGTAGCATAAATCAACCCATAACGCTACGATTATCCCCGCCGTCGAATTCGGCAACGTCTGTCGTGATTGTCGGGGTACATGGCTTTCAATCCCCCTCGATCACTGAATTCAATTCGGAATTGACATCAAGTATCTGGACGGACAGTACTTGACTTGAGTGGAACTTAAAGAGTCGACAGGCATCCTGAGATCTCGGTGTGTCTTGAGGCAGAACAGTCAAGTGCTAGAGCTGTTTGTACATGGTAATAGCATACAATACAGGTGGAATGGATGTCGGGAAGCTCACAAACAATACAGAACAGATGAAAAGGACGAGAAGGGGCGTTTTGTTGGCAAACCGGGACGTCGGCAAACATGTCGGAGGTTGGAGGTCGTTACAGTCCAGGTGCGAGTCAACTCCTATATACATTCAAAGCATACAGGCATCTTACCGAGCCTTGCCGGCAGGTGAGTCAGACGCTAAACGTCGCGGACCGCGCAGCGAACGCGCGCCACAAGCGCCATTCGTGACGTGACGTCACCAATACCTCTTGCTTCCTCCGTCCTCGTCCTCATCGCCGACGACCGCCATGGTCGCCCTTCGCGGCTTATTCTGACTTCTTACACGCCGAAGTTTGCGCTCTAGATTCTCTAGACTCGAAGGTGCGCATCTGTGCTTGCCGCACTCGTGATACAGCTGACGAAAATATTGAACATGCTGATGTTGTTCAACGTCTTGGACCATCCCCGGCGGCGTTCATCACCTATGGACAACGCCGTTTGAGATTCCAACGCCTCTAGGGTCTGCTACTGTCCCGACTACCCATCAAATACCTCCCCACGCACAGCAATTTACGTATGCGTACGATCGGCCGGCGTGCATCCCCCCACCCTCGCCTTCCGACTCAAGCGTAGGACCGACTCTTTAGGCAAACGGTGCGTGTACCAATGTCAACTGAACCTTGCTGACTATTTGAAAGCCCCACAGCGAGCCCAGATGGCCGTCGACGAGCATGGAGCATTCCCCACCGGGAGCGCGCTCGTCCATCCCCCGCGCGCCCTATTTCTATCCACCCCTTTCCCCCTCGTCTGCCCGCCCTTCGCCCCTCCATCCACATCCCCCCTCTCCACCCACATCTGCCGCCTTGCCCCCGCTCTGCGGCGCGATCGGAACCAACGAGCACGAGACGCAATGTGCGCACATGGCCTTCGCCTTGTCGCCGTACTCGCGGGCTCCCATGCGCGGCGTGTGCGCTTTGGACGTTCCGAAGGCATTGCGTGGGTCCTGGGATGGAGCCCCCCAGCCGACGCGCGAGCTCAGAGCGGCCCGTTCGTAGATGCGCGTCCGCGGCGTGCAGCTCATACTCGTGGTCAAAGTGTGCTAGTCGCGTGGCACGCCCGCGCGAGTCGTTGCGCGCTGCATCGATGGGATGCACAGGAAGCGCGGGGGGCACTGCGCGCGGGCTCGACGCGCTGGCGACGGCGGCAAGCGAGGGCGAGGGCGGCGGGAAACGACGGTGGCAAGCGCGGGTGCACGCGGTGGCGAGGGGCGGCGGGAGGCGGCGGGAGGTGGCGGGAAGCGCAGGTGGTGCCGGCGGCGGCGGAGGCGACGCGGCCATATCTGGGAGCTGAAACGGCGGCGGGGACAGCGCGGGCGGTGAGCAGGCGGCGGGCCCGTGCGCCGTTACCGGCGGGCCGTATGTAGGGGTAGCATTTTACGCCTCATTTGTATGTATAATACCCATCAAATACCACTTTATTGACCATTAAGTATGAACAGCAACATATATAATTCAACGAGCCTGAGGTCATAAATCCCCCGGGGTCGTAATTCAATATTGCCAGTAATTACTGACTCAGTACAGCTGGGCAATATCGGAATACGACCCCCTGCAGCTACAGGGGATATCTCAATACGGCCCCGGCCAATGGTGGACGAGGAGACAGTGCAGCGAACCGATGTGCTGGGATTCTCTCGACAAGACGAGCATGAGGACGACGCCGCCAGAAGAGCCCAAACGAACGACGAACGATTCTGTCACTGTGGACAAGCAGCCCCCGCTTACAAGTCGCAGCTCAAGTGTCACTCACAAAAGCCAGATCGAGCCGGTCTTGCAGCCCCGGAACGTAACGATATGTCCGCGGATGCAGTCGTACAACCTCGCGCGCTGGTCCTTGTCGGCCTAAGAAAGACATGAGAATACTATCAAAACAACGATGACGACAGCGATCAAGCTCACCGTCGGGAGGATGCTCGCGAATCGCGATGAGCTGGCTGCCGGTCACCGAGAGCGCGAGGTCGACAATCATGACACGCCGAGCACTGATAACTCGCGTTAGCACAGCAAACAAGACCGCAACCACGCCCAGCGCCACTGGCGACGGCGACGTCTTCCCCGTGAAGAACAGTTGACGAATGCAGGCGTCGAGGCGATGCCGACAACGCTCGCTGACTCGCCGAGCATGAGAACAATCTCGTGCCGCCCAAGCACGCCCTCGCCATCCACAACCACCCGCGATGATACCTCCAACACGCGCCAAACAAAAGAACCTTCACCCACGTCTTAGCAGGCTCGCACATGCGCTTGATCACCCGGTCCAGCGTATCCTTCCCGCCCTCCTTCAGCGCCTTCGTCACCGACTTCGAGCCCTGCTCGTTCGTGGCGTATTCAAGAAGTCCGGAAATCAAATGGTCGAGCGTCATCTGCCGGTGCTTGTCGGAGCCGTGCTCGAGGACTGCGAGAGGTGATAAGCATTGAGTATGAACAAGGGGGAAGACGCCAAAAGGCCAGATGAAAGGACAGACGCAGGAGACGCGGAGAAAGCAGGAGACCTACAAGCAGCCGCGGGAGAGAGACCGCCACAGAGGAGCGTCGAGAACGAGAAGAAGCGTCCGTACAAAGGAGAACCAAGCTGAGTCCAGACGACCCAACACAGATAAACCATGCACTCACAATGCTGAACACAGTACAATCCCCACTGGTTCTTGCACACCTCACTGTACACCGCCAGCCCTTGGTGCAGGATCTCGTCCACGATCCCGTCCTTCGCCGCGTCCTCCAGGTTCTCGAAGGCGTGCTGAGGTGGACATGTTAGAAGGGTGGCGTGAACAAGGAAGTAAGTAGCCGCGAGTGGCGAACGAACGCCGAGAACGTCAAAGCGAAAACACGCCCGCCTCGAACAACAACCACTGCCTCGATCAATGATGCCCAAACGCCTCGAGCAACGAACGCGCCCGCTCGAACATCAAAGACAAACACCAAGAACAACGAACAACGGCCACGAAACGCCACCGCCATGAACAACCACGAAACATCACCATAAACGACCAAGAACACCAAATACCAAAGCTCCCCTGACTGACAAGCTACCCGGTCTCGTGGAAAGCAAGCGCCGCCCACTGGCCCTTGAGGGACTTGTTGACGCTGAGATGGGGGTCAGTATGGCTGCTGAGTAGACTGACCAGACTGCAAGCAAACGCGATGTACTAGGCAAGATCGGAGGAGCCAAAGGCGTCCACGAAAGCTCCATAATCTGATAATGCGCATGCGCGCGGTTAGCACCACACACGCACTCAACACAACAATGCGCCACCGCATCTCGACGACGGTCGAACACGAACCTCGGACCGACGACGGTCGAACAGCACGGGACTCGACACCCCAGGACTCGGAACAAAACGCAGAGGGAAACACGCACATTATCCACACCAGTGCGACGCAGGCTTGTTCGCCAGCGTCTGCGCCTGATCCACCAACGTCTGCGCCGGATCCCTATGCAACAGCTCCGACACAATCAGCAGCCGGATATCCTCCTCGCGAATATCCTCCTCCAATCCAGCGCATTCTGGAATATGTGGCATCCGTAGCAGTTCGTCGCCAGCTCGACGATCCGGCCGCTAGAGTGAGAAGGATAGCGATCAGTAAGTGAGAATTATAGCGGTTAGTAGTGATGGTGTTTAGTGAGTGCACGACACCAAGTAGTCAGCGTCGGTGTTTGTCGACAGCAAGCGAGAGCAAGGGGGGGTTCGTCGAGAGCAAGGAGGCGACCACGACCGGGTACGTGCGCACGGGACGGCCCAAGACTGGGCATGTGGAAAATCAAGACCAAAGTCACCGCATACACGACACAATCTTCCGCTTCTCATCCGCAGTCGCTGCGGCCTCGAGACAGCGCTGCACCGTCCACTTGCCAGATCTACTGCACGGCCCAGTTGCCAGATCTACACAAAGCGAGAGTCAGCCAAGCCATCTGGCATATCAACGAGCGAAGCGGGCTATGGAGCAAGACCGACAAAAGCTACGAAACTGACGAAAGCCACGAGACCCACGAAAGCTGCGAGATTGACACTTGAAAGCAGGAGTGACGACCACCAAAAGGAAGCAGAGATAATGACGAACCGACCTAAAAGACCATTCACGACCGAAAAGAACGCTCGCGACCAAAGAGAACAATCATGACTGAAAAGAACAATCATGACAACTAAAAGACTCACCGATGCGCCATCATCCCAACCCGCCGCGCACAGATCGCGTCCACGGTTTTGCCGCGCTCCGCCGCGTCCGCGACCTTGAGCTTCTGTTGACGCCCGCTGGTCCGAGCTCTCGACGCCCGCTGGTCCGAGCTCTTGATGATGCGGGACACGACGGCATGGTACGGCGGCGACGAAGCGTGATATGGCGGCGGCGGCGGCGACGAGGACGGGTGCAGAAGGGTGAGAAAGTTGATTGGCTGGATGGGAAGACGCGTGAGTACTGAATTCAATGGACTAGAGAACAAACTCGACGAACTAGAGAACAAACACGAGGACCAAAGAACGAACTCGACTCGACGACCAGAGAACGAATAGACAGCAAGAGAACGGACTCGACGAACGAGAGAACAAACTCAACGACGAGAGAACAGACTCGACGACGACCAGAGAACACACTCTACGACGACCGAAGAACAAACTCGACGAGGAGAGAACGGACTCGATGAGGAGAGAAGGGACTTGTCGGCGAAGACGACCAGAGAGCATTTGGCAACGTACCTCATGCGGCGACGACAAGATATGCGACTAAATCTGTTGCGAGGAGTGCGACTGGTTCTGTTGCGAGGACTGCGACTGGTCCTGTTGCGAGGAACGCGACTGTTGCGAGGACTGCGACTGGTCCTGTTGCGAGGACTGCGACTGGTTCTGTTGCGGGGACTGGTGGAAGGTAAAGAGGAGCGGAGCATCGCGTCGTCACCGATGCGGAGCATCGCGTCGCCGGCGAAAGGAAGCAAGCTCGAGTCGTCGGCCGCGGGAAGCAAGCCCGAGCCGTAGTCGTGGCCCGTCTTCGTGTCCTCCTCGTGGGCCGTCTTCGCGTCCTCCTCGTGGGCCGTCTTCGCGTCCTCCTCCTAAGCCGTCTTCGCGTCCTCCTCCTGGGCCATCTTCGCGTCGCGGCGGAGCCACTCGGCCGCTGCACTGCCCGCCTGTTGCCGCCGCTGCGTCTGCTGCTGCTAAATGAGAAGCGGCAGTCGAGCGAGATAAAGGACGGTTGCAGCTCCAGCGGAACGAGGCGACAAGACCGAGCCTCGAGGTGTCGACAGGACCAGTCCTCGAGGCGTCGACGGCACGCATCCTCGAGTTGTCGACGGCGCCGATCATCGAGTTGTCGAGGGCGCCGATCCTCGAGTTGTCGCGGGCGTCAAACCTCGAGGTGTCGACGGGACCAGTCTGAGAGCTGTCGAGGGCGCCGAGCCTCGAGGCGTCGAGCGGACCAGTCCTCGAGTTGTCGACAAGACCGATCCTCGAGCCGTCGACAAGACCGAGCCTCGAGGTGTCGAGGGCGGCGATCCTCGAGCCGTCGAGGGCGCCGATCCTCGAGTTGTCGAGGGCGCCGATCATCGAGGTGTCGACGGGCCCGAGCCTCGAGGCGTCGATGGACTCGATCCTCGAGGTGTCGATGACACGGATCCTCGAGGTGTCGACGGGACCGATCCTCGAGTGGTCGACGACGCCAAATCTCGAGTTGTCGATGGCGCCGGTTCTCGAGGTGTCGACAGGAACAGGCCTCGAGGGACCAGTCTGAGAGCTGTCGAGGGCACCGATCCTCGAGCTATTGAGGGACCAGTCTGAGAGTTGTCGAGGGCGCCGATCCTAGAGTTATCGAGGGCTTCGAACCTCGAGGTGGAGACGGGACCGATCCTCGAGGTGTCGCGAGGTGTAGACGGGACCGATCCTCGAGTTATCGACGGCGCCGATCCTAGAGCTGTCGAGGCGGCGGATGGGCGGCGAGTTGTACAGCGCGTGGTCGGCGAGTTGTACAGCGCGTGAGGCGTGGGGGACGAGTGGAACAGCGGGGCGGCGTGCTGCTGAGTATTGGGAGAGTGTGCTGCTGAGTATTGGGAGAGTGTGCTGCTGAGTATTGGGAGAGTGTGCTGCTGAATATTGGGATAGTGTGCTGCTGGATGACGGGATAGTGTGCTGCTGAGTATTGGTAGAGTGTGCTGCTGGATGACGGGATGGTAAGTACTGCAGAATGAGAGAAGAAAACTGCTCGGACAAGGGCTCGAAGAAGTCCGGATGGAGGACATGTGCGCGGGATCGTATCTGGACGGTACAGCGCGTACTGGCGACGGTACAAAGCGGCCTGCGACGGTACAGCGCGTACTGGCGACGGTACAGCGCGTACTGGCGACGGTACAAAGCGGCCTGCGACGGTACAAAGCGGCCTGCGACGGTACAAAGCGGCCTGCGACGGTACAAAGCGGCCTGCGACTGAGAAAAGAGAGATATGATGGTCGAGAGTACGCGTATGTAGGCGATGTGGGTTCAATAAGCAAGGAGTTCTGGGAATGCTGGCAAGAAGGAAGCGAGAGCTCCTAAGAAGCCTGCAGTGCTAGATCGAGGTTCAAACAGGCCGGCGAGAGGTCCGTATGGGTGAGCAGCGGTAGGAGTGAGCACTGGGGCAGACGACACCGAGGCTAGGGAAAACTCGGGCGAGGTGGGCGACGCCTCGAAGTGAGGTTGGCGGACGTAAGTCTCGGGGAGAGTTGAGGTTCGCAACAATTGCTCGACAGGCTGCATATATGCGTCGGCAAATGAACGGAAAAAACCGTAGAGCGCGACGCACAATGTCTTCGGACCTCGGGTTGGCCTTCTGTCTGCCGCCACCGATGGCGCCGACGTCCCTCTCGCCAGCCCGAAACGCCCCGCCCAACGCGGCAGAACAATATTGCACACGTCCTCGAGAGTGACGAAGGGTGCGATGCGATTGAGGACGGAGTCGTCGGGCACATTCGAAAGCGCGCCACTCTGTCCATCGCTCGAGCAAAGGTTCCATATGTGTCAATGACATGCCATTCCTAATGTTTTGCATCGTACTCTCAGAGGTATGATACTCGGATTATCCTGTAGAATCGACACGATCTTGAAGGCGCAACGTAAAAGTTCGAAGTACAACTTGGGCGCCGGTGTTGAAACTCGCGCACGCACGTGCGCGACACGCCGCCGAAGCCGGGGTAAGCCGGGATGACGCGCGCCTCGCGTCCGTCCCCAGAGATTCCTCAAATTTGATTCGCGCGTCTTTTCGCTCTCGACCACCATCGTCTTCTCTTCCAAAATGTCTCTCCCCCAGCCCGTTCCGCCGTCCTGGAAGGTGAGCTGAACGTCTCTGGTTCTGTGATTGCACAGTTCGTCGCTGCGGGCGCGTCGTGACGGAAATGGCGACGAGAGGAGGTCTGGCGTTGACGACGCGCCTCGGGGGACCGCATATCCTCCAACCAGAGGCGTACGCGATGGGGCTAGGGCGCGGAGGACCGGAGACGCCCGCAGGAACTTGTTGCATAGCTAGGACTTGGCGCTGACCCCACATCCCCCAGGACCTCGGCAAGTCCGCCAGCGACCTGCTCAGCAAGGACTACCCCTACAACACCCAGGCGCTCGAGGTCAAGACCAAGACCCCGAACGGCGTCCAGTTCCGCGTTGCTGGCTCCCAGGCCGCCGGTGCGTCCTCATGTTGCTTCCTTAGGTACCTATCGGCTGACGTGACCCCGCAGGCCCGATATCCGGCGAGCTGGAGGGCAAGTACACCGACAGGGCGCACGGCCTCACCCTCACGCAGGCGTGGACGACCGGCAATGTTCTCCGCACGCAGGTGTGTGCAAGATCTCATCTACCGCATGAGCGCGGCTTCCATTATTCGCGCGAGCGCAACGTCTATCCGTCCCCCAAGTCCCCTTGCCTGACCGACGAAAGGGACGCGCAAAGGCTTGCCCATGTACGAGTCTGAAGGACTTGTATCTATCCCAAGCCCTTTCCTCTTCCCTCTCCCTCACGCGTCGTACATTCGACCCGTAGTCCTAACCGCCTCCCCACCATCCTAACCGCCTCCTCACCATCATAACCGCATCCTACACGTCCTAATCGTCTCGTACACGTCCCAACCGCCTCCTACACATCCCAACCGCCTCCTCACCATCCTAACCGCCTCCCTACCATCCTAACGCCCCTCTCCCCTCCAGATCGAGCTCGAGAACCTCGTCGCCAAGGGCCTCAAGCTCGACGCCATCACCTCCCTCATGCCCGACAAGGGCACCAAGTCCGCGGCCCTGAACGCCGTCTACAAGCAGAGCGGCGTCCACACCCGCGCCGCCCTTGATGTGTTTAAGGTGAGTGGGTATCTGAGTTTGGAGGGTGCCGAGTTGGAGCTGGTGCTCGAGGTTGCGAGTGGGTGCTCGAGGTTGCGAGTGGCGCTCGAGCTGCAGGTGACGCCTCGGCTCGTGTGCTGCATGCCTCCGCTCGTCCGGCTGCATGCTCCGCTCGTCTGGCTGCATGCCTTCGTTCGATCGACCTGTCTGTTCGTCGGACTGCGCCGAACTAATCCGATGTTATAACGTTGTGCTAAGGGTATCACACAGGGCCCCACCGTCACCGCCGACACCGTCGTCGGCCGCGACGGCTTCCTCGTTGGTGCTGAGGTGTGTGACTACTCGCTCGCTGGGTGCCTCACCCTCCACTCACTCGCCCTCCCCACTCACTCACCCTCCCACCCGCAGACCTCTTACAACGTCACCGACGGCACGATCGCCAAGTGGTCCGCCGCGCTCGGCTACACGGACACCAACTACGCCGTGACGCTGCACGGGCTGAACAAGTTCAACACGTTCCACGCGTCGTACTACCACCGCGTCTCCGCGGACGTGGAGGCCGGTGCGAAGGCCGTGTACGACACGAAGGCGACGCAGGGCGGGGTGGCGCTTGAGGTTGGGACGAAGACGTGAGCGCTTGGTTTCTGAATCCTGGTCTTCGCATCTCGGCTTGCGTATCTTTACCACCAGTGCTTATTCATTCCACCCTTATCCCATCCACTCCTATTCACCCTCATCCACCGTCCACCCTTATCCCATCCACCCTCATCCTCATCCTCCACCCTCATCCTCATCCTCTCACCCCTACCTTCCACACCAAACTCACTCCCTCCCCAGCTACCTCGACAAAGCCGCCTTCGTCAAAGCGAAGATCAACAACCAGGGCGTCGTCGCGCTCGGCTACACGCAGGCCCTCCGCCCGGGCGTCAAGGCCGCCTTTGGGCTCGCGCTGGACACGACGAAGCTGTCGGGTGCGGTGGACGGCACGCCGTCGCACAAGGTCGGGTTCCAGTTCACGTTTGATTCGTGAAGGGGGGGTGCACGGTGTGTGAGTGGTGGAGGTGGACGGTGTGTGAGTGGTGGAGGTGGACGGTGTGTGAGTGGTGGAGGTGGGAAGGGTGTGAGTGTGAGTGGGGTGAGTGCAGGTAGGCGCCCAGACTCGTCGACGTGGCGCATGGTGCCGGTGAAGCGGGAGGAGGCGGCGGGGTTCCGGGTCTCTTTGCGCTGGGTGGACGGGCATGCGGCGGTCGGGTGTGCGGGTGCGTGGGAGATGGGGTAGAGCTTTACTACTGTACGTGGAATGAAAACTTGCCGTGGATATGCATGCAGTTGATGGCTTGGTCTGAGTTAGAGTGGTATGCAGTCTCGGTACTGGAATACTGATGGGGCGTCCCAGTACTTACGGATGGGCCGTCCCAGTACTTACGGATGGGCAGTCCAAGTACCTACGGATGGGCAGTCCCTGTACTTACGGATGGGCAGTCCCTGTACTTACGGATGGGCAGTCCCAGTACTGATATGTACTGATGAGATGAGGAGTACGGTGAGCAGCATTGGAATGTATGCGCGTTCTCGGGTGGCGAAGAGCCTGTCAGTGATTGAGTCGCGGCGGCGCCTCATGCTACGGTGTCCCCTATCGTTGTCGGGGCGGCGTTTGTGGTGCTCTGTGGACGTCGCTTGTGGTGCACGCCGGACGTCGCTTGTGGTGCACGCCGGACGTCGCTTGTGGTGCTCTGTGGACGTCGCTTGTGGTGCACGCCGGACGTCGCTTGTGGTGCACGCCGGACGTCGCCATGTAGACGGGTGGCCGGGCCGCTGTCTCCAGTCCGTGGGATCTGCGCTGTGCGCTTTGGGCGTCATGAAACGTGTGTTGGTTTATACTTTCGCGTCAAACATATGGCTGACGTTTATCCAGTGGGTGCTCGCGGGTATGAGGTCAGGCGCCAGTTCGCCTGCTGCTTATGCTTGTTGCTCGTCGTACTCGACTTGTTGCTCGTCGTGCTCGACTTGTTGCTCGTCGTATTCGACTTGTGCTCGACGGCGGACCTCGAGCTCAGCGCGCAACGTCCCTCTCGATGTGCAGCTGTAACAAGACCGTCTCTTCCCAAAGTCCTTTGCTCATCACATCAGCGTCGCGACAGACAGCGACAGATACTTGATCGACAGTGACATGGCGTCCTCGTCCCGGGCCGGCGTGGTCGACGTTGCCGAGAAGACTTTGCGGGACGTTGCCGAGATGATTTTCCGGGGACGCGCGCGAAGCTTGTCGTCATCTATCAAGCTTCGAGGGATCCGGTACCGCTCACGCATGCTCGTGCGTGTCGTCCTGGAAGTTCTAAGGGACTGGAAGATCGCTCCAGTGTTTGTCTGCTTGAGCTGGACGACGGGTTAAGCCGTGTGCGAGGAGCGACATCAGCACTGGACTACCGGGAGGTAGCTCTCCTGCGCATGATGGAATTGCTGCCCTCGTTTCGACGACCGGGCGATCGAACAGGCGCGCGGCGGTGGTGCGGTACGTACCGATGCACCCTTCTTTACAGGATTCAGCGGCGCTAATTATCGACAGAGCTCGCTGGCATGACATGACATACTCGGCAGCGGGACACGGACTTTCCGAGGATACGGAGAAGAATGGCAGTGTCATTTGTGTCTACCTGCGATTTCTGCAAGTCGGTGTGGCCTGCGTGGCTGTATTCTATGCATTCGGTACGCGGTCGATGTATGACCTGCGTCGCGACGAGCGGGCCAAGTGCGGCGAGGAGAGCTGCCGAATAGGCTTGACGGGTGCCTGCTTCTCCTTGCCCGTTATGGATTTGCGTTGATTTATGCTTCAGAAGCTAGGCTCCGGGACACGTCGATATATATGCAGCGCAAACCGTCCCCGTCTTCCTTGTTCCCGACCACCACCATCGTTCTCATCTCCCGCTCATGGACGCCAGCCCCCAGTACATGCTCTCCAAGCCCGACGTCCCGTCGCCGCCCGCGCAGGCGCAGAGCCCTGCTCGCGCCCGTCAGGCCTCGGCTCTCAGCGGGGTCGATCTGGGCGCCGCAGCCGCAGCTGTTCGACCCGACGTGGCCCAGGGCTATCGACACGTACTCGCAGACCGCCGACACCGAGTTCGCCCTCGAGCAGCATCGCCAGCAACAAGGCTCGGCGACGTCGGCTCTGCCTGCCGTCACTCGCGAGGACGTGTTCGGCCCCGTTGGCGGCAGTGGAGGCGGCGGCGGGGCGTTCCGGGGTGGCATCAAGGACGTCGGTGCCATCGGCGACGGCAGGCAAAAGGCCAGCCCGAGGTTCGAGGACATCGTGCGTCGCGCTCTGCTGTCCTTTCCCGATCATTTTCTGACGCATATATGCAGCATGTCGAGCAACTGCTGCGCACGTTGAACCTCAACTCCCCCGAGCCCTACGTGCCGAAGCCGTCTCTCAACCTCAGCTTCGACGCGTCGCCCACCTCGCCCGAGTTCTCCCCGGCGTCGGTGTCGTCCGCCCTGCTCACTCCTACGGACCTCTCCCCCGCCCGCTCCAACTTTGATCTAAAACTGCAGGCTCCTTACGAGCTCTCGCTCCCTTCTTCCCAGCATTCCCAGAACTCTCTGCTTATCGAACCCACATCGCCTACGCGCACGCTCGACCACCACTTCTCTCTGTCGCAGTCGCAGGCCGCTTTGTACCGCCACCAACAGTCCCAATATGCTACCGCCCACATGCCCTCTAGTACCACCCACATGCCCTCTAGTACCGCCCATCCGTACTTCTTCGAGCCCCTGTCCGAGCAGTCTTCGCCCGTCACCCCGCAGCACGCCCCGATGTTCCACTCGTCGCCCGCGACGCCTGTGACGCCGCACGCGCTGTACAACTCGCCGCCTATTCGTCGCATCGACAACTCAAGGATTGGTCCCATCGACTGGAACGTGCCGCTGGAGCTGCAGCCGCTTCTGCTCCAGCAGCAACAACAGCAGCAGCAGCAGCAGCAGCAGCAGCAGCAGCAGCAACAGGCGGCAGGTCCACTCAGCGCGGCCGAGTGGCTGCGCCGCGACGCGAAGACGGTCCACGACTACGGCTCGAGCTTGCTCCCTGCGGCCGACGACTCGATGCTCCGCAACGCCGGCGACTCGATGCTCCGCAACGCCGGCGACTCGATGCTCCGCAACGCCGACGACTCGATGCTCCGCAATGCCTGCGGCTCGATGCTCCGCAATGCCGGAGACTCGATGCTCCGCTCCTCGTTCGCCTTCCACCAGTCGCCGCAGCAGTCGCAGGCCCAGGCGCAGTCTCAGTCGCAACAGAACCAGTCGTATTCCTCGCAACAGAACCAGTCGTATTCCTCGCAACAGAACCAGTCGTATTCCTCGCAACAGAACCAGTCGCACATGTCGTCTTCGCCGCATGAGGTGCGTTTGTTCATTGTCTCGTCGTCGAGTCGTTCTCTCGTCGTCGATTCGTTCTCTAGTCCATCGAATTCACTACTCACACGCGTCTTTCCCATCCTAGCCGATCAACTTTCTCACTCTCCTGCACCCGTCCTCGTCGCCGCCGTACCACGTCTTCGTCTCGCGCATCATCAAGAGTTCGGACCAGCAGGCGTCGATCTTTCTGCAGCAGAAGCTCAAGGTGGCGGACGCGGCGGAGCGGGGCAAGATTGTGGACGCGATCTGCGCGCGGGGGTTTGAGATGATGGCGCATCGGTGAGTGTTCATTGGCTTTATCCTTTCTTCGATCTCGTAGCCCGCCTTCTTTCCTCGGTATCGTGACTTTCGTCGGTCTTCGTAGCTTTCGGCGGTCTTCATAGCTTTCGGCGGTCTTCGTAGCTTTCGGCGGTCTTCGTAGCTTTCGGCGGTCTTCATAGCTTTCGGTCGTCTTCGTAGCTCACGCTGACGCTCGCTTTGTGCAGCTTTGGCAACTGGGCGGTGCAGCGTTGTTTGGAGGCCGCGGCGACTGCGGAGGAGAGGCGCAAGATTGTGTCGTGTATGCGGTGAGTTTCGCGCCATCCCGCTTGTGATCACCCCTTGGGCATGCACATCGAAGCTGACTACTGGTGGCGCGCCAGGGGTCGGATCGTCGAGCTGGCGACGAACTGCTACGGGTGCCACGTACTCCAAAAGGCGCTGGACTGCGAGGAGGATATCCGGTTGCTGATCGTGTCGGAGCTGTTGCATGGGGATCCGGCGCAGACGCTGGTGAACAAGCATGCGTCGCATGTGTGGAGTAAGGTGTGTGTTTGTTGTTGCCTTTTGTTTTCGGGGGTTGGAGTGTCGAGTCCTGGAGTGTCGAGTTCCGTGTTCGACGATCCGGGTATCGTGTTCGACCCAGTCCCGTGTTCGACCGTCCGTCGATCCGGGTATCGTGTTCGACCGTCCGTCGATCCTGTCCCTGTGCTGGATCGTCGTCGATCCTGTCCCTGTGCTGGATCGTCGTCGACGAGATGCGGTCCCGTGTTACGACCGTCGTCGACGAGATGCGGTGGCGGATTGTTGTGTTCAATGGTGCTGACCACGTATGTCCAGATCATGGAGCTTTCGTGGACGCCTCCCGCCCCTCCGATCTTTGCCTAGTACGTCGTTTGTTCTTTATGTGTTGTCGTTTTGTTTTTTGAGCTGTCGGGGTGGCTCGTCGACTGGCTTGCGGTTGAATCGATTTCGTCGTCTGGCTAGCCGGCTGCCTCATCAATCTCATCGTCTGGCTGGCGGTTGGATTGATTTCATCGTCTACCTTGCGGTTCAACTTCATCGTCGCTGGCCGTTGGATTTGACTTCATCCCCTACCTGGCGGCTGGACCAATTTCCCCGTCTGGATGGGCGACTCCATCGACTCTCTGGAGACTGTACTGACTTCACATTTTAGCGTCAACAAGTCACTCAAAGGCCAGTGGGCGGCGCTCGCTTGCCATGAGACGGGGTCGCTTGTTGTTCAGGTGAGTTTGGAGTTTGGGGTCCTTGGTCGGTCATGGCGGTGGTGTTCTTGATGTTTGTCTTTGATGGTCGAAGCGGCCGTGTGCGTGGCGTTCGAAGGGGGCGCGCTCATGGTGGCCGTGTTCGTGATCGTCGGTCGATGTTCTTGACGTTCGAAGCGGCCGTGTTCGTGGTCATTCCTGGTGGCGGTGTTTGTCTTTGATATTCGAAGTGGCCGTGTTTCGTGGTCATTCCCGGGGTGGCATGAGGGACATCGGTGTTCGTTGTTCGCGGTGTTCTTGATCGTTGCTCGATGCGGTGGATGCTCTTTGAGGCAGGGCGGCGTTCGTGCTCATCATGGCGTTCGTGATTGATGGTCACTGCGTTCGCAACGCCCGGCTTTCATTTACGTTGTTCCCAACACTCTTCTAACATGTCTTCCTCAGCACGCTTTTGAGAACCTCGAGGACGCGGCGAAGGACGGCATTGTGGACGAGATCCTGCACCAAGGGCCGGCGGTGTTCAGCGAGGTGTGCAAGAACCAGTGGGGGTCGTACTGTGTTCAGCATAGTGAGTGCATGGTTTATCTGCGTTGGGTCGTCTGGATGGAGGCGTCTGGATCGAGATTTGAGCGTCGCAAGGATGGGCGTATCGTCGTTCTTCCTCTCGGAGCTGTCGCGTGAGAACCTTCTTGCTCGGCGACCTTTTGTTTTCTGCGTCCTTTCATCTGTGCTTTCGGCGTTCTCCCTCCTGTTCATACACGATGCTTACCACCTCTCGCAGTCCTCGAGCACGGTTCCGACAAGCACCAGCAGATGACGCTCGACCATCTGATTTCCGGACTTCTTGAATACGCCACGAATGAGCAGGGCTCGAAGTCGGTGACGAAGGCGCTGAAGGAGGGCGGGAAGGATACGTTGGACCGGGTGATCAAGCGCATGTGTGAGCCTGCTAAGAGGTGCGTGTCTGGCTTTGTCGAGTATGTGCGATGGTCGGGTGTGGTCAACGGCGACGGCATGCTTGGGTGGGCATCATGCGCGGCGGGCGTCGTGCGCGGCGGCCGCCTTGCGCTTGGCATGTCAGCGTGCGTCGTCGTCTCCTCAACGGCGGCGGTTGTTGGGCGTGGCGGGCTCAACGTCGCCGTTGCTAAAGGGGCCAAGCGTGCTTGCGGTCGTTATGCTGTGCTAACGCGAGTTGTCAGTGCTCGGCGTGCCATGATCGTCGATCTCGCGCTCTCGGTGACCGGCAGCCAGCTCATCGCCAGCATCCTCCCGACCGTGAGTTGCTCATTGTCGTAGTGCTCGTCTGAATAACGTTCTCATGTCTTCATCAGGCCGACAAGGACCAGCGTGCGGCATTGTACGACTGCATCCGCGGTCACATAGTTACGCTCCGGGGCTGCAAAACCGGCTCAAAAGTTATTTGGCTCTTGTGAGTGGCGCTTAAGATGCGATTAGTACATGGGCGCTGACTGGTTTGGTGTAGTGACAGAATGGTTCGTCGTTTGTTTGACTCGGCCGGTGCTGTGGGTCCTCGTGTTGGCTCTCGTCTCATCGTTAGCTTCTTCCTCCGTCCCTCGTCCTCGCCCCTTACCTCCATGCATCGTCCTCGCCGCTGTTCTGTGCCGTTGTCGATCCGCGGCTGACGTGTTTCCAACAGCGCGCCTACTACGGCTACTAATTCGCTTTGGACTCTTCGACCTAATGGTCACCATCTACTCTGATCTTATCGCACTTCGCTTGACTCCAAGTATAATCGCCGTACACGGGACATCAACTCACCCGATATCATAACCGCAAGACTTATAATGGAACCATACGCATTCACCTCGCATCGCAACGCATTTACCGCGCACTGCTATCGCATATTATACACGTACGCTTTCATCGCACTCATCGCACCTCGAACTGTTCGCATCCCTCGCTGTCCGCCTGCATATCTCACGTAATCATCTCGTCCTCTGAGCCCAATCTTTGACCATCGCTATTGTTATTCTTCTTCGTTCGCGCGGTCGCTGCGTCCGTGCTGTTGTCTGTTGTTCTTCAAACCCGCCTCCTTCCGATATTTTCATCATTTCAACCTTCGCCGAATTTACCCTTCGCTCAGTTAGTGCCGTTCTTTTTTTGCTGCTATGTAGCCCGGCTTTCACC
Organism: Schizophyllum amplum; assembly: GCA_007026445.1. Lineage (NCBI taxonomy): Eukaryota > Fungi > Basidiomycota > Agaricomycetes > Agaricales > Schizophyllaceae > Schizophyllum > Schizophyllum amplum. The sequence goes on from VDMD01000059.1 coordinate 19,458, forward strand.
GTCGTGTACCAGATCTCGATCGTGTCCCAGACTTGGGTTGTGCGCCTCTTCTCGTATATCTGTTGCACGCTCGCTTCCTGCCAGTCTTGGCCGCTCATGATATGGCTTTGCGTACGATAATACATATTTCTATCGCGTTTACAACTATCTTACGGTCCTTGCTCTGTCCTATGACACAAGTACAACACGCATAATTATGTTCATTGCAATTGGTACAGACTGGGCGTGGATCTAGATTCTAGGCGGAGGACTCGGTCGGATCGCTGCGAGGAGCCGCTGCTTTGCCGTGAACAACAGCCATGAGCTCACGGCGCGTCCAGGCTCATTGGAGCCATGCGTTCCTCTGAATTAAGGCCACACAGCGCGGTTGCTTTTGTGAATATGATGAGAGATGCATGAGGCTCTTGCGTGTTGTGACGGTCGAGGAAAAAAGAGATACAGAGTTCCCACGCTTCACGCATTTCTGTTCTGACCGCCATCCGATTGCGATCTTGCTGTTTCCTCGAAGGCGAGTACGTGCGCTGAATGTCCTCACAGAAACATAAATACTGTACTGACTTTGCTGTATCTAGAGCGAGCTCGCTGCCTCCCGCGATGCATCCCGCCCTCGCGATCCCCGAACTGCAGTTCGCCATCGCCTGCGAAGTTAACCTTTGCCCGTCTCTTTACTGGCTGAAAGAACACCATGACGCACTTTATAGGCTGATGATGGTGTCCCGGTCATGGAAGAATATCGTCGAGCCGCTGCTGTGGGAGAGGATGATTTTCAACGACATGCTGTTTCTCATACCGGCGTGGAGCTGTGCTGGCGGGCGGAAGGTTGAGATAACCGTGGTGCGTTGCTATCTGGGGTAGTGTCTGCTTGTCTCATCCAATAGTTACACCTGCAGCATCGCGCCGTCACTGCATCTGATTGGGAATCCGTCTGTAGCCGGTCGTGTTTTACCCGGTGGCTATATGTGGACTTTCCTAACTTCCCGGACGCGTTGGATGAAGATGTCTTGGCAACCCTACCACCTGCGGATGTCCTCTTCCAGCGTCTGGAGAACATGACGTTGACTGGACCATTTGTCCCTCCTTCCCTAATGTCGCGCTATCTCGTGGCGCTCATGCCGCACACATTGTCGCACTTAACCATTGAACGTGCCTCGTTCATGCTGAGGGGAATTCCGGCTCTTGTGGCAGCTCGCTGCGTTCACCTCCGCTCACTGGAAATGAGAGGACTAGGAAAGTTCGTGGACTCGGACATTCCTCGTCCTTCGCCATGCGCTGCATTCTTGGAATCCCTTCGCGCCTGCAGGGAGCTCGCGGACGTCGACATTGCATTCCGTGCTTTCGAGTACAGCGCATCATATCTCTGTAGCCTTGCCGCATACCCCATCCTGCGGCGACTGAAGCTGGAAGTGCACGAGGCGAAGGAGGAGCCGGAGGAGCTAGGCGTCCATTGCGGGTTCCCCGCCCGGGGGTTCGTCGTACTGCAGTCCCTCGAGCTCAGCTTCGTACCTTGCAGAACAGTGACCGCCGCTCTGGAGAGCATTGGCGGCAGCACCCAGCTTACTACCATCATCATCACGGTGGACATTACCGACTACGAGTCCTACCACGCCATCGTCGCAGCGATCAGCTCGGCTGGCCATCCCGCTCATCTGACCACGGTCCAGCTCTACAGATACTCCAGTTTCGTACGACGTCTGCCGTCATACGGCGTCCTCGACATGAAGATTCTCACCCTGCTCTCTAGGTTCAGGCTCCTGGAGACCATGGTCATGACCGGTCTCGCACGCTCAGCGCTGACAATCAATGACTGCGCGAAAATCGCGAGCTGGTGGCCAGAGCTCGCCAGGCTAACCCTCGTTACTAAGGCCGACCATAACGCGTCGTGCATGCTTGAGGTGCTTGGAACTTTCCGTGTCTGTCCGCGCCTCACAGAATTGTACATCGCCCTCGCGGAGACGGAGCGAGATGATGTATACTCGGCCTGAGCGCCATGACCTTCTGGACCCCTTCACTTGCGCGGCAACGACACTCGTCACGTAAGGCACCCCCCTTTCCATTATTCTGATCGAGTCGGAAGGAAGGGAGTTTCTAGTTACATAGGCGAAGAGGAAATTTACGAGGTGGAACATAGGTGGATGTAGGTTAGCGAAATTACTATAAGAAAACCCAAATGAATCACGATGCTCTGTCATCTCGTTCAGGGGCCTCCCCAGCACTCTAAGTCCCTAAGAAGCAAGCGACCGTTTCTAGAAACCAATATCAGACAACTCGCGAGCGGAGTCGGAAACTGGGCACTGACCGAAAGCTGTCATGGGCTAGATAGTTGACGAGCGCGACAGCTTTTCCGAGTGCCATAATCTGAGATTACGAGGTTATAGCTGGGTGACGGGTGACGTCAATATCCTTCCTGCGCGCGAGTCGATTGGACGCCACGCACCGACAGGCGGACCGCGAAACCAGGGGATGATGCCGCGACGCGCGAGACCAGGGGACGCCGCGACTGCCTGCCGTTTTCATTCTGGATCGTCAAGGTAAAACAGCTGTTCGTCGAGCTTGGCGCGACGTAACGCTCGTCTATGACATGAGGAGCACCCCGTCGAAGCGAGGAAGCCAGACAACAGACAAGTAGAAAGCCGATCCTGCCCGCTCAATTCAGAAGACGCGACCCGGAATGTTGTGCGGGTACTTACATGTCTCGTAAGCTTGAACAGGTGAGTGCTGAAGGACGCTGTGTTGAGCATTATTCGTACGTGAAGAAAGGGCGCGCACCTTCATTCAAATCATCTGAATCATATCTGAATGCCGGGTATGCTGTAGCGGACTCATTGTGCATAAGCTGCATGGGGAGTCGGCCGTGCGAGAGGGACAATCGTGGGGCAAGGCAGATGCGCGAGGAATATCGGGCGATTAGGCGCACGGCATGAGGTAGTAGATGCGGGAGGCGGCGAGCAGGGCATTCGAGACGAGAGGCGAACTGGGCATTCGAGACGAGAGGCGAACTGGGCATTCGAGACGAGATGGAAACGCAAGACGGGACAGGCGTGCGAGGGAAGCTAGACGCTCTGCCAGGACGAGCTGCGCGAGGTCTGGGCAATCGCACGAGTTCGGTTGTGATCGCACGGCGAGTGCGGGTGAAATCGCCAGACGAGCTGGTGCCGATCATTCAAGACGTGTCACGGCAGACGCGGGAGGCGAATATTAGGCGCGAGAGGCGAATATTATGCGCGAGAGGCGGTTCTAATGCGCGAGAGGCGGTTCTAATGCGCGAGAGGGGTCGAAATTGCAGGGCCCCGGGCGAGGTCGACTCGGGAGAGGCTTGCTGGAAGTACGAGACGCGGCGGATGCCGCGTCGTCGAAGGCTTCAGGGTGGGCGCGTCAAAGGCCTCAAGGGCGGGCGCGCCGAAGGCTTAGAACGTCAGTTGGCGTATTCGGGTGTCGGGCGCATTCGGATGTCGGGCGTATCCTGGTGTCGGGCGTATCCGGTTGTTGGGAAAAAAACCACACAGTACAGTATGCCAAGTTCAAGATACAGTTTGGCCAGTAACAAAACACGCACCTCTGCCAAAAGCCCGAGCATGTGAGCATGCCCGCCTATCCGTACGGCGTTGAGGGACTGTGAGGGTCGGCAGGACTTGCGCACGTCGGTGATCCAGGACTTGCGCACGTCGGCGATCCACGACATACTGGTCGGCGATCCACGACATGCTGGACGCCGAGCTTGAGGACATCTTTGACGCCGCTGAGTTCGTTCACCGCTTGCAGCATCATCTCGTAGTCATGACGGGCACCCGAGTCTGAGGTGAGGTGAGGTGAGATGCACGCCGAGGCTAGAAGGGGGTTTAGATTGTTGTATGCGTTCGGAGGTGAGGATTGGGCGGGGTGGAGTACAAGAATGAAAGCCAAGGGCATTGTGAGAACGAAAGCGGAGTGAGAACCCCAGGAGCCGGAGGAATGACGAAAAGAATACGCTGGGGATACGGAAACAAAAGAGATAAGGGACGACCGTGAGAGAGAGTGCGGAGAGCGGGAGGGAAGGTGAACTTGAGCGAATGTCGATGAAGAAAGGAAAGCGTAGAGGGATCCGACTGCGTTCAGCTCCGAATTATCAAGAGGAAATTGCTCACATGGAAAACCCGTCGGTACCGAGCCATACGAGCAGGTCGCCTGCTTTCAGCTTGTACAGCGCATTGAAAAGCATGTCTTGCACTGCCATACCGGGAATAGGAAGCGTGCAAGTCTCGTCAGGGGACAACGAGTCAGAAATTCGTTTGAGGTCCTGGACATAAGTTTCTCGCGTTAGCGTTCAGGGGCACGAGAGACGTCCTGGAAAAGGAGAGCGCGCGCGGGAAAAGGAAAGCACGCGCGGGAAAAGGAAAGCACGCGCGGGCAAAGGAGAACGTGCGCGGGCAAAGGGATAATCGCACGGGGATACAGGAGAGAACCTAGCTCACTCACGTTTCCACAATGGGACCAATACTGAACCAGACATCCGCCAAAAGCCGTTTCCTGAATGTGCAGCAGCGAAGGCACGGCTACAGTCAGCCAGTTCGGGTTGACGGTGGCGATTGCGCGATCGCCGACGACGGCCTTGGTGACTGCGCTACCGATGGCGATGTTCTCTCCTGTCACATCGGAGACGGAGATGAGGTAGTCGCAGTCGCGCTAAGTCCTGTCGAGGCATCATCAAATAAAATTCGACGGACAATGCCGAGCGGACGTTGACGTACGGGGAGGCTGCACAGAGGATGGCATGGATATCACCATGGTTCGAGTATGCATGCCGTATCTGATACATTGCCAACGCCATCGTGATTGCACAAATACGGGAAGGCCGTACGAGCTTCTCTGGACCCACGAGACGCGTCCTGTGCGTGAAGTTGTGATAGTCGAGAATAAGGAGACTGGAGAGTTCCCACGCCTGACGCGTCTTTGTTCTGACCGTCATCTGATCGCGATCTCGCTGGATCTTGTACAGGTGCTAGACATATACGCGGAAACAGAGACACCGTACTGACGTGGCTGTCTCTAGATTGAGCTCACGGTCCTCAGATATCGATGCATCACGCACTTGCGATCCCTGAACTGCAGTTCGCCATCGCCCGCGTATGCGCCTCGTTTGAGTCTTCCCATGCCCATCTATACAGACTATCACTGGTGTCCTGGTCGTGGAAGAACATTGTCGAGCCGCTGCTGTGGGAGAATGTGGATCTCTGGGATCTACTATATCTCTCACCGGCGTGGACTCGTCTGACACGCGAGGAAGACGGTACGAGAGTCATGGTGCGTCGCTTGACCGACTGTCCGCTCGCCCCATCCAATGCTTATTGTCCGCACTTTTACCAGCATGCCGAACGCGCCGTCACTGCATCTGACTGGGAGTTCGTTAGTAGCCGGTCGCGGTTCACCCGGCGACTCTTTGTGAACTGCCATGGGGCAATGGACGAAGCCGTCTTGGCCACACTACCACCTGCGGAAACCCTCTTCCCGCAACTGGAAAACATGACATTGAGCGCATATAAACCTCCTTCCTTCCTCGTGTCGCGCTTCCTCGTCGCGCTCATCCCGCACACTCTGGCGCACTTAATCATTCACTGTGCCTCGTTCGTGCTGAGGGGGATTCAGGCTCTCGTGGCAGCTCGCTGCGTCCACCTCCGCTCACTCGAAATGACAAAACTAGCCTTTCCCGCCGACATTCGTAGTCCTTCGCCATGCGCCGCGTTCTTAGAATCTCTTCGTGATTGCAGCGAGCTCGCGGACGTCGACATTGCGTTCTATGCCTTTGAGTTCAGGGAATCATTCCTCTGTAGCCTCGCTGCATACCCCAGTCTGCGGCGACTGAAGCTGGAAGTGCGCGAGGAGGATATGGAGGAGGAGCCGGAGGAACTAGGCGTTGACCATAGCGCATTCCCCACCTCGGGGTTCCCCGTGCTGCAGTCTCTCGAGGTTAGCGCCGTACCTTGGCAGACAGTGATCGCCGCTCTGCGAAGCATCGGCGGCGGCAGCGCGCTTACCACCATCATCATCACGGCGGATGTCCCCGACTACGAGTCCTACCACGCCATCGTCGCAGCGATCGGCGCAGCGGGCGACCCCGCTCATCTGACCACGATCTCCTTCGATGGATTCTGCACGAGTCTCGCGCGGGGTCAGCCGTTCAGTGTGCTCGATGTGAGGAGCCTCGCCCCGCTCTCCAAATTCCGCCGCCTGGAGAACTTGGACACGAGGGGTCTCGCGCGCTCAGCGCTGACGAACGACGACTGCGCGGAGATCGCGAGGTGGTGGCCGGAGCTAACCAATCTGTCCCTCGTCACAGATACCAGCGAGCGACCGTCGTGCACCCTTGAGGTGATGAGGACCTTCTGTCTCTGTCCGCGCCTTACGAGGCTGCGCATCGCCCTTGCGGAGACGGAGTGAGATGATCCATATGGGCCCGCTCTTAGTGGGAATACTCACGCTCGCTCTGAGCGCCACGGCCTTCCATCTGTCCGTCCCATTCATCTGCACGTCGACGGCTCTCTCGTCACCACTGAGCACATCGTCGAGGATTTCTGGCTGCATGGGCGAAGAAGGTTGTTACGAGAGGGATAACGGAGGGATGCAGGTTAGCGAAAGGATGACATATACAAGGGGGGTGTTGTACTTTTTGGCTAGATAGGAGAACTTTGAGCGCGCCGACAGAATTTATGAGTGCGATAAGTATATTCTGCCACGACCACCGTATGGCTGCGATGAATGCGAATGGGGCACTGCGGAAGAGGGTCGGAGGGGGACGTCTGGATAGGCGAGACTCAGCGTATGACGTTGAATGCAGTAGGCGAGGATGGCAGTCGGATGAGATTCTACTCTGACGGAGGGGCGTTGCGGCGACCTTCCACCTACTACAAGTCCTTTCCACCTACTACAAGTCCTTTCCACATACTTCTAGTCCTCGCACACCCTCACCACCACCTTCCCGACGTGCTCCTGCTGCTCCAGCAGCGCGAACGCATCGAGCGCCTGCTCGAAGGGAAAGACACGTCCGACGGACGGCTTTACGCCGGTAGTGGCGACGATGCGTACGATGTCTTCGCATCTGAGAGTGTGTAAGTATTAGCTGTATGCCTGAAGGATGTGAGGGCGGCGAAGGGGCGAAGGGGCGCCGTCGGGCTCTAGGTGATGATGAGGGGGTTGAGGAGGGCGAAGGGGAAGGAGAACGACTCGTGAAGCTCGTCGCGACTCGGGTGAGGAGGAGGAGGGGCGAAAAGGGAAAAGGAAGGGAAGACGAAGTGAGTCTGAGTGAGGGTAAGAGGAGGCGAAGGGGGTGAGCGAAAGGGAAGGCTAGGAGTGAGGAAAGGCGAAAGGGGGGCGAAGGGAAAGGAGTGAGGCGATGGGGACGAAGGGGCGATGGGCGAAAGGGAGAAAGGGGCGATAGAAGGCGAGGGCGAAGGGAGTAGGGGGGCGTAAAGTGAAAAGGGCGATCCGGGCGTCAAGGAGGAGTAATCGGGGCGAAGGGGAAGGGCGAAAAGGGTGATCCGTGGGTGAAAAGGGCGATCCGGGGGCGAACGGGGCGAGATGAAGAACGCGGCGAGAAGGGCGAAAGGCGTGAAAGGGCGAAGGGGGGTGAATGAAGGGTGATTGAAGGAGAGGAAGGAAAAGTGAAGAGAAAGGGGGGGGGGGGCGAAAGGGGCGAGCGGGCGAAGGTGGAAGGTGAAGGGGCTAAAGGAGGACGAAAGGGGCAAAGATGGGGCTCGTTGTGTGAAGGAGGGTGAAGGCAGGGCGACGGGAAAGGGAGGTGAAGGGAGGGACGAAGGGGAAGGGGGGGACGATGGGAAAGGGGGGGACGAAGGGGAAGGGGGGGACGAAGGGAAAGGGGGGGACGAAGGGGCTAAGGGTGAAGGGTGAAGGGTGAGGGCGAAAGGGGCGAAGAGGGGGCGAAAGGGGCGAAGAGGGGGCAAAAGGGGCGAAGGGAGAGAAGGGGCGAGGAGGACCGGGGCCGGGGAGGGCAAAGAAGGTCGAGAGGAATGAAGATAGGGCCAGTTGTGTGAAGGAGGGTGAAGGGAGAGATGGGGCGATGCGCTGAAGTAGGGGCGACGCGCTGTAGTAGGGGCGACGCGCTGAAGTAGGGGCGACGCGCTGAAGGAGGGGCGACGCGCCGGTGAATAAAACGCGCCGTCTAGCTCGCACGCCACGCCGTCTAGCTCGCAACGCAACGCCATGCCGCGATGGAGAGAAGGAAACGCGCCGCTGAGGCAAAGAAGAAGAAAGAAGAAACCCACTCACTGCGTCTTAGGGCCGATAATAATCCCACGTATGATCGCCTTCTTGAAGATGATCTGCGCGGCGAGCGTCGCCAGCGCTGGGTTCTGTTGCTGTACAGACGAAAGGGATATTGGATGAGTATTGAGTATTGCATGAGTATTGAGACCGTGTCAGACCCCCCCCCCCTCCCCCCACAGGGCTTCACAATAGGCGTGCCGTGCATTTGAGCGTGCCAAAGATACCCGGCGTATTCGACTGAACGCGTACTCGACTGAACGCGTACTCGGCCAAAAGACCTGCACCCCCTCCCTAAAGAAACTTGCACCCCTCCCCCAAGAGCCCACTCGCCCCTCCCCCAAGAGCCCACTCACCCCTCCCTGAAAAGACCACTCACCTCCCCCAAAAGCCCAAGCATATGCACCTGCCCGCCGATCCGCACGGCCTTGAGGGATTTGTGCAGGTCGGCGATGCCCGTGCAGTGCACGACGTGGTCGGCGCCGCGGCCGTTCGTCTGTGCGTTCTGTCAGCTTCTCGCCCGTGAATGTCAGCTTCTCGCCCGTGAATTTCAGCTTCTCGCCTGTGAGTGTCAGCTTCTCGCCCGTGAATGTTAGCTTCTCGCCCGTGAGTGTCAGCTTCTCGCCCGTGAGTGTCGTGTCTCCACGAAGGCATACCTGCATCTCCGCGAAGGCATGATCGCCTCTCCTCTCCGCAAAGGCGTAATCGCCGCTCCACAAAGGCATGATCGCCTCGCCTCAACGCGAAGACGGCCTCAACGCGAAGACGTGAACGCATCGGAGAGGCCCTACGTCCCTCGACGCGAGGCAATCATCTTCAGTCGACGCGAGGCGATCATCTTCAGTCGACGCGAGGCGATCATCTTCAGTTGGCAAAGTACGACAGAACACCCTTCTTCGTGCCGCAGTTGCGCAGAGATGGGCGAATGATAGAGGTGGAGATGGCGGATGATAGAGATGGAGATGGCGGATGATAGAGATGGAGGTGGCGAATGATAATGGGGGACTCGGCCCCAAATGGTAAAGGAAGACTCGGCGAGTGATAACGGAAGACTCGACGAGTGATCATGGGGGACTCGGCGAGTGATAATGGAAGACTCGGCGAGTGATAATGGAAGACTCGAAGAGTGATAACGGAAGACTCGACGAGTGATAACGGAAGACTCAACGAGTGGAAGACTCGGCGAATGATAATGGAGGACTCGGCGAGTGATCATGGAAGACTCGACGAGTGACACAGAGCAAATGACACAGAAAATACTTTTTGCAAGAACCTCACTCACAATCTTCAGCACCTCCTCCTCCCATGCCGGCGTCGACTTGTAGTTCACGGCATGTTGGACGCCGAGCGCTTTCACGGCATGTTGGACGCCGAGCGCTTTCACCGCTTGCAGCTCCTCCTTCACCGCTTGCAGCTCCTCCTTCACCGCTTGCAGCTCCTCCTCCACCGCTTGCAGCTCCTCCTTCACCGCTTGCAGCTTCGCGTCCGAGGACGAGGTCACGATGGGCACGGCGCCCGCGGCGAGGGTGAGCTGCGCGCCGAGGCTGGGAGGGGAGGTTAGGTGGGAGGGAGGTTAGGTGGGAGGGAGGTTAGGTGGGAGGAGAGGTTAGGTGGGAGGGAGGTTAGGTGGGAGGGGAGGTTAGGTCATCGTACAGAGGTAGTACAGCCATAGTACAGCCGGGGTGGTATACGAGATCCAAAATGCGGAAGGATACGAAGACGGGAGCGGAGAGGGATACAAGGACGGGAGCGGAAGGGATACGAGGACGAAGAAAGCGGAAGGGACACCAGGACGAAGGAAGCGGAAGGGATACCAGGACGGGAGCGGAGTGGGATACAAGGACGAAGGAAGCGGAAGGGATGCGTATAGGAAAGAAGCAGCGGTAGGGATGCGTAGAGGAAAGGAGCCGGGGGCGATGATGGCGAGGAATGCGGGTAATGGGATGGGGGTAGAGTTTGAGTGAACGACGATGAAAGCGAACGTCTATGAAATCAAGCGTCGATGAGAGCGAAGCAGCGTCGATGAAAGCGAAGCAGCGTAGAGGGATCCGACCGGGTCCAGCTCTCATTTATTAAGAAAAAAATCACTCACAGGGAAACTCCGCCGGTACCGGGCCAAACAACCACGTCGCCCGCCTGCAGCTTGTACGGCCCATTGAAGAGGATCTCGTGCACCGTCATGCCGGCTATGGGAAGCGTGCACGCTTCCTCGAAGGACATCGAGTCAGGTATATGCACGAGGGCCTGCAGGTAAATCTATCGCGTCAGCGCGCGACGAGGACAGGAGAGAGCCAGCTCACTCACGTCTTCACGGTAGGACCGGTACTGGACCAGACATCCGCCAAAGTCGCTTCCCTGGACGTGAAGCAGGTCTGCCTCCGAGGGCACGTCTCCGGCCAGCCAGTTCGGGTTGAAGGTGGCGATGACGCGCTCGCCGACGACGGTCTTGGTGACCGCGCTACCGACGGAGACGACCTCGCCTGCCATGTCGGAGACGGGGATGAGGTAGTCGGCGTCGTACTTGGTGCTGCAAAGGCCGCCGCATCATCAAGTCAGACTAGACAGGGGAGGGCGAGCGGACGTCTACGCACGGGGACGCTCCAGAGAGCAGATGGATGTCGCGGTAATTCAAGGATACGGCTCGTACTTTAACGAGGACTTCATGTTCGCGCAGATCTGGCACGGGAACATCGCGCAGTACCAGCTCCTTCAGACCTCCGAGCGTCTGATGAGAACACCGTCAGTCGTGCATACATTCGTGAGGCTCAGAATGAGCTCGAGTTTACGTACAGTAGGAATGCAAAAGGCTTTGCAGGTAGGAGGGACAGCGGACGGCGACATGGCAGTGAGACAAAGTTCTTGGTTTGGACGAACGGTTGATACAGTTTCTATTCTTCTGTCCTGAGGTTAGTATCCAGCGCATATACTTGCCCTGGGGGAATAGCGAGATCGCGATCAGATGACGGTCAGAACATAGACGCGTGAGCCAAGCGTGGGAATCTGCACTTTCTTTTCTTCCTCGACCACAACAACACGCACGCGCGCCTCATGCTACTCTCATCTGCCCCCCGGTTCTCGTCAGAATGGATTCAGGATGTTCACTATGAATTCAGGCTCGACATTCCTTCGCGCGCTTTCGCCCGTCGGGTTGAATAAGTATCGCTAGTCGTGATAGACGTATAGAGTACTACCATCCTCTTACCCAGATCCGTGCGCCATCGATAACCAAACCACGCTGATCCAGCCAACCTAGCTGATCCAGCCGACCCCGCTAGCGCCCCTCCGTGAAAACACGTGCGCCCTTATCTTCGAATGAACGCTTATGACCTCCCTGCCAAGACTCCTTACGCGAAGTCACTTCCCTTCTGCCCACTGGCAAGATTGACTCGGCGCCGCTGCTACTGGTCTCGGCGCCGCTTCTACTGTTCTCGTCGGCTTTGCGGGGGGCGCGGACATCCAAAGACAAGCTTCGCGCGCGAATGCGTTCACCGCTCAATACAAGCCGCGCACCAGATTTCAATCGTCAGTCAAAATCGATCCCGCCGACGTTTACGCGCGCGCTGGGAGGGCGCATAGATCTTGCCCAAGGTTCTGTCGAGCGAGCGGGAATCGACGGGGTCGCCTGATTGTCGAGCATCTGACGTTCCAGGGATGAATATCGAAAACTGCGCAAGTGATAGATTGCGATGCGGCGCGTTCGCTCGTATACCTTCTCTCTCTCGACAATCAGGGTTCGCGGTTCACACTCTTCTTTGAGGGCGAGGTCTCACTTACTTAAGATGCGTCCGACGATGGGGTTGGACGCGAGCTGACGGGGTTGGACGCGAGCCCGCCCATATACTACTACCTAGGTCATACCGACCAACGGCAATTCTGATCGTCATGGTACGTCGAGGCCTTCCGAGCTCGCGTATGCTCCTGCTTATAGATGGAGCGTCGCAGGGCGTCACCGTAGAGACCCTCACGCCCGGCGACGGGGCACATTTTCCGAAGAAAGGCGGTGCGTCATTCCTCGTTTTGGTCCCCAAGTCCTCATGTCGGTCGCGGGCCCTCATGTCGGTCGCGGGCCTGGCACGCTAATGCGCGCGTAGACCAGGTGTCCATACACTACATCGGCACGCTGACAAACGGGACGCAGTTTGACTCCAGTCGAGATCGGTGCGTGGCTGGGATTTGTACCGGCGGTTGCCAGATACCGTCGCGTGAGCGCCGCCAATCATACCTACCGCTGACTGGATGTTGCATAGAGGCTCGCCTTTCGTCACGAAGATTGGCGTTGGAAGAGTGATCAAGGGCTGGGATGAAGGTGCGTAGATACCGACCTTTTATTTTCACGCCATCCTCCCCCGAAAAATCACTTCTAGACGCGGTTTTTGGCTCCACGCTACCTTGAACGCCCTCCCTTCTGACGAGGCGATCGCTGACACCTCGTTTTCTTGCTGACACCTCGTTTGCCTGCTGACGCCTCGTTCTCTACTCAGGTGTTATGAAGCTCTCCGTCGGTCAGACCGCACGGCTCACTTGCACGCCAGACTATGTAGGTGCTCGTTTACAGTCTCCTCCGCCCTCCCTACCGTTGTTTCTCCTCATATCTCTCTATCGTCGTTTCTCCTCTTACCCTCTTCACATCTCCTCCTACCCTCTTCATATCTCATCCGACCCTCACTGCATGTCCTTTGACCCTCTTCACATCTCCTCCTACCCTCTCCACATCTCCACCGGCCTTTTCCATATCTCCTTCAACCCTCTCTATATCCTCCGACCACCATTCACCCTCATCCGCCCATAACCTCACCCTCATCCGACGCCCATAACCTCACCCTCATCCGCCCTATGACTAACCAAGGCTTTTCAGGCGTATGGCCCTCGCGGCTTTCCGCCCGTCATTCCCCCCAACTCCACCCTCTGCTTCGAACTTGAGCTACTGTCTATTGGCTAGGAATACTCGATTGGCTAGGAATACTCGATTGGCTAGAAATACTCGATTGGCTAGGAATACTCGATTGGCGCACGGGTCTCTCTCGGCAGGCGTGTCTCTTATTCGACAGGCGGGTCTCTTATTCGACAGGCGTGCGTGCCTCTTATTCGACAGGCGTGCGTGTCTCTTATTCGACAGGCGGGTCTCTTATTCGACAGGCGGGTCTCTTATTCGACAGGCGTGCGGGTCTCTTATTCGACAGGCGTGCGTGTATCTTATTCGACAGGCGTGCGTGTCTCTTATTCGACAGGACACTGTGTCTCTCATACGTATACGTTTGTGTGGATTTGTGCTATCGAGGACGACGGGCAGGCGCTGCTGGTCGAGGACGACAGTGGCAGGCGCTGCTGGTCGAGGACGACGGTGGCAGGCGCTGCTGGTCGAGGACGACGGTGGCAGGCGCTGCTGGTCGAGGACGACGGGCAGGCGCTGGTCGAGGACGACGGGCAGGCGCTGGTCGGAGCGGCACCACCTTAGCGGATGTTCATAGGTGAGGTGAGGATAGGGATTTGGGTATCATGTACTTCATCGTTTGTTCTATCTTCGGGTATCTGTGAGATTTTCATCTTCGGGTATCTGTGAAATTTTCATCTTCGGGTTTCTGTGAGATTTTCATCTTCGGGTATCTGTGAATTGTACGCGGCAGTGAAAACCGTCTGGCCCCGGTCGGTAGGTGGGTCTGAGAAGCGGGCCGGTAGGTAGGTCTGAGAAGCCCGGTAGGTGGCTCTGCGTCTTGTACATGAGCCTGTTCGTCGTCCGACAGCACAGCCTCATAAACGCTCTTCGCTTTCGCGTCGTCAGTCGCTCACGCATCGTCAGTCGCTCACGCGTCGTCAGTCGCTCACGCATCGTCAGTCGCTTACACGTCGTCAGTCCCTTCGTCAGTCACTCACGCGTCGGTCGAGTATAAATTCAGATGTCCAGTTAGATTGGAAGATGGGTATGTCCCGTAATGATACAACATCCCGTAATAATACAACAGCCCGTAATGACACAACAAGTAGGGGTGGGTATACACGACAGCGAAGACAACCGAAAGCATCTGCAGCCACAACAACAATGACACGATATAAATATAAAAATGACCGCAATCATGCCGCCACGCCCATAAATCTCTCCAGCCCATGCCCGCGCAAAGACGGGTAGTTCTTGCGCTGCGGCGAAAAGTATATCTTCCGCAAGTCCTGCAAACAGCGTCCGGCGTTCGGTAAGAGGCCGTTCGCGACAGCGAAGATGAGCCAGACGACGACCATCTGTACTTGATGCTCGTCCCGCTCCGCCGCCACGCGTACGAGGTCTGGGTACCACGCCGCAGCGTCAGCGCAGTATGTCCAGCGGACTAAGCCTATAGGGGACGTTGAGATGTCGCGCGGGGGATACGAAGGAAGCACGTACGCGAGCCTAGAGATGCGGTGGCCAACGTCGGACAGTGACGCTTCCATCGGGTAAGGATGCTCAATTCCTCGTCGAGCGCGCGCCAGACGGTGTTGTGGTTCGCGAGGCGCCGCGACGCGTGCCAGATGTGAACCTCCTTCAGACACTTGAAGGAGGGCAGTACGTGCATGAGCGACTCGTACATAGCCTGCCATAAGTGCGTCAACAACGGGCCGTGCACGGTAGGAAGAAAGAAACATACCTGGATATCGGACGGTCTTATCGACGTCAACTGAATCTCCAACAGTTGCAGTCGTCCGCCGAGGTGCTCTGCAGTCCCTCGCGTAACATCTACGTCGAAATCCGCCATGCGGTGAGATATCTGCGCGACTGGATGATCGGCGAGAGACGCGAGGACAGATGATGGGTCCTGCGACCCCGGGCTTCGCGCGGGCGACCATAGAATCGCGGCCGACTCGATGGTATCCGCGCGCGCGGCAAAATGCGGCACGAGATGGGCTCGCGCGAGCAAGCTGCGCAGCTGTGGGAAGCGTACACCTTCGAGCGCGCGACTCGTCTCCGGCGAGATGGCGCCATCATGGGCTGGATTGTGATGATCGTATAGCCCGATCCGCGAGAGCGTGCCCACATGTGTACGGACAAAGTCGAGGGAGTTTGGGTCGAGGACGAGACCAGAGGTGGTCAGGCGCGGGAAGTGGAGGGTAGCGATGAGAGCCGAGAGCGTTGGGAAGGGATGGGGTATGTCAAGGACCTGCAGATTCGCCGTCCATCGAAGAGCGCGCGCAATAAGCTTGCAAAGGGCCGGGAACGCGGAAGTCGTACGAGCTGGCGTATGCTCCCTGTGAGATAGTCAGCCTCCAACCCCGTGTCTGAGCAAGAGAACACACCAGCACAACTTCTTGACCAGCAGTGCGCATTGAGGATGAGAGACGAGGGTACGAAAGCACCGGACAGCGGACGTGATGCCTCGCAAGAGGATGTTCGAATACAAGTGGCGTGTGGCGATGCTGCTGATCCGTTTCGACGTCCGGCAAGCCACGACGAGCTCCGGGGAGGAGCAGTACCCGAGCACTTCGGCGATAACCTCCGTGGGCAGGGCTTGCAATGTGCGTCGAGGGACTGACATCGAGGTCGAAGATGGAAGATCGGGTGAGCGCTAGGCGAGAGCGGAGAAAGGGGGCGGCGGATGTGCTGAGGCAGCGGCTGAGCCACAGTTATAAGGCGGCGTGAAGCGGGCAGCATCAGATACATGCATTCAATGACATGTCGACATCGGGCAATCAATCGGCATTGAGTGACGAGTCCCTTCTGCGCGCCGGGGATAAGCGAAGATCATGGCCAACCGCCTTTTGACCATCAAATGACGCGTCACATACCACATCACACCCCGGATCAGCCAACGGCCACCGAAGGTACAATGGGAAGTCCGTCGAGGCATCGTGCGTCTGGTGCGGACCGTCTGCAAGGTCTGGCTAGGAACGTAAATAGCTGTAAACAGACTTACGGGCACACTGCTAGTAATCGTGTCAGCTTCTCCGTCGAACACCGAGAATTAAACTCACCCACCACTGCTATGATAACGCCATGTCGGCTGCATACTATGCAATGATACTCTCGTATGACGATCAAGACGGCGTCGTACTCGAGTCATCTGTTGTCGCTTGCTCTGGCTGCGGAGGATCTGTTACGGTGAGCCTTTCAGCATACATGGCGGGTCTAATGACTGTCAGGCGCACGAAACCTTGATACTTTCGGTCCCAGGGCGTGCCGGCGCAACGCGGTCAGCAGATGACTCCCCATAAGATCAGTACGCACGCATTTGAAAGAATCACGCCCGATGCCCAGCAACCATAAAGCGACGACGTGGACACAAGGATGAAAAGGAAAGCGCGAGAGGAAAAACCTCGCCATCTCACGCAAACTCCGGATGGAAAGAGGGAAGAGCACGCGATGATCTGCGCAAGACGGAGCACCGTGCGATTACGCCACAAAGCCGTAGCCTGTGTAGACACTGGTTATATATACTTGTGCGGCACATACGAGCAGCGCCTGATCACAGGAGCGATAAAGGCAGACGATCAGAGGCTAGAGAGAAAAGTCGACGGAAGAACGTGTTTGACTGTCGGATGTTTGCGCCGCAAGTTGCGGCTGTGCTAAACTTGTCACGCCGTTCGCTGCATCACGTGAGGTCACGCCACATCATGTTCGACTTTCTTCGATGACGCCAGTGTACTGTTAGGCGTCAGTGTACTGTTAGGGGTCAGTGTACGTTTATAAACATGGTCGGTAATTAAAGTCATCGCTATGCCCACCCAAGATACATGCATGCTCGACTAGTCACGAAAGTCTCTGTCTATAGTAGAGGTTCAGAATTCTCATACGTATCCGAGGCTCCGAGCTACTTGCGGCCTGGTAATCCGGTTGGCTTGAGGCTACTGGCATGGGACGCGGTGATTACGACGTTAAATGGTCACTGTAAAGCAAGGATGAAGCGGCGCACCAAGGATGAAGCCGGCCTTGAGGTACCTGGGGTCGCCTAGACAGCGCAGGCTACGCGGCGAAAGCGCCGCAAAAGCAATTTCTGCGACTCGCGAGATTAAAACGGCGATATTTGGTGAAGACAGGTCATCCTGCGTGGATAACACGCAGACCGCCGCTGGACAGCACGCAGACCACCGCTCGCAGACCGCCGTTGGAAAGATGCTATATCACCTGCATATCACCGCAGGGAAGGATGGAGGAGCCGGGTTCGTGGGCGTGGACGCTTCGCACCGGACGCTAAGGCGGTAGTTTCCTGTACATGGCATGGTCAGAAGACAGCCTGGATCTGTGAAAGACCGACAGTGGAGGCGCCGAGGGGAGGACAACAGATCAGGTTTGGCCTATTCATGCGTGTTTATGGCAAGGAGCGCATGATTCGCGCGCGACCGACCGCCCCGCGCGTGAACGACTGCCTCGCGCGGACAACCCTAGTCCAGCAAGGCCCGGGTTAGTAAGGGTAGATCACAGGCGGCGGGTAGATCCCAGGCGCCGAGGCCCGCGTGGTCGAGACACCAGCACAAGATTGCGCTGCAAGGGGAAAGGTGGTGGTTCTGAGGAAGATCAGGGTCCGGAGCGCACACAACAATGAATCGTATGTCCGTATCGAGGAATATGACAACGAGGCACCGACGGCGCGGAGGAACGGAAAGCGGCGCCGAGTTCATGAAAGTGGGGCGGAGTGAACATCCTCACCTAGATCATCTCGTTCTCTCCGAGATACTCACGTGCTTCTGCGCTTGACGCCGTGCGACGATGGAGGCGAGTATGCTGCGCACGATCTTGGAAGCTGCACGCCGCTGAATAGACCTGAGATCAAGTGCCTGCTGGAACCGCATGAAAATCTCCGTCGAAGTGTCCGGGAGAGAGTACGCGCGAGAGCACGCTGCGCACTGTGGGAGCTGCGCGCGTGGCGAACATGGAACTGGGTAAGAAAGAATACATCAACGTCAGACGAACAACAGCGTCAGACCAGCAACTCACAACGGCGATGAATAGAGGGGAGGAATTGACCTCAGGTGCCCCGCGGTTCGCGCGGTAGATTTCGCCTAGACAGCGTGGCATGAAGACTCCTCGTACGATACCGCGAATGCGATGTACGATCCAGCGGATGCGATTTACGGCCCCGCGAATGCAATGTGAACATCTACGGCGAGACGGTCATAAAGCTGGATGCGGGTCAGAGCGGCGTAAGCAATGAGTACAAATGGCAGAGTGGCGCCAGGAAGACCGCCGCTTTCTCGATAGATATGCTCACCTGGACATGCCGAGAGCGCGCTGACGCCGCTTCAATGCCGGGCGGCTTGAACCTGTTGAGCCTGCGGCATACATGCGGATGAACGAACGTCTCTGGCACAGATCATAAGTGCGCTATATTCATGAGAACGAGAAAACGTGCTCATGCTGTCGCACCGGGTACTGTCGCGCAGGTATGATGATCATGTCGAAGTCTTCGGAATTGACTCCTAGTCAATAGATCGAAGCGGTGATCTTCAGCCTCGCGACGCCAAGCTCTGATTGTTGCATTTTCTCGACGACTTCGGCGAAGAGCATTGTACGTTCAGAAGCTTTTCCTTCGGTGACTCTGAGATATAGAGAGAGAAACCAAGGTTCCGCACTGGCCGTGCACTGCAGATTGTCGCTGATGAAATTATCTCTGCCGCGAGCCGTGACTCACGATCGTGAGCATGATCATCATTGTAGGATGAGATGGGATAGTATTCTGACGGAGAAGACGGAGGGCAACGGGCGTAGGAGAGAAATGCGACGCCGCGACGACGGACGGTGCAAAGGAAGAAATCCGGCAAAATCCGATTTCGATGCAGGTGATCGTGATGCACGTGAAAGCACCCCTATGGACCTATACTATTTATGGCCGACAAGTCACAGGACAGGCTGCATACGCGCCATCCAGACAGCTACACAGGGTCACAATCCCGCTCAGTGTGTCTGTGGATATCGCATGCTACTCGCTGCATAGTTTACTTCCTGCATCCATTATGTCGTAGAGTAGCCTGAGGAATTGTCTCGTCATCTAGCTATAAGCACATTACATACACCGAGTATCCGCAGATATATCTGATCAAATCGCTCTTCAGGTCGAGTCGGTCCTATCAGCGCTACGAGAACGAGATGCGTCTCGCTAGTGAGCGGGCTCGGTAGCGGGTCCCCGTCATCGTCCGTGAATCTCAGTGCGAGCTCATCAAGAGTGGAGTGTTCGGCTTCGGTCGCTGAGCTGCGACCATAACCACCCATGTTCTCCGTGCGCGAGCGCACGAACGCCAACAACACCTCCTCCTCAATCGCAAGCTCCCCTCCTAGTGACAAGCGCTTGAGACGCGGAAGCAGCGCTCTCCATTCTCCTTCGGGATGGGCCGTCATTGCTTGAATAAACTCGTCCATATCCACCAGATCGCTGCGGTCATCGGCCGGAATCATTCTCGCCGGCACGGCTTCCCATAGCTCCAGGTCCTCCAGCGCCGGCAGCGCAGCAAGCATTTCCAGCAGGTCTTCGTGCGCAATCAGCGCTTGAACCAGCGTCAGAGCGCGCAGCTCCCGGAGCCCGGAGCGCGCAATCAACCGCATGAACACGCTATGGGACCACGCCATGTTGTACCGGATGCATTCATAGTAGCCAACGTCCGGCTCGATGTGGAGCGCTCGCAGGCGCGGAAACGTGCAAAATGCGAGGAAACCTGCCGGTCTCACGTAGGATTCTTCCTTCTCCTCCATGCTGAGGAAAACCGAGTCGAGGCAGGACGCCCACACGATGCAGCCCTCCTGCGCCGGTGGAGGCGGGTCCGTGTCAGAAGCGCTCGCCCGTACCCGGCGCAGGCGTACCATCTCCGGCGCGACGCGGGCCAGCCACTCCGGGTTGAAGTCATCGAACGAGATGTCTTCAAGCTGCGCCCACGGCAGCGTGACGCGGTGCAGCTCGTAGTCGCATACCCACCGCGTGAGACGGGGTGCGATGGCAAAGGTATCGAAGAGGGTGGGAATGTCAGCGCAGTCATTGTCGTCGTCGAAGACCCTTGCGTCCTTCAGGAGGGGCAGGCGCCCGCGCGCGGCGTTCATGAAGGAGAGAAGGTCGGCGGAAATGATGATACTCCGCCAGCGAGCACTGTGATCGACGACAGCGCCCACGGCCTCGCGGATGTGGTCGATGCTTGCATAGAATTTGCGGCATTCGATGTCGAGGGGTGCGGGCTGAGAGCGGGCGAGGTACATGCCGACGGTACGGGCGACGCGGGCGACAAAGGAGGCACAAAGATCGACGTCCTCGATATATGTGCAGTAGCCGATGCTAATGTTCGACCAGAGAAACGGGCAGCTCAGGATGAGGAAGCGCCAGTGGCGGCAGACGTGAGAGAGGACGACGGGTGTCGAATGGGGAGAGGTGATTGCCTGATCTACGCCGACCAGGGTGAATATCTCGAGAAGGATATCTTGATATACCGTGGTAATGGGCGACGAGAGACCCGGCGGGGAAGAGCAAAACAGGACGGCCTGGCCCGGGGCTTTAAGTTGAGGTAAGCTCATGCCGTGCGTGATATCGAGGTGTGGAGGTGCTATCACAGCAGAGGTAGACGTGGCAGTTGATTCTGTGATCATCCAGATCAGCTTCGTCAAACGGGCATGAGACGAGACTTACACTTTCCTCTATGCTGAGCTGCCACTGCCACTGCAAGCAATGACTGACCACTGCAATCGTCCGCCGAGGGCCGGGCGTAGTGCGAGTCTGATGAAGCTTCAGGTTGAGCCTTCTTTTCAGATGGTAATGGGACCAGTCTGGACTCTTCGGTCAGTACTGCAGAGAAAAGATGAAGAAGAAAGGCAAGCGCATCTCACTCGCGTGGCATCCGCACGAGGCACTATGATCGCACAGTCACGTGTCCAGATCACGGGGATGTGGTTCGACTTGAGCTTGGAAGTTCACATTTATCGTACTACTTAGAAACCCAAGGGGGTGTCACAGAGCGATCAAAGCAGAAAATGATACAAGTTCCTGGTATGAGGAGATGAGACTCGTGTCCCTCGCCATCGCACTCTGTGCCCTCGGAGTCGACGCGCTCGATGTTCGTAAATACCTTCAAGTCGCTCGATTGCCCGTCGACAAGCGGTCAACACGATAACGGAATGAAGTTCAGACTGCATGCGAAATGACCTCAAATTACCTGTTGGGCATGTCGGGCACTACCTACTCGGCGTGTCGGGCCTGAAAAGTACGGGTAAAGCAGCCCTCGACGCTGTTCCCCGCGTGAACGCGGCTGCTAGGCTACTGTTTGTCTGATGCCAATCTGCTACTCGCCCGACGCTGTTCGCCTGAGATGCGCTCAGGACACGTGCAGACTGAATACGGTGATATCCTCGGAACACGCTGGTGTCGGCCGTCAGAATTCGGAATGGGAAGGCGCGCGTGCGAGCTTGTCTATGCGCGTGCGAGTCTGAGGGGCAGGGATGAGGCCTAGATTCGCCCACGTATACCGGCCATTCTATCCAGAAGCGCAAGTCATTCTTTTTAGAAACCAATATCGATTTCTGCTGGAATGACTTGGATATTTGTAGCGGATCCGGAAGGGTACGAATCCACTCACGTCGATGATGTATGTATCGCACCCTTCGAGGTTCCTTCGCCTTCCGAGCTTCCTCGCGGCACTAGCCGTTTGCGCCTCGTGTAGATGAACCAGGTGCGCGCACGAGCCCTTCGAAAGCCAAGTCAATAAATCCACAAGGGGGCATATTGTCGCGCTGGCAGAGGGGAAGACTCGCACACGGCTGTGCTTGAACACATACATCCGCTCGCCCTTCGTGAGCGCATGCTTCCAAAGATAGGGACGTGGAGAGACGGCGATAGCGGTATAGCTGGCCGCAGCGAGGCGAGGGAACGAAGGCAAGGAGGCGATGTTGGTGGAATGATGATGGCGTAAGGATCGGGGGCTGATTGGGAGAAGCGTCTCGGGCAAGAAATGAGTGCGCGCAGGAAGATAGAGAGACGCCGCGAACCTTCGAAATGAAGAAGCATTTGGAGAGACGATGTACGCCAGTTTTCCAGGTGCCAGCGTGAGCGAACGCGTTAAGGCTCCGGGCGAGGCGCAAGTAGTACTGGTGAGAAACGATGACTCCATAGAATTAGGAGACGTACTTGCATGCATGTGATGGCTGACGCCGCTAGGCGCTAGCGCCTTCATCCTTGGGTGCACTCTCCCACCGAGTGAGGACGCGCCTATCCGCCGCCGGCATCGTCTATCGTCAAGTTCAGCTCACCGCTCATTTACTTGGGTGAAGAGCATGTGAGATGACTTACAATGATGTGGTAGCTCTCGTTGCGAAATAATAAAATAAATTTCATTGTCGAAGAGCCCAGAACGAACGGTGCGCATAGAAAGAAGCAGTGTACTAATGCCGAAGGGCAATGTGGGAGACCTCGGACTTGATGGAAGCAGTACGGAGGACGGAACAAGGACGGTCGGAAGGCGGAAGGCAGAGAAGCTCGATTACGGACAATCGCGTCACCCGGGTAGTCCTCTGTCATCGGATAGCAGGCAGCGGGCTGGATCTCAGCCCAATTGCAGACATGATTTTGTAGTAAGCGGTGCGGAGCTGCTTCTTCGAGTACACCGCCAGCGCGGGGAGAGCCATTGTGCACGTAGGAGCCGTCCTGCACGCGTCTGCTGGTATCCACCCGTAATGACGCCGCTGGAGTGCGCCGGCGGTGACCTCGTCGGTAGACGGCGCTCGGACCTTGAAGCGGTGCGGGAGCGATGACGGAGCAGGTCCTGATGATGTGAAGAACGTGAGAAGCGATGCCAGGTCATCGACTAGCCATCGCCGCATGTACTTACCTTACCAAGCACGCTTCTGCGTTGCCGTGACTCGCGCTCTGGTATGCTAATGGCAGGCGAGAGCTATCCTGCGGTGTTTGCTCCGCTTCATATCTGATGGCGGGGTGCTGGGTGAGCGCGAGGAAGCGAGCAGCCACGGCAGGACGTACACGCAATGGGGCAGCCTGAGCGAGTGGCTTCAGACACGTCCTGCGGTAAGTTGGCAGTGGATCCCGACGCGAAGGCGCTCTTTGCGAGGGCGGACAGCATACGTGCCACATAGAGAAGGTTTGAATACGAATGCACGTCCCGCGAAAAGCGTATCCCCCCGCGCTGGAGATCATGTGAGGGCTGATGGAGGGTATCAGTAGTGAGCAAGGACACAGTAGACGGGCGCAGACGGACTATACGCCGACTGGGTTCCAATACAATGGCGATGCCACCGAGCGCCTCTGCAAGGCTGCTGAGTACAGAGGCAGCCCGAAAAGGAGTGACCTGTCGTCGTCAGCGCGTAGCAAACAAATGCAGATAAATCACAGACCGTGAAGGAACAACAGATTCGAAGATCGAATGTCAGACTGAATGCCAGCGACCCAGCACACCGCTGGATTCCACGACGCGGATGGGGATAGCGTGGCGCGGCACAGCTGCCGCACGATGGGCAAGGCGGGAGTCGTGCACACAGGCGACAACAGAGCGCCCTCTTCTTCTCCTGCCGCCATCTATCTAGCGCACAGGCCCCTCGTTCAACTCAAGCCTAAACTGCAATGGGCCGGAGAAAGATCGAAATTCAACCCATACCGGTACGTCACCGCCCTCTGTCTCCGGTTGACGAAGGCATCGTATCTGACGGTCTCAAAGCACGAGCGCAATCGGGCGGTTACTTTCCTGAAGGTGAGATCCTCGTTATGGGCGGCATCGTCGAACAATGGGTGTCCCTCCATGGACGTCGAGAAGAAGGTTGCAATTAACCTATTTTTAACTCAACGCCAACAAAAATAATTCACTTATTTTTATCAATCACGGTCGTTGACTGATGACCGCGACTTGCCTGCTACCACGACGTTGGACGCGACTCAGCTCGCCCTCGCGAACGTCGAAGATGGAATATCTGACGAGTCTCGCAGCGCAAGAACGGGCTCTTTAAGAAGGCCTATGAGCTGGGCGTGCTCTGTAGCGTCGACGTGGCGGTTATCATCTTTGGTGCGTTGGCAGCCCGTAACCCCCCCCGCCCCCCTCCCCCCATGCACTGACGGGCTTTCAGAAGAGCGTCCTGGTCACCCTGTGAAGCTTTACCAGTATGCATCCTCGGACATGAATACCATCGTCCAGAAACAAGTTAACGTGCGTATACCGTTTCGCGGACGAGTCACTCTAAATTTTCCCTAGCACCAAGGTGAACGAGACACGAAGGGACCGCCCGACTTTGCACAGGCAGCTCCCACAACCTCCAACGCTGCACAGCAAGGCGACGACGACGACGACGACGATGACGAGGATCGTCCGCACAAGCGCCCGCGGCCCGCGAACTCTCCTGGCGGCGCTAGCACCTCTCGCACGACTGATCCCCTGAATTCCAACATGGGTCCAGAAGTGCGTGCACAACTTGTTTACTTTACTGCTCTGAGAGGTAGAAAATATGGCGGACGACACGTAAAATATCCCACGTTTGCGTCTGGGATACGCTGACGGCGTACTCTTCAAACTTATCCAGTGTCTCGTTGCTCTCAATGCGCTAAAAAGTCTCTCAGCCGTTATCTAATGCTGCTCTCAGATCAGCTTGCAGCCGCCCTTTCGTGCCGGACTCTTCGGCCAGATGCCCCCCATGACTACCCCCCACGCATCACCGCCGTCCTCCTCCCCGCACCTCACCGCCGCGTCCCCGCACTTGACCAGCAGCCCTGTCCTCGCCGCGCATCCTACATCGTCGGATCGATACCTTCCCCGCCCGACGTTCTCGCCGACCAGTCCTGGCCCAGCGCCCTATCACCCTCCAGAACACCTCGGACAGCGCCCTGACACCATCTCACGCATGGCCCCGCGCCAGATCCAATACTCGTCCACGAACGAACGGCCTCTCGCTCCGTCGACTTCCTTCACACGACTCGAGAGCGAGTACCAGCGCCGCGGCGGCGCTTATGCGCGGTCCCATGCTGCTCACGGCATGGGTGCAGGAGGAATTCCCTTCGGCGCGCGATTCCCGTACGGCTTGGGCGGCGGACCTGGCGCAGCGTCAACTATGGAGGGCGCAGGGTCTGCCATGCAGGACCCCGGCTCTGCCACGTCGCCGCCACCGGGGGCGCACGGTCTAATGAGGCAATTGCCGATGCAGTGGCCAGAGTCTGCGGGTGGTAGCGGGACCCAGGATTCGCGCGGTCAGCATCGAACGCAGCTGGAACAGCATCGGACGCAACCACCATATCATCGGACGCAACCACAACACCATCGCACCTCACCGGGACAGCAGACGGGAGGCACGGATATCGCGTGGCTGGAGATGTTGGGTTTACAAGGTCAGCACGACCCGGGAGGTAGGAGAGGGGGTTGATGGAGTACGTGTGTCCATGATTCGAGTCTTGACCCTGGTTCGAGTCCTGACCCTGGTTCGAGTCTTGACCTTCATCGTACTTTCGGCTCCGTAAAGCTATGGACGAAATATTCACGCTGTTCCTCCAAATACTCCATGTACATACTGCGCATCGTTTTGGGATCTCCGTCCTTTATCGCCGCTTCATCATGCGTTGTAGAGGCTGCGTTTCGAGCTGAACTTTACTAGATATCGAAGATATATGAAGTGTACAGTACGATTCGTAGCAGGCAATATACACAGACTGGTGCCGATATACACAGACTGATGCCGATATACACAGACTAATGCCGATTTGTGAGGACTTTGAGGAGAAGGGGCCGGGGGGGTGCGAAGCCGACTCCTCGTTGTCACCATTGGCCGGGGCCGTATTGAGATATCGCCTGTAGCTGCAGGGGGTCGTATTCCGATATTGCCCAGCTGTACTGAGTCAGTAATTGCTGGGCAATATTGAGATACAACTCCCGCGGATTTATGACCTCGGGCTCGTCAGATTATATACATTTCCCTTCATTGTCAATGGTCAATAACTCTTATTTTGTGGATATTATACATACAAATGAGGTGTTGAAAACTACGCCGTACGTACGGCTCGCGACTTACGGCCCACGGTCCCGCTGCCTGCTCACCGCCCGCGCTGTCGCCGCTGCCGTTGCAGATCCCCGGTATGGCCGCGTCGCTGCCGCCGCCGACGCCGCCGTCACCGCGCTTCCCGCCGCTTCGTGCCGCCACCTGCCGCGCCGCGCGTCAGCGCGTCACACCCCCGCCCTCGCTCCCCGCGACACCCCGCTTCCTGCTGCCGGTAGTGTGTCGAGCCGCCCTTGCTCCTACCGCGCCGAGCGTGCATGCAGCGCCTCCCGCGTGTCGATCGGCGCAGCGCGCAACGACTCGCGTAGGCGTGTTGCGCGACTGGCACGCCGTGGCCACAATTAAGCGCTGCGCGCCGCGGATGCGCCTCCGAGAGCGAGAACTTGTCGAGCCTGCGCCCGGGCCGCAGAGCTCTATGCCGACCTCGCGCGATGCTTTCGGGACGCCCATAGCGCGAACGCCGCGCACGGGGGCCCGCGAGTACGGCGACAAGGCGAAGCCTATGCGCGCGCATCGTGTCTCGTACTCTGATCATGCCTCAGAGCTGGAGCGAGAGTGGAGATGTGGGTGAAGAGGGGGAGAAGTGGGTGGGAAGGCGAAGGGGGGCAGGCGAGGGGGGTAAGGAGTGGACAGAGATAGAGCGCGCAGGAAATGGAAGAGCGCGCTCCCGGTGGGGAACGCTCCATGCTCGTCGACGGCTGTCTGAGCTCGCTGTAATGTCCTTATATAGTCAGCATGGATTCGGGTTGACGTTGATTTGCACGCACCGTCCGCCTGTGATTTCAATCCTGCGCTTGTTGGAGAAGACGAGGGGGGGACGCACGCCGGCCGATCATGCGCATTTGACGATGCCGTGAGGGGAGGAGCGTATTTGACGGGTAGCGGGACAGTCGCGGGCTCTAAGAGCCGTTGGGAGCTCAAAGATGATTGTCGATAGGTGATGGACGCCGCCGAGGGATGGTCCAGGCCGTTGAACAACACGAACATGTTCGAATTTTTCGTCAGCTGTATCACGAGTGCAACAAGCAGAGGCGCGCACCTTGGAGCCCAGAGCGTAATCACTGGTCTTTGGGGGTTGAAGCAAACCGCGAAGGGCGACGCTGGCGGTCGCCGGCGAGGACGACGACGAGGGAGGAAGCAAGAGACGATAGTGACGTCACGTCACGAATGGCGCTTGTGGCGCGCGTTCGCTGCGCGGTCGGCGACGTTTAGCGTCTGACCTATCTGCCGGCAAGGCTCGGTAAGATGCTCGAATACCCTTTATGTATATACGAGCTGACTAGCACTTCGATTGTAACGCCCCCCGACCTCCAACATACCCGCCGACGTACCGGTTTGCCAATGAGACACCAGTTCTCGTCCTTTGCATTGATTCTGTATTGTTTGTGGACTTCCCGACATCTATTCTACCTGCATTGTACTCTATTACCCTGCATGAATAGTTCTAGCTCTTGACTGTTTTGCTTAGGCATGCACACAGACCTTGAGATGTCCATGAAGTCTACGAGTTCCACTCAAATCAAGTATCATCCGTTGAGAGACTCAATGTTAATTCCGAATCAAAATCAATGATCGACGCGGGTTGAAAGCCATTTACCCCGACAAGCATGTCTTCACACATATTTCCGGCTGGTCCGCGGCGCCTTACTTGCCTGCTTCGACCCATGGACGTCGCCGAGCACGGCGACGAGCGCTCATCGGAGGTCGGCCCGACTTTCCGAGCGCCAACGACGACGCCGATTAAGCAGCAACTACTACCCGTAGCCTCACAGAAACTAGCGGTACATCTCATATACAGGTACCGTACACTTATATAGAACGATGAACCGAAAGAGACAGAAAAAGGGGCACAATACAGCATGAGGTTTGGCACGCGGCACGAGCGCGCTGAGGTCGCGTACCTAGCACGCGCGCACCATAGACCTCAGCGAGCGAGCCTGTCCCTATATTAAACATGAACTTCCTAGTATACCTCGCTTTCCGATACTAGCTGAGCAATTTTTACACTCTCTAGACCCTACGTTAATTAGGCCGTCAACACCGTCAATATCTGTTGTATACAATCAATACAATATGCAGGAGTACACTATAGGGTATAGTATACATATATCATAATACCAGCGCCGTTGGCCCTCGCATGCGACCGCGGCGTAGCGCGCGCTATGCGCTATGGACGAAGTCGAACATTGATCGCGTGATGTCACGTGATCGCGTTGATCCGCCGCGTATGCGCACTCCTGGTCGCCGCGTCGCGTGCGATACGGACGCGTCTTCTCGGGGTGGGTTGGCAATGGTAGGCGTGGACGTGGTATGGAGGGGGATGTGTGAAATGGCGGGGCGTCCAATGCCGAGAGCGCGATCGCCGGCCACTGTCGACGGCGCTGAAATTTTCGTTGAGGTGCGTAGACGTTGAAGACCTGTATGCAGGCTTTCATCGTGATGTTGAGGGTCGGGGTGAGATGCAGGAGTCCAGCTTGATGGCGATGAGCGGGGGGAGGGCAAGGGGCAGGTCGTCGTAGGCGATGTCGATGGCGGCGCGGGACAAGAGTGGTGATCGGCGGTACGTCGGAAGCAGTGCGCGTGCCCATGGGAGGGACAGCACAGCACTGCCAGCGCGCGTTTGCGGGGCGACAACATGACGAGGGGGGGGAAAGGGGGCAAGGAAGGGGGCGGGGCGGTACGAGCGGCAGTGCGAGAGGCGGCGGCGGAGCGGCGGCGACGGCGGGGCGGCGGTACCAGCCGAGCGCGTGGCTGCGCGCACGTGTCGCGGCGGGGAAGAATTGCTGGGTGGCGCACGACCGGCAGCCAACAATTAATCTAGGTATACGTAGGTATAATCATAATCAATACACAGCTATATTCCAGAAAAGGACATCAGCCACAATGAGATACCACCCAGCAATACTGTCCCTGTACTGCTGGGTGATATCGGAATACGACCCCCTGCCAGCACTGGTCGTATCTAGATAATGGTAGGGACGGTCCTCTCGTTGTCTATGGAGGCGACTCCTCGTTGTCTATGGAGGCGACTCCTCGTCGTCTATGGAGGCGAGGAGGGGGGAGGTGAGGGAGGTGAAGAGGGGGAGGCGAGGAGGGAGGGAGGAGGGGCGAGGAGGGGCGAGAAAGAGGGAGGCGAGGGGGTGAAGAGGGGGAAGAGGGGGGAGGTGAGGGAGGTGAAGAGGGGGGAGGCGAGGGAGGGGGGAGAGAGGCGAAGCCGACTCCCCGCTGTCGACAGAGGCGCTCCCCGCTGTCGACAGAGGCGCTCCCCCTCGTCGAAGGAGGCGAGGAGGGAGCGTTGATGCGAGGCAGACTCCCCCGTCGTCGAAGGAGGCGAGGGGGGGAAGGGAGGAGGTGCTTTCCCTCGTCGAAGCAGGCGCTCCCCGTTGTTGAAGCTGGCGCTTTCCCTTCGTCGATAGACGCGCTCCCCTCGTCGAAGGACGCGCTTTCCCTTCGTCGAAGGCCGCGCTCCCCGAGTCGTCGTCGAAATCCGCTCCCCCTCGTTGAAAAAATAACCGTCGTTGAGAGAGGCACTCCCCCTCGTGAGTCGTCAAAGGAGGCGCTCCCCCTCGTGAGTCGTCAAAGGAGGCGCTCGCCGTCGACGAAGGAGGTGAGGAGAGGGGGAGGCGAGGAGGGAGGGAGGAGGGCGAGGAGGGGCGAGAAAGAGAGGGGAAGGGAGGGCGAGGGCGAGAAAGGATGAGTGGAGGGCGAGGGCGAGAAAGAGGGAGGAGGGGCGAGGAGGGGAGGGGCAAGGGCGAAAAAGAGCGGAGGAAGGGGGAGGCGAGGAGGGGCGACGGGAAAGAGAGAGGAGAATTGGTGCTCCTCCCTCGTCGAAGGTGGGACCTTTGGCGCTCCTCCCTCGTCAGAAGAAGCGATCCCCTCGTCAAAGGATGCGCTCCTCCCTCGTGGAATGAGGCGCTCCCCCTCGTTTGAGGAGGCGCTCCCCCTCGTCGAAGGAGGCGCTCCCCCTCGTCGAAGGAGCGAGGAGGGAGCGTTGATGCGAGGCGCTCCCCTCGTTGAAGGGGGCGAGGAGGGGGAGGGCGAGAAAGGGAGGTGATAAAGAGTGATGAGGGTGAAAAAGGAAGGAGGAGTGGAGTGAGAAAATCGGGAGAGCGCGAGAAAGAAGGACTCAGAGTGCAGGTCGGGGTAGCAGGCAGGGGAGCGTGAGGGAGAGCTGTAAAGGAAGAGGGGGACGAGAAAAGGGAGGTATAGAGGAAGAGTTCTCATCAGGAGGGGAGTGCACTCAAAAGAGTAAAGGCCAAAGAGAACAGATGCGAGGTGAATTGGACGCCGAGACAGACGCAGGGCGCGTGGCGTAGTCAGCGCACTCACTCATGCTCAAGTTCAATCACTCATTGACGTTGGGGCACTCATTCACACCGTGGGGGATCAGACCAAATCTATTGCATACTTAGTATTATCTACTGACAACGTACATGCTAGTTCTACTTATACAGTACATGCTACTGCTCTAGATACGTAGGATACGTAGATACAGCGTTCTCGCGGGAAACAGGGCCCGTCGTCGTCGCCCTGCACACAGCGGGACATGACTCGAACATCGCGCGACGCAACTTAGACATCGCGCGACGCGACTTAGACATCGCGCGACGCGACTTAGGCACCGCGCGCAGCCTGGAGAGCGTGCTCGCCGTCCGACGCGACTGCGACATCTCTTGCGTCGCGTCGCAATGTCCCCCCGATGTCCGAGTCGGCGGGAGGCGTAGGCGAGAAGCCCTCGCTCATTCCCCGTTCAGAAACTCGCTGACAGCGAGGTCAGTCGTAGACAGGCTCGCCGTTCGTCGGCGATCTCGTACCTTACACTGCGTCGATGCCGACCGCGCGCCCCCGACTTCACGCACCACTTCACGCAGCACTGGCGCCTTCGACGCGCAGCTTCGGCGTCGCACGGCATCCCCTCTAACTCGTACTCTCTGGACGACGTCCTGTCCCGGCGCCACCCCCGACGTCAAGGCGGCGTAATCTGGATCAACAATCAGCGTGGGGTCGACGTATCCAGCAGGCAAGAAACTTATCAACAGAAGGCGAGCGCGCACCGACGAACGCGGCGGCGCAAACTCAAGGCGCGACGCGCGACAGCGCGCCATCACCGGGGTAGACTCCCGCCGTCGTCGTTAGCTAACTCGACAGTGGTCGTAGAAGTACTCTAGCGCCTGACACGTCGTTAGTATCTCTCTGACTCGAGGTCGAATAAACTGATGAAAGGGTGGTATGATAAAGTCACACCAGGTGATGTCTCGAAGGTGGTTGAAGACAGTAAACTCACCATAGAGGAAGGCGGCCCCTGGAAACAAATCTAAAGGTCATGTTAGCTCAGGATAAACTATTATCAGCGAATGACGCACGACCAATGAGAACGCGGTGGCGCTGCGCGCCACCGCCACGGGAGACCCCCGCTGTTTCCGCTCGCACGCCCGATAGCAGCCGAGAACGTCCTCTAGAATTCCCGCGCGGATATTCTGAGAATCGAGTTCATTTTGAATTAATTTTGGCGTCCGAACTCTCACCAAAACGCCCCCGCTTAGACCGGCAGATGGGGGCATGTGGGCGGAAATGGCCTCCAGCGGGCACGTCGTCGATACGGCGAGGAAGCCGGGGAACGTCGGCAACGAGGGCGGGCTGCGTTGACAACGAGGGCGGGCTGCGTTGACAACGAGGGCCGACGACATCCTTCACGCCGCGCGGTCTGCAGACGTCGTTAGCTCGATCCACAATTCGTAAGCTAGCGTGGTACTCACCTGAGGGCCGTCGCCGTTTGTTACCGCCGTCGGGCTCGACGGGACGTCCGACGGGCACGGCACGTTGTATCTGATGGGGGACGAGCGAGACACATCGGGAGCGACATGACGGTCAGCAGATCGCCCCGCGTGTCATAGTAAGGGGCATACTCACCGGAAAACGTGGGCGAGCACGCCGTGCACGACCTCCAGGACAACGCCAAATGCCCACGACGAGCGCGGCGCCGAGCAAAACGTTCAGCGTGACGTCGACTTGTAGCACGCGCGAGGTGTGGGTGAGGGGGGTTCGTTGTTGGTAGCCTGGGCCGTTACCTACGGACGAGTTAGATGACGGTCACTACAGAGTGATGCGCCAACGCACCGCGACGACTGACCCCCATATCGACCAAGTCCCCGCCGTCATCTGCCGTGACGAGCACGAAGATGCGTCTGCGAATTAGTCAGCGTGTATACGAGAAGGGCGTCGCGAGGACGAAGACCACGACGACGCTCGTCGAACGTGAAGGTAAAGGGCGAGAGCGACGTACCACGCGCCAAGCCGTGTCCTGTGTCGGTGACTAGCCATCCAGAACTCGCTTGCGAGGTCGCTGTTGGTCAAGTCCGAAGAACGCGTCGCCGAGGTACGCCGTCACGACGCGTCGACGCAGTCGTTAGTCGTACTCGCCGAGAGTAAGCGCCATCGTAGGTCGTGGTCGCCGTGAATGCTGTCGAGCGTGTCGAGCGCGGAGGACGCGAGTGCGCATCGGTGGCGGTCGTCCACAACGTCGAAGCCGTCGAGCTCGACGCTCGTCGCTCGCCGTAGCGGGGAGGACATGGCGGTAAGGGACAGCCTGCGATGATCGGTGAATTTTCGTATTTCAACTCAATATAAATCGTTACCGAAAAGCGTCATGTGCGGTAATCGCGGGTGACAAGGTGATCCCGGGTGACTTGTAGCAAGGTGATCTCGGGTGACTGAGAACTACAACGGATCAATACAATTCCCAAACGATATGAATAGATAGACTTACCGGTCGATGAGAAACGTGCCGAGTTGACGAGCTGCGTGTTGGGAGTGACAGGGGAAGGAAGCTGGGTGTTTGTAAAGTTGATCTGCGGGGTCAAGTTGAAGGTAAGGAGAGATAGTTAGAAGAGGAACATCGAAGAACGTACCAATACAAGTCATAGTGAGGGAGCGTCAAAGGCGGCGTAGCAAGAATGAACGTCGAAGACTGCGGGGCGAGTAAATGTAAAGGCAGATCAGTAAAGGAGGTTAGGAAGGCGGTTGGAGGATGGAGAAACCTGACAATCCACTCGCCTTATATACCCCGCTCGACGGCTACCCTCCCGCTTGCGCCGCGTCCCTGCCTCGACGATCCGCTGCCCACGCATCAAAGCGGCATCATGCGCCCGCAGACACGTCACCGGAAATTCTGGAGCCGAGTTCTGGGCACCGAAGGGTGGAAGATTCGGCGGACACGCTCGCAACGTATTGCCGGTGCCCTGCACCGCGCGTCAGCCCTGTCGCGACAAAAATCAGAAATAACTTACCGCTTCGGCCATGGGCAGCCGTACCCGGAGTCGCGCGCGGAAGGACGGAAGTTCAGGGCGTTGGTGGTGGGTGGCGCGCCACAGCGCGTACAGTTGTTATGGCTGTTTGCCGTTGTGTGCAGCGTTCAGCAGAGACAGCGAAAGAGGTAGAGCATCGTACCTTGAGTGACATGTAACGTGTGACCAAGTCGGCGAGCCCGCGACGCGGTGGGAGGAAGTTCGAGGTCGTTGTTGAACTTGGATCAGGTCTTAGCTCCTTTTGGAAGGCCTTGTGCTCGCAAGAGGCGGCGCGCACCGTCCTCCTCGACGAGTGCGTCGCTGGCGGCGAGTCAAGCACAGAATAAGATAATGTCATTGAATACACGTACATCAGGGTTTTCGGGGGGATAGGCGCAGGACGCGCCCTGTGAGTGAGCTCGAATTGGGCAGAGCCACGACGGGTGCAGCGTCGCCGCCGTCGCCTCGCATCACGTTTCGATTATTCTGATGGAGTATGTAAGTGCCAAGCATCCGGAGAATGAGCCCGGAAACGCACCGGACTTGGATGGAAGATGCGTATAGGCGTATTCCCCGCGTTGGGGAATAGCGCTATTGCGAGTGCGCGCGGCAGATGCGGCGCGACGCGTCGTCATCAGCATGCTCGGGCGGACCTCGGAGGAGGATTATGTAAGCGTGGTGCGGTCAGCCGGAAGATTCGGGACGGGGCGAAGGGAGGAGAGAGGAGGAAGGGGTGGTGCATATCGTAATGAATAAGAGGCGCAGGCGCGGTTTGCAGCCTGATTCGTCGACGGTATGGTTGGTACACAATGACTAGTCATCTAGAACACGAGCCCGAGGCGAAACTAACGCATTATGGACTTGCCAAAAACGACGCCACATAACGAAATCGCCCTTGTTCACGATACAGCGCAGGATCAACGGCGAGGATGGCCCTTCTGGCGAGGGGAATCGGTTTCTGAGGAGTAAACGAACGCATATTGAGCCAGAAATATTTTGAACTTGGGTACCGACTTACCGACCCAAGGTCAACGAGATTCACAGTGAGAAGTTGACGACCTTCTCGAAAGATAAGGGACGCCGTTGATCTCGCTCATCGGCATTTGGTGTATGTATTTTAGACCCATTGAAGAGCCCTCTTGCGCAAGTACGACCCATCCGCGGCGCCAGAACGAGCTCGGGGGCCGTCCGAAAGGTGGTCGCCGCTGTTGCGCGCCACCCGGCACCTCGTCCAGTATTGCGATCCATCCGCTCGGGGGAACGCTTCCAGTTCTTCAAGATGGACGTTATAAGGGCCAATAAAGATGTTGCTGACGATGGCGACGTGAGGGAAGGGGACGATGGACGGAAAACGAACATGGCGGCGCGGGAGGAGAGCGATCGGCGTGTCGGCCCGAGCCCCGCGCCGCCGCGTGATCCTTCCTCGCGCCTTGTTTTCGACCTTTGCCGTCGCTGCCTCGCCGTCGCTGCCTTGGCGTCGTTCATGGCGCCGCTCTCATTGTACTTTGACCCCTGCGGGCCGTACGCGTTGGACGTGCCCCATCTCACGCACTTTTCCGCTCTTTTTTCGATCATCTCGCGCTGGGTTCCACGCGTTACCGACTCTCTATGGACGACACAGACCTCAAGGCGCCGCTACAAGGCATCCCCATCACACCCTGCACGCCCGCCGCCAACCGCGCGGCCTCATCCACCCCCCGTCAAGCTGCTCAAGCCAGCGGGAACGTCCAAGTCAACCGTCGGTCGTGGTCACGTGATCTCGCCGCTCGCCTCGTCAAGTCCAAGGTCGTCGTCTCTGATAGCCGTACATAGTCATACTCATAGGTACTCTAGGTGCTATCTATGTCCTGCGCTTGCCACGCGTGAGAGGCGTCAGAGTCAACATGCACCGCGCCGTCAGAGTCAACACGCACCGCGTCCTCGTCGCTCCCGACGCCCTTGCCTTGCCCGCCGTGCCGTCGGCAGCGCCGTTCTGAGTACTCACCGCACTGGGAATTCACGGTTCTGCCGACGGCCCGGCGAGCGAGGTGAAAGCGTCGGGAACAATGACCACGCGGTGTTTACGACAAAGAACAAAACACCGGCGGTACCCCGCGCGGAGAAAATTCCCGCTCAGGACGCCTCGGACGATCAGTCCCGCGAGGGCCCGAACGCGACCCTGCCCGTCGTCGACGCCGTCAGGCCCAGCGAGGTCGTCTATTCTGAGGTGGGTATCTCGTCGTCTTCGTCGCTCTCAAGCTGACTCTTTTTCAGCCCGTTCTCCATCGCACACAAGCTCCCATACGACCGCGCCCCCCTACACCCTCACGTCCTCGCCGACTCGCCCACGACCTCGCCAACGACGTCACCCACGCCCACAAACTCGCCGCCACGTCATCGACGCCCTCGTCGCCTCGCCTACGGCCTCCCCCGCATCCCCGTACCTCTCCCGATCTCGCCACCTCGCCGGCAAGTCCCATATCCCCATCTATCCGGTCCAAGCGGAGGGCGTTTGCGGCGAAGTTCCAGGGGCGAAAATGAATGCAAAATGGAGTCGATTTGGCAAATATTCGCGCGGGAATTCTAGAGGACGGGTGCGACGGTTGGAAGGAGGCGACGTTGGGGCATTTGAGGGAGCTTGACGGGCGGCGCGAAGCGCCGCCGCGTACGGTACAAAAGCCTAAAGGTGCGCGACATGTTTATTTTCCCGGGCGCAAGCTGACAAAGTTCAGGTACTGCCTTCGCGTTCGCCGTCTCGCCGGCAAGTCCCCATATCCCCATGTACTCGATCCAAGCGGAGGGCGTTTCCGGCGAGATTCGAGGGCGTTTCCGGCGAAGTTCCAAGGGCGAAAATGAATGCAAAATGAAGTCAGATCGACGAATATTCGCGCGGGAATTTTAGCGGACAGATGCGACAGGGGACGGGGGTTTGGAGGGAGTCGGGGGTTCTGGAGGGACTCGGAGAGGTCGGGGAGCGCGGCGGGCGGCGCGAAGCGCCGCCGCGCATGGAGAACAAGGTGCGCGACTTGTTGATTTACCCGAGCGCGAGCTGACGGAGTTTTCAGCGCCGCCGCGCGAGTTGGTGTCGGGCAGGTGCCGCGGATGTTGGGGGTGCGGAAGCGTATTGGGGAGGGTGGAAGCGTATTGGGGAGGGTGGACGCGTGTCGGGGAGGGTGGACGCGTGTCGGGGAGAATGGAAGCGTATTGGGAGTTTGGAAGCGTGTCGGGGAGGGTGGACGCGTATTGGGGAGGTTGTGATCGGCGTAGAGGTGCGTTCTATGTCTTTGGACGCCTATGCGAATATGTCTTTGGACCCATATGCGACTCTGACGATTTTCTCAGTAGGCTACACAAGTTGTGAAGCAATGGATCGACGTCCGGCGAGCGGCGTTTGCGGGTTTGCATAAGACGCCGTCACGTCTGCATAAGACGCCGTCACGTCTGCGTAAGACGCCGCGCCCTCGCCTTTCTTTACCTTGTCCCCGTGGTCCTCCCCCATCCCCGTGGTCCTCCCTCATCCCCGTGGTCCTCCCTCATCCCCGTGGTCCTCCCCCATCCCCGTGGTCTTCCCTTACCTCGTCGCCGCCTTCCCGTCCTTGTCGCCGCCTTCCCGTCCTTCCGCAACGAGCCATGGAATGGCAGCCGATCGTTGAGGCAACGTATCGCCGTCCGGTGAGGCAACGTATCGCCGATCGTTGAGGCAACGTATCGCCATCCGGCGAGCGGTGTCGCGGCGTTCCAGCGAGCAGGTCCTTGGGCGATTCGGCGAGCGTGTCCGTAGGCGTTTGGCGAGCGTGTTCGTAGGCGTTTGGCGAGCGTGTCCGTAGACGACTCTGCGAGCAGGTCCGTAGGCGTTTGGCGAGCGTGTCCGTAGACGACACGGCGAGCAGGTCCGTAGGCGATGAGGCAATGTATCGCCGTCCGGCGAGCAAGGTCGGCGACTCTCGGTACATGTGTGCGGCGTCTGGTCAGCAAGGGTTGCAGTGATTCAGCGAGCAAGGGTCGCGGTGATTCGGCGAGCAAGGGTCGCGGCATACGGCGGGCAAGGTACCGGTCTTTCTTGCGCACGAATGTCGGCATGTTCATGCTCACAATTTCATTGCGGTGAAGACGACGGCGTCGCAGTCAGGGTATGTGTGCGGTATCCCGGCGGTGTTTCGCCGCCGGTCTCAGCGACATATCGACACGTGTTTGCGGCGGGTGAGTTCCCGAGGGCCTCCCTCGCGTGAGTGCCTTGGTTAAGTTCCTAAGGGTCTTGAGCGTCTCTCGAATTGTTTGTCCTGTCTCTCTCACCATGGTATGTTGCGGTTCACGTCTGTCCCGTCATCTCGAGAACTGTCTTTACGTCTGTACTTGGAGTGGATGTGTTCCATACTTGACTTGCTGCTTTGTAACTTGTTTGTTCGCCCTTAACCGCCCTTGAGTAACACCAACTGTTTATCCGCCCTTGACAATAATAGCTGTTGATTTGCTGAGTAAATAAGTCTGGGCCTGATATGCTGAGGTGATTTCGGCGGTAGTAAACGGATAAATGCCGCGGTTGAGCGGAAGAAACATCAGAGGTTCCAACGGTCAGGGAAGGGAGTTGGGAAGGTCTGCGCAGAATATATGCCCTGTGTTTCCGGAAATAAAAAAGATTTAGGAAGTCAGGGCAGGCAGGGTGGAGAGAGGGATGTGCTCGAGAATGGCGGGGACGACGACGAGAGGGCAGCGAGGAAAGCAGCGAGGTCGGGGGAAAGGCCATTGAGGATGATGAGAGTAAATACGACGGCTGTCCAAAGACGATGTCAATCGCACGTCGCGATGGGTCCAGGCATTTGCATACATTAGCCGGCGATAAGTGGTCACAAAAGCGTGATATCTGGCAAGGGATCTGGGTTTTCGGGAGGGTGCAGATGGAGCAAGTGTCGAGAGTCGACCCTCGAAAGTAGCCAGGAATGGAGGTCTGAGGTGCCGGTATTTGCCTGTCGTTGTCCGATGAGCGTAGGTGCAGCCGTTCGCGAGATATACAGTCGAAAAAGGGACTTTTAGAATCCTCTGCATTTCGCCCAATTCGTGCTGTAAGTCGCGCCGATAACGCACTCGAACCCTGTGAACGTCATGCGAGGATCACGCTCGCGTCACACCACGTCGGTCACGCGCCGCGATCGCCGCGATCGTAGCCCAGCCGATCGCCATCCGAGCGCGCGCTCTCATATAGCGGCGGACGCGCGTCTTGCCCTCTTCCGTCCCCCGTCCACCCCCCGCGCGACCGCGACTTGCCTGCTACCACGACGTTGGACGCGACTCAGCTCGCCCTCGCGAACGTCGAAGATGGAATATCTGACGAGTCTCGCAGCGCAAGAACGGGCTCTTTAAGAAGGCCTATGAGCTGGGCGTGCTCTGTAGCGTCGACGTGGCGGTCATCATCTTTGGTGCGTTGGCAGCCCGTAACCCCCCGCCCCCCCTTCCCCCATGCACTGACGGGCTTTTAGAAGAGCGTCCTGGTCACCCTGTGAAGCTTTACCAGTATGCATCCTCGGACATGAATACCATCGTCCAGAAACAAGTTAATGTGCGTATACCGTTTCGCGGACGAGTCACTCTAAATTTTCCCTAGCACCAAGGTGAACGAGACACGAAGGGACCGCCCGACTTTGCACAGGCAGCTCCCACAACCTCCAACGCTGCACAGCAAGGCGACGACGACGACGACGACGATGACGAGGATCGTCCGCGCAAGCGCCCGCGGCCCGCGAACTCTCCTGGCGGCGCTAGCACCTCTCGCACGACTGATCCCCTGCATTCCAACATGGGTCCAGAAGTGCGTGTACAACTTGTTTACTTTACTGCTCTGAGAGGTAGAAAATATGGCGGACGACACGTAAAATATCCCACGTTTGCGTCTGGGATACGCTGACGGCGTACTCTTCAAACTTATCCCTCGTTGCTCTCAATGCGCTAAAAAGTCTCTCAGCCATTATCTAATGCTGCTCTCAGATCAGCTTGCAGCCGCCCTTTCGTGCCGGACTCTTCGGCCAGATGCCCCCCATGACTACCCCCCACGCATCACCGCCGTCCTCCTCCCCGCACCTCACCGCCGCGTCCCCGCACTTGACCAGCAGCCCTGTCCTCGCCGCACATCCTACATCGTCGGACCGCTACCTGCCTCGCCCGACGTTCTCGCCTACCAGTTCTGGCGCAGCGTCCTATCACCTCGGACAGCGCCATGATACCATGCCACGTATGCCGCAGCAACCTCCGCGCCCGATCTACTACTCCCCCACGCACGAAAGGTCTCTCGCTCCCTTGCCAAGTCCTACAACTCCCTTCACACGTCCCGGGAGCGGCGCCTCCGCCGCGTCACTTGAGTACCAGCGCCGCGGCAATGAGCTCACCGGTGCTTATACGCGGTCCCACGGCATGGGCGAAGGAGGCATCCCCATCGGCGCGCGATTCCCGTACGGCTTGAGCGGGGCATCCGGGAGCGGCGCGTCCGCCATGCAGGGCGTCAGCTCTGTCACGTCGCCACCGCCGGGGGCGCATGGGCACGGTCTCAGACCGTCGTCGTTGGAGTGGCCGGGCTCTGCGACCCAGGATCCGCGTGGTCAGCATCGACAGCCACCACCACACCATCACGCCTCGTCAGGACACGATCATGCGCCGTCGGGCCAGCAGACTGGAGGAACGGATATGGCGTGGCTGGAGATGTTGGGTTTACAAGGTCAGCACGACCCGGGAGGTAGGAGAGGGGGTTGATGTCCGCGTGTCCATGGTTCGAGTAACGCGTGTCCATGATTCGAGTAACGCGTGTCCATGATTCGAGTAACGCGTGTCCATGACTCGAGTCCTGACCCTGGTTCGAGTCTTGACCTTCATCGTACTTTCGGCTCCGTAAAGCTCCGGACCAAGTATTCACGCTGTTCCTACAAAGACTCTCTGTACTCATTTAGCAGTATTTTGGGACCTCTGTACTGTTTGTGGCTGCTTTTGCATGCGGCGTAGAGGCTGCGTTTCGAGCTGAACTCTACTGAAGATCGGAAATATACGAAGTTTACAGTACGATTCGTAGCAGGCAATATACCACACAGTGTATTCAAGCCGATTTGTGAGGACTTTGAGGAGAAGGGGAGCACTGTGAGGAGAAGGGGAGCACTGTGAGGAGAAGGGGAGCACTGTGAGGAGAAGGAGAGGGGGGAGGCGAGGGAGGTGAAGAGGGGGCGAGCAGAGGCGAGGGAAGGGGAAGGGGGGGATGAGAGGGGGAGGCGAGGAGGGGCGAGAAGGGAGGCGAAGGTGAGGAAGGGGGGAGGAGGGCGAGAAAGAGGGAGGCGAGGGGGTGAAGAGGGGGACGAGATGGAGGGGGGAGAGAGGCGAAGCCGACTCCCCACTGTCGACAGAGGCGCTCCCCCTTGCCAAAGGAGGCGCTCCCCCTCGTCGAAGGAGGCGAGGAGGGAGCGTTGATGCGAGGCAGACTCCCCCGTCAAGGAAGGCGCTTTCCCTCGTCAAGGAAGGCGCTCGCCCTTCATTGTCAAGGGAGTTGCTCGCCCCCCTCGTCGGAGGAGGGAGGCGCTCCCCGTCGTTGAAGGAGGTGAGGAGAGCGGGAGGCGAGGAGGGAGGGAGGAGGGGCGAGGAGGGGCGAGAAAGAGAGGGGAAGGGAGGGCGAGGGCGAGAAAGAGGGAGGAGGGGCGAGGGAGGAGGAGTGGATGGCGAGGGAGGTGAAGAGGGGGACGAGATGGAGGCGAGGAGGGGGGAGGCGAGGGAGGTGAAGAGGCGGGAGGTGAGGGAGGCGAGGAGGGGTGAGGAGGGGAGGCGAAAAAGACGGACTGAGAGGGGAGGCGAGGAGGGGAGAGGGAGTTCCACGAGATGAGGCGACGGGAAAGAGAGAGAGGGAGGCGAAGCCGGCTTTCCCTCGTAAATGAAGGCAAAGACGGCTCCCCCCGTCGAAGAACTTGATGCTCCTCCCTCGTCGAAGGAGGAGGTGCTCGCCCTCGTCAAAGGAGGCGCTCGTCCTCGTCCAAGGAAGGCGCTCGCCCCCTCGTCGGTGGAGTTGCTCCCCGTCGTCGAAGGAAGGCGCTTTCCCTCGTCAAGAAAGGTGCTCCCCCCTTGTCCAAGGAAGGTGCTCGCCCTCATAGGAGGAGGCGCTCGCCCCCCTCGTCAAAGGAGGCCTCGTCCAAAAAAGGCACTCCCCCTCGTCCAAGGAAGGCGCTTTCCCTCATCGGTGGAAAAACTCCCCCTCGTCGAAGGAGGCACCCCCCCTCATCGAAGGAGGTGCTCCCCCTCGTTGAAAAAATAACTGTCGTTGAGAGAGGCGCTCCCCCTCGTGAGTCGTCAAAGGAGGCGCTCGTCGTCGACGAAGGAGGTGAGGAGAGGGGGAGGCGAGGAGGGAGGGAGGAGGGGCGAGGAGGGGCGAGGAGGGGCGAGGAGGGGCGAGAAAGAGAGGGGAAGGGAGGGCGAGGGCGAGAAAGGATGAGTTGAGGGAGAGGGCGAGAAAGGATGAGTGGAGGGCGAGGGCGAAAAAGGGGGGAGGGGGGAGGCGAGGAGGGGCGACGGGAAAGAGAGAGGAGGAGGCGAAGCCGGCTTTCCCTCGTAAATTAAGGCAAAGACGGCTCCCCCCGTCGAAGAACTTGGTGCTCCTCCCTCGTCAAAGGATGCGCTCCTCCCTCGTGGAATGAGGTGCTCCCCCTCGTTTGAGGAGGCTCTCCCCCTCGTTGAAGGGGGCGAGAAGGGGGGAGGGCGAGAAAGGGGAGGTGATAAAGAGTGATGAGGGTGAAAAAGGAAGGAGGAGTGGAGTGAGAAAATCGGGAGAGGGTGAGAAAGAAGGACAGAGAGTGCAGCTCGGGGTAGCAGGCAGGGGAGCGCGTGAGGGAGGGGAAGTACAGGAAGAGGGGGAGGGGCACGAGGGAGGGGACTTGAAGGAAGAGGGGAGGGGCGAGAAAGGGGAGGGGGAGGGGACGAGAAAAGGGAGGTATAGAGGAAGAGTTCTCATCAGGAGGGGAGTAGTACACTCAAAAGAGTGAGGGCGGGCCAAAGAGAACAGATGCGAGATGAATTAGACGACGAGACAGACGCAGGGTGCGTGCCGTAGTCAACGCACTCACTCATGCTCAAGTTCATTCACTCATTGACGTTGGGGCACTCATTCACGCCGTCACGGGTCTAGTAGACCAAATCTATTGCATACTTAGTATTATCTACTGACAACATACATGCTAGTTCTACTTATAAAGTACATGCTACTGCTCTAGATACGTAGGGACAACGTTCTGGGCCCGTCGTCGACGCCCTGCACACAGCGGGACACGACTCAAACATCGCGCGACGCGACTTAGACATCGCGCGTGCTCGCCGTCCGATGCGACTGCGAAATCTCTTGCTTCGCGTCGCAATGTCCCCCCGACGTCCGAGTCGGCGGTAGGCGTGGGCGAGACGCCCTTGCTCATTCTCCGCCTTGAAACTCGCCGACAGCGAGGTCAGTCGTAAACATGCTCGCCCACACCTGCATTGATGTCGACCGCGCGCCCCCGACTTCACGCACCACTTCACGCAGCACTGGCGCCTTCGACGCGCAGCTTCGGCGTCGCCCGTCATCCCTTCCAGCTCTGTACTCACTTGACGACGTCCTGTCCCGGCGCCACCCTCGACGTCAAGGACGAGGGCGTAGGCGGCGTGGTCTGGATCAACAATCAGCGTGGGGTCGACGTATCCAGCAGGCAAGGGACTTACCAATAGAAGGCGAGCGCGCACCGACGAACGCGGCGGCGCAAACTCAAGGTGCGACGCGCGACAGCGCGCCATCACCGGGGTAGACTCCCGCCGTCGTCGTTAGCTAATCCGACAGTGGTCGTAGAAGTACTCTAGCGCCTGAAACGTCGTTAGTATCTCTCTGACTCGAGGTTGAATAAACTGAGTGGCATATTAAAGTCAACATGGGGGAGGAATAAGGTATCTGGGGCATGAAAAACTACACCAAAGGTGGTTGAAGACAGGAAACTCAGCATAGAGGTACGCGGCCCCTGAAAACAAATCTAAAGGCCATGTGAGCTCAGGTAAACTGTTAGCAGCGAACGACGCACGACCAATGAGAACGCGGTGGCGCTGCGCGCCACCGCCACGGGAGACCCCCGCTGTCTCCGCTCGCACGCCCGATAGCAGCCGAGAACGTCCTCTAG
The DNA here is from genome assembly GCA_007026445.1 of Schizophyllum amplum. Taxonomy (NCBI): domain Eukaryota; kingdom Fungi; phylum Basidiomycota; class Agaricomycetes; order Agaricales; family Schizophyllaceae; genus Schizophyllum; species Schizophyllum amplum. The sequence continues at coordinate 63,026 of VDMD01000059.1, forward strand.
AATTCCCGCGCGGATATTCTGAGAATTGAGTTCATTTTGAATTAATTTTGACGCTCAAACTCTCACCAAAAACGCTTCCGCTTGGACCGGAGTATGGAGGCATAAGGGCGGAAAGGGCGTCCAGCGGGCGGGGCGTCGGCATGGCGAAAAGGCCCGGGCACGTCGGCGACGAGGGCGGGCGTTGACCGACGGTATGGTTCACGCTGCGCGGCCTGCGGACGTCGTCAGCCTCGATGCACGAGTCGCAAGGTAGCGTTGTACTCGCCCGAGGGCCGCCGCCGTTTGTTACCGCCGTCGGGATCGACGGGACGTCCGACGGGCATACTCACCACGAGAAACGTGAGCGAGCACGCTGTGCATGACTCCCAGGACGCCGACTTGCGCGACGAGCGCAACCGTGAGTGAGGGAGATTCGTTGCTGGTAGCTTAGGCAGGCCGCGCGTCGCGACGGTATCTACGGACGAGTTAGCTGACGGTCACTATAGCGTGATTCGCCGACGCACCGCGACGACTGACCCCCATATCGACCAAGTCCCCGCCGTCATCTGCCGTGACGAGCACGAAGATGCGTCTGCGAATTAGTCAGCGTGTATACGAGAAGGGCGTCGCGAGGACGAAGACCACGACGACGCTCGTCGAACGTGAAGGTAAAGGGCGAGAGCGACGTACCACGCGCCAAGCCGTGTCCCTGCGTCGGTGACTAGCCGTCCAGAACTCGCTTGCGAGGTCGCTGTTGGTCAAGTCCGAAGGACGCGTCCGCGAGGTACGCCGTCACGACGCGTCGACGCAGTCGTTAGTCGTACTCGCCATCGTAGGTCGTGGTCGCCGTGAATGCTGTCGAGCGTGTCGAGTGCGGAGGACGCGAGTGCGCATCGGTGGCGGTCGTCCACAACGTCGAAGCCGTCGAGCTCGACGCTCGCCGTAGCGGGGAGGACATGGCGGTAAGGGACAGCCTGCGATGATCGGTGAATTTTCGTATTTCAACTCAATATAAATCGTTACCGAAAAGCGTCATGTGCGGTAATCGCGGGTGACAAGGTGATCCCGGGTGACTTGTAGCAAGGTGATCTCGGGTGACTGAGGACTACAACGGATCAATACAGTTCCCAAACGATATGAATAGATAGACTTACCGGTCGACGAGAAACGTGCCGAGTTGACGAGCTGCGTGTTGGGAGTGACAGGGGAAGGAAGCTGGGTGCTTGTAAAGTTGATCTGCGGGGTCAAGTTGAAGGTAAGGAGAGATAGTTAGAAGAGGAACATCGAAGAACGTACCAATACAAGTCATAGTGAGGGAGCGTCAAAGGCGGCGTGGCAAGAATAAACGTCAAAGCTTGCGGGCGAGTAAATGTGAAGGCAGACTAGTAGAGGAAGTTAGGAAGGCGGTAGGAGGATGGAGAAACCTGACAATCCACTCGCCTTATATACCCCGCTCGACGGCTACCCTCCCGCTTGCGCCGCGTCCCTGCCTCGACGATCCGCTGCCCACGCATCAAAGCGGCATCATGCGCCCGCAGACACGTCACCGGAAATTCTGGAGCCGAGTTCTGGGCACCGAAGGGTGGAAGATTCGGCGGACGCGCTCGCAACGTATTGCCGGTGCCCTGCACCGCGCGTCAGCCCTGTCGCGACAAAAATCAGAAATAACTTACCGCTTCGGCCATGGGCAGCCGTACCCGGAGTCGCGCGCGGAAGGACGGAAGTTCAGGGCGTTGGTGGTGGGTGGCGCGCCACAGCGCGTACAGTTGTTATGGCTGTTTGCCGTTGTGTGCAGCGTTCAGCAGAGACAGCGAAAGAGGTAGAGCATCGTACCTTGAGTGACATGTAACGTGTGACCAAGTCGGCGAGCCCGCGACGCGGTGGGAGGAAGTTCGAGGTCGTTGTTGAACTTGGATCAGGTCTTAGCTCCTTTTGGAAGGCCTTGTGCTCGCAAGAGGCGGCGCGCACCGTCCTCCTCGACGAGTGCGTCGCTGGCGGTGAGTCAAGCACAGAATAAGATAATGTCATTGAATACACGTATATCAGGGATTTCGGGGGGATAGGCGCAGGGCGCGCCCTGTGAGTGAGCTCGAATTGGGCAGAGCCACGACGGGTGCAGCGTCGCCGCCGTCGCCTCGCATCACGTTTCGATCATTCTGATGGAATATGTCAGTGCCAAGCATCCGGGGAATGAGCCCGGAAACGCACCGGACTTGGATGGAAGATGCGTATAGGCGTATTCCCCGCGTTGGGGAATAGCGCTATTGCGAGTGCGCGCGGCGGACGCGGCGCAACGCGTTATCATCAGCATGCTCGGGCGGACCTCGGAGGAAGATTCTGTAAGCGTGGTGCGGTCAGCCGTAAGATTCGGGACGGGGCGAAGGGAGGAGAGAGGAGGAGGGGGTGGTGCATATCGTAGTGAATAAGAGGCGCAGGCGCGGTTTGCAGCCTGATTCGTCGACGGGATGGTCGGTACAGAATGACTAGTCATCTAGAACACGAGCCCGAGGCGAAACGAACGCATTATGGACTTGCCAAAAACGACGCCACATAACGAAATCACCCTTGTTCACGATACAGCGCAGGTTCAACGGCGAGGATGGCCCTTCTGGCGAGGGGAATCGGTTTCTGAGGAGTAAACGAACGAATATTGAGCCAGAAATATTTTGAACTTGGGTACCGACTTACCGACCAAAGGTCAACGAGATTCACAGTGAGAAGTTGACGACCTTCTCAAAAGATAAGGGACGCCGTTGATCTCGCTCATCGGCATTTGGTGTATGTATTCTAGACCCATGGAAGAGCCCTCTTGCACAAGTACGACCCATCCGCGGCGCCAGAACGAGCTCGGGGGCCGTCCGAAAGGTGGTCGCCGCTGTTGCGCGCCACCCGGCACCTCGTCCAGTATTGCGATCCATCCGCTCGGGGGAACGCTTCCAGTTCTTCAAGATGGACGTTACAAAGGCCAATAAAGATGTTGCTAATAATGGCGACGTGAGGGAAGGGGACGATGGACGGAAAACGAACATGGCGGCGCGGGAGGAGAGCGATCGGCGTGTCGGCCCGAGCCCCGCGCCGCCGCGTGATCCTTCCTCGCGCCTTGTTTTCGACCTTTGCCGTCGCTGCCTCGGCGTCGTTCATGTCGCCGCCGCCTCCACGACGGCGCACTCATTGTACTTTGACCCCTGCGGGCCGTACTTCCGCCTTGGACGTGCCCCATCTCACGCACTTTTCCGCTCTTTTTTCGATCATCTCGCGCTGGGTTTCACGTGTTCCCGGCTCTCTATGGACGACACAGACCTCAAGGCGCCGCTGAAAGGCATCCGAATCACACCCTGCACGCCCGCCGCCAACCGCGCGGCCTCATCTACCCCCCGTCAAGCTGCTCAAGTCGACGCGAACGCCCAAGTCAACCGTCGGTCGCGGTCACGTGATCTCGCCGCTCGCCTCGTCAAGTCCAAGGTCCTCGTCTCTGATAGCCGTACATAGTCATACTCATAGGTACTCTAGGTGCTATCTATGTCCTGCGGTTGCCACGCGTGAGGGGCGCCAGCGCCGTCAGAGTCAACATGCACCGCGCCGTCGGAGTCAACACGCACCGCGTCCTCGTCGCTCCCGACGCCCTTGCCTTGCCCGCCGTGCCGTCGGCAGCGCCGTTCAGAGTACTCACCGCACTGGGAATTCACGGTGCTGCCGACGGCCCGGCGAGCGAGGTGAAAGCGTCGGGAACAATGACCACGCGGTGTTTACGACAAAGAACAAAACACCGGCGGTACCCCGCGCGGGGAAAATTCCCGCTCAGGATGCCTCGGGCGATCGGCCCCACGACAGCCGGATTGCGACCCTGACCGTCGACGTGGAGGTCGTCTATTCTGAGGTGGGTATCTCGTCGTCTTCGTCGCTCTCAAGCTGACTCTTTTTCAGCCCGTTCTCCATCACACACAAGCTCCCATACGACCGCGCCCCCCTACACCCTCACGTCCTCGCCGACTCGCCCACGACCTCGCCAACGACGTCACCCACGCCCACAAACTCGCCGCCACGTCATCCACGCCCTCGTCGCCTCGCCTACGGCCTCCCCCGCATCCCCGTACCTTTCCCGATCTCGCCACCTCGCCGACAAGTCCCATATCCCCATTTATCCGGTCCAAGCGGAGGGCGTTTCCGGCGAGCTTTCAAGGGCGGAATAAATGCAAAATGAAGTCAAATCGTCAAATATCCGCGCGGGAATTCTAGAGGACGGGTGCGACGGTTGGAAGGAGGCGACGTTGGGGCATTTGAGGGAGCTTGACGGGCGGCGCGAAGCGCCGCCGCGTACGGTACAAAAGGTGCGCGACATGTTTATTTTCCGGGGCGCGAGCTGACAAAGTTCAGGTACTGCCTTCGCGTTCGCCACCTCGCCGGCAAGTCCCATATCCCCATTTATCCGGTCCAAGCGGAGGGCGTTTCCGGCGAGATTCGAGGGCGTTTCCGGCGAAGTTCCAAGGGCGAAATGAATGCAAAATGAAGTCCAATCGTCAAATATCCGCGCGGGAATTTTAGCGGACAGATGCGACAGGGGACGGGGGTTTGGAGGGAGTCGGGGGTTCTGGAGGGACTCGGAGAGGTCGGGGAGCGCGGCGGGCGGCGCGAAGCGCCGCCGCGCATGGAGAACAAGGTGCGCGACTTGCTTATTTACCCGAGCGTGAGATGACAAAGTTCAGGTACCCTGTCCCGCACGTACTGCCGTCTCGCTCTCCCGCACGTACCGCCGTTTCCCCACGTCCCGCCGTTTCCCCACGTCCCGCCGTTTCCCCACGTCCCGCCGTTTCCCCACGTCCCGCTCGCCATCTGCTGGTCCAAGCGGTGAGCAATCAAGGGCGAAAATGAATGCAAAATGAGGTCTTTTCGACGGATATCCGCGCGGGGGTTCTAGAGGACGGATGCGAGGGGCCGGGGGAGGCGGGAACGCAGCTTTCGGGGAGTCTGGGGAGATGTAGGCAAGGTCGGGGATTGAGGAGCGCGGCGGGCGGCGCGTGCTGGGAGGATGGAGGGCGTCGTCGCTCATGTAGGGAGGGTGTCGTGCGCGCTGGGAGGGTGCGCGCTCAGTGCATATTGGGCTACGCGACTCTGGACGAATCTCTGCAGGCTCACAAGTCGTGAAGCAATGTATCGACGTCCGGCGAGCGGAGCTTTCGCATTTGCTTTCGCCGTCGCATTTGCATTCGCCATCGCCTCGTCTTTCCTCGCCCTGCGCTTGCCGGAGGCTTCCCGCGCCCTCGCCGTAGCTCTCGAAGCCTACAACCTCAACTCCCGCCATCCCCGCGCTCCTTGCTTGCTGTTATCACCTCGAGCGTCGCGTCTCGGCGACCGGTGCCCGATCATTGAGGCGATGGATCCCCGTCCGGCGAGCGGGGTGAGGCACTCGATCTTGCCTTCGAGGTGGGTCTTTGGTCTGGGCTTCGAGGTGAATAGCTCGGTCTGGGCCTCGAGTGTACGACTTGCTGACGGTGTCCTAAAGGAACAGGCGATGTAGTGAGGCGTTTGACGGGGTCGTAAGGTCGTGAAGCAATGTATTGCGGTCCGGCGAGCGGGGTCTTGGGCGCTGCGCCGAGCGAGGCCTTAGGCAATGAGGCAATGTATCGCCGTCCGGCGAGGTAGGCAAGGTACGCGTTCGCGGCTTTCGGCGACGTCGGTGTCTGCGGAGCGGAGTCTTGCCAGCGGGACCCTTGGGTGATGAGGCAACACATCATTGTCCGACTCCGAGCGAGGTTTGCGGCTTTCGGGACACGGCAATAGGTTCCCGCGACATGGCATGCAGGGCTCGGGTCCGCGGCGTTCGGCAAACACAGTAAATGCGGCCGGGCCGTCGACTCTTGTTTACGACGTGCTCAAGACGTCTGTCGCGACGCCAAGGTACGTGCTATTCCGGCGGAGGGTCTCAGCAAGATGTTGATATCTGCGGAGAGGCGGTTTCGGTGGGTAAGTCCGCGAGTGCCTCGCGAGTCATTCTTCGTGTCTCTCGAGTTGTTTGTTGGGTCTCGTGGTTCATGTCCCGCCATCTCGAGAACTGTCTTTACATTTGTGCTTGGTGTAGATGTGTTCCATACTTGCCTTGCCCTTGAGTAATACCATCTGTTTAACCGCCCTTGCGTAACACCAACCGTTTATCCGCCCTTGACAATAATAGCTGTTGATGTGCTGAGTAAATAAGTCTGGGCCTGATACCCTGAGGTGATTTCGGCGGTAGTAAACGGATAAACTCTGCGGTTGAGCGGAAGAAACATCAGAGGTTCCAACGGTCAGGGAAGGGGTTGAGAAGGTCTGCGCAGAATATATGCCCTGTGTTTCCGGAAATAAAAAAGATTTAGGAAGTCAGGGCAGGCAGGGTGGAGAGAGGGATGTGCTTGAGAATGGCGGGGACGACGACGAGAGGGCAGCGAGGAAAGTGGCGAGGTCGGGAGAAGGGCCATTAAGGATCATGAGAGTAAATACGATGGCTGTCCAAAGACGATGTCAATCGCATGCCGCGATGGGTCCAGGCATTTGCATACATTAGCCGGCGATAAGTGGTCACAAAAGCGTGATATCTGGCAAGGGATCTGGGTTTTGGGGACAGCGTAGAGGGAGCAAGTGCATCTGGAAAAAGCCCTGCTGATTGTAGGTGCTATCAGGTGCTATCAGGTGATGTGAGGTGATGTGAGGCAGGCCCAGGGCGTCCAGGGCGTCCAGGACACTCAGGAATTTGTTGGCGGGCCAGCGAAACTTTACACCACCTGAGGTGTCCTGAGGTGACCACATTGCACCTGTAATTGACCCATTTACCTAGGTCTGTGTCAATTCTGCAGGCTTTTCGATAGTTTTACGAGATAGAATGAAATCAGATGATATTGAGATCTACGATATAAATACAAAAGTCTACTTAGAATGCTATACAAAAGAACTGCACGCCAGTGACTCGCGGACCTATGCGAAGGTCAGCAATGATAGTGGTGCTATTTCATTGAAAACATACCTTAGTTACAAAACCATGGGCTGTCACCCGAGTCCAATGTTTCGGGCACAGACGAAAGGGTCAAGAACTGCATGAATTGTTAGTACTGTTTGAACCAGAGATACGAAAGTTTACCAGAAGAGCGGCACGCAAGCGCGCCGCCGTCATCGCTCAGGTACTGTGCGCGCATCTCACCGTGTTGAGCCAGTCGCTAGAGTGTACGTTAGCGAGTTACGAAGTGCACCCAATAACTCACGCACCTATCCAGCGCTCGCCTCCTCGTCGCCCGTCATGTCGCGTCGGCGCTCATCCGTCACCTATCGCCTCGTCTCGTGTCCTTCGCTCCCTCCCTCGCCCGTCGTCCAGTCTACCCTCACCGTCGCCCTCCACTTGCCGGGCTGCACCAACACCTCCTCCCGCCTCGTCCTCGTCCTCGCGCCCGCCCCCCTTGCCCCTTCCCCCTCGCCTCACCCGTCGCCCGGCGACTTCCTTCCCTCTACCGCGTCGACCGTCGACTCGCTCGTCGTGGGCATCGCTCCTCGCCCGTCGTCATCGCTGAGTCGCCCCCTCCCTCCCTCGTACGTCGCCCCTCGCCGGGACCGCCTCGCCGTCTTTCCTCACCTCACTCGCCATGCCGCGGATGGGAGTGCGTCTGGAGAGGGCGAGACAGACGAGACGCGGCACGGCGGGCCGCGGCGCGTCACCATTCCAGGCATGCGTGCCTGTGAATGTATCGAGCCCGTTGCTGGAATTAGAGTACGGTGTGCAGTGTTTAGCGCACGCACCCGTCTTACGTGACGAACTTCCGCGCGGGCAACCACCGGGGCAGCTCGAGCAGCGTACGGGCGCTTCTTTGCGGTTGACCTGGGGAGGGGGGCCCGGAAGGAAGACAAAATGGGACGGCACGGCGCCGCAACGCCGCGCGTTAGGGGAAATGCACGCCTCTTCTTAATTATATGTCAGTAAAGGACAAAGCACGAAGCGTAGCGTACGCACCTTTATTGCGCGGGCGCGGGCGCGAGCAGCCCTGCTGCTTTCGCAGCGCATTGCGTGGCGGGAACAAGCCTGGATGGTACGGAGGGAAGGCAAGTAGCGCTGGAGGAAGGGAGGACACTGGCGAGGCGACCTGAAGGCGGCGGACATGACGGCGGGAGGAGAGATGCGGTGTATGACTCAGGCGGCGAGCCTCGTCGTTTGAGCAGCCACAAGACCCGGACCGAGGCCCGGTCCAATTCGATCGCCGCATCCGCCACGTGCGGGGCTCGCGCCTTGTCTTTGCGCTTGTCGTCGACATGCCCTTCCGCCGCCGCCTCCATCCTTCCCCCCTCATATCCTCACTTAGTTATCTCTACCCTTCCGCTCGACGCAAGGTGTATACCTTGCCGACCGCATACACGCCCAACGCGGGCTCGCTGTACGGCAAAGGGCCCCGTCTGCCCTTGGGAAGGCGTCTGACGCGTTACAAAAGCGCGACGTGCGTCGCCTATGTAAGCTGCAAGGTGCGCTTTTCGACAGCACCAGGAGTTAGCGCGTGGCCTAACAAAACACGCACAAGCCCGCTATCTTTGAGGACGCGTGAGGTGCGCGAAGACACGCCGCCCTCGTCGCTGCGAAAGCGCGATCACGACGAGCGAGGACGCAGGCGCGCAGCCGTCGCAAGTTGACTTCCCCTGGTCCCCCTCCCCTTCCCTCCTGTCCCTCCATCCATTCGCCCTCTGCTCCCCTACAGTTCCTCCTCTGCTTCTCTCGCTCCATCCTCTCCTCTCCCTCCCTTCTCGCCTCGCCTCCCTTTGCCACGCTTGCTCTCGCCGTCTTCAGCTCGCCACGGAGACCAGCGCACTACCCCCGATGTGCCCCTAATACTGCAAAGATAGCTAACATTGCCCGTGCAGGGACTACAACAGTGTTCCACGGCCTTGGCACGCAAAGCTCCCTGACACGCTGAGCTCGAATGTGCATCTACATCCGCACAACGCGCATGGTCCCTTCCGCCTCGATTGCACCGTCCATCCACGAGCAGACAGGCGCAGCCGCGCAGGACGCACTCGCATTATTTACGCGCCATGTGACGCTGAACCTATGCATATCAGCGCGTCGCAGACTCGGGATTCACCATACAGTAAGCGTGTATACGTGACATCATTTTTTGTGCTGACTGGCGAGCTCAAGCGCCGTGCGCGTATGCAGCGCAGAACTCGCTGACAATTTATACAGCACGGATATGCTTGACGCAGCACCAGGTGCTCGGCGGCGCGGGTGGACGTACTCAATGCCATATATTGCCAGTCTAATGTATACATCTATAGTGCTTGAATACAGTATGTTGCTTTCATTGCCCCAGAGTCTATAGGCAGCCTGAGGCTATATTGGGTGATCTCACGTCACCTGAATGGCGAGCAACTGTGCTAGGACGTGCTAGGACACCTTGGGTGGCCTCAAGGTGCCCCACAGGACCTCAGGCTACTTGAGGCGACCTGCCTCGGACCCGAAATCCTGAGGTCACCTGACACCACCTCCTCGGGGACCCCCTTTTCGTGATGTGTCGAGAGTCGACCCTCGAAAGTAGCTAGGATTGAAGGGGAGGGTGTCGGTGTACGCCTGTCATTATCCGGTGAGCGTAGGTGCCGCCGTTCGCGAGATATACAGTCGAAAAACCGAGATGCAAAACACACTGACTTTCGCCCAATTCGTGCTGTAAGTCGCGCCGATAACGCGCGAGCGTCATGCGAGGATCACGCTCGCGTCACACCACGTCAGTCACGCGCCGCGATCGCCGCGATCGTCGCCCAGCCGATCGCCATCCGAGCGCGCGCCCTCATATAGCGGCGAACGCGCGTCTTGCCCTCTTCCGTCCCCCGTCCACCCCCCGCGGCGGACCGCGACTTGCCTGCTACCACGACGTTGGACGCGACTCAGCTCGCCCTAGCGAACGTCGACGATGGAATATCTGACGAGTCTCGCAGCGCAAGAACGGGCTCGGCGTGCTATGTAGTGTCGACGTGGCGGTCATCATCTTTGGTGCGTTGGCAGTCGCTACTGGCCCCCCGCTGACGGGCTTTCAGCTTTACCAGTATGCATCCTCGGACATGAATACCATCGTCAGAAACAAGTTAATGTGCGTATACCGTTTCGCGGACGAGTCACTCTAAATTTTCCCTAGCACCAAGGTGAACGAGACACGAAGGGACCGCCCGACTTTGCACAGGCAGCTCCCACAACCTCCAACGCTGCACCGCAAGGCGACGACGACGATGACGATGACGAGGATCGTCCGCGCAAGCGCCCGCGGCCCGCGAACTCTCCTGGCGGCGCTAGCACCTCTCGCACGACTGATCCCCTGCATTCCAACATGGGTCCAGAAGTGCGTGTACAACTTGTTTACTTTACTGCTCTGAGAGGTAGAAAATATGGCGGACGACACGTAAAATATCCCACGTTTGCGTCTGGGATACGCTGACGGCGTACTCTTCAAACTTATCCCTCGTTGCTCTCAATGCGCTAAAAAGTCTCTCAGCCATTATCTAATGCTGCTCTCAGATCAGCTTGCAGCCGCCCTTTCGTGCCGGACTCTTCGGCCAGATGCCCCCCATGACTACCCCCCACGCATCACCGCCGTCCTCCTCCCCGCACCTCACCGCCGCGTCCCCGCACTTGACCAGCAGCCCTGTCCTCGCCGCACATCCTACATCGTCGGACCGCTACCTGCCTCGCCCGACGTTCTCGCCGACCAGTTCTGGCGCAGCGTCCTATCACCTCGGACAGCGCCATGATACCATGCCACGTATGCCGCAGCAACCTCCGCGCCCGATCTACTACTCCCCCACGCACGAACGGTCTCTCGCTCCCTTGCCAAGTCCTACAACTCCCTTCACACGTCCCGGGAGCGGCGCCTCCGCCGCGTCACTTGAGTACCAGCGCCGCGGCAATGAGCTCACCGGTGCTTATACGCGGTCCCACGGCATGGGCGAAGGAGGCATCCCCATCGGCGCGCGATTCCCGTACGGCTTGAGCGGGGCATCCGGGAGCGGCGCGTCCGCCATGCAGGGCGCCGGCGCGTCCGCCATGCAGGGCGTCAGCTCTGTCACGTCGCCACCGCCGGGGGCGCATGGGCACGGTCTCAGACCGTCGTCGATCGAATGGCCGGGGTCGGCGGGTGGTAGCGGGCCGGGGTCTGGTGGCGGTGGCGACCCTCGTCTTCAGCATCGACAGCAACCACCACACCATCGCGCCCCACCGGGACAGCAAACGGACATGGCGTGGCTGGAGATGTTGGGCTTACAAGGTCAGCACGACCCGGGAGGTAGGAGAGGGGGTTGATGGAGTACGTGTGTCCATGATTCGAGTCTTGACCCTGGTTCGAGTCCTGACCCTGGTTCGAGTCTTGACCTTCATCGTACTTTCGGCTCCGTAAAGCTCCGGACCAAGTATTCACGCTGTTCCTACAAAGACTGTCTGTACTCATTCAGCAGTATTTTGGGACCTATGTACTGTTTGTGGCTGCTTTTGCGTTTCGAGCTGAACTCTCCTAAATATTGGAAATATACAGTACAATTCGTAGCAGGCAATATACACAGACTGATGCCGATATACACAGACTAATGCCGATTTGTGAGGACTTTGAGGAGAAGGGGAGCACTGTGAGGAGAAGGGGGGGGAGGCGAGGGGGGAGGGGGGAGGCGAAGCCGACTCCTCGTTGTCTATGGAGGCGAGGAGTGGGGAGGCGAGGGAGGTGAAGAGGGGGACGAGATGGAGGCGAGGAGGGGGGAGGCGAGGGAGGTGAAGAGGGGGACGAGATGGAGGTGAAGAGGGGGCAGGCGAGGAGGGGGGAGGCGAGGGAGGCGAGGGAGGTGAAGAGGGGGCGAGCAGAGGCGAGGGAAGGGGAAGGGGGGGATGAGAGGGGGAGGCGAGGAGGGGCGAGAAGGGAGGCGAAGGTGAGGAAGGGGGGAGGAGGGCGAGAAAGGATGAGTTGAGGGCGAATGCGAGAAAGGATGAGTGGAGGGCGAGGGCGAGAAAGAGGGAGGAGGGGCGAGGAGGGGAGGGGCAAGGGCGAAAAAGAGCGGAGGAAGGGGGAGGCGAGGAGGGGCGACGGGAAAGAGAGAGGAGGAGGCGAAGCCGGCTTTCCCTCGTAAATGGAGGGAAAGACGGCTCCCCCGTCGAAGAACTTGGTGCTCCTCCCTCGTCAAAGGATGCGCTCCTCCCTCGTCGAAGGAGGCGCTCCTCCCTCGTCCAAAAAAGGCGCTCCCCCTCGTCCAAGGAAGGCGCTCGCCCACGTCCAAGGAAGGCGCTTCCCCTCGTCGTCGAAAGCCGCTCCCCTCGTTGAAAAAATAACTGTCGTTGAGAGAGGCGCTCCCCTCGTGAGTCGTCAAAGGAGGCGCTCGCCGTCGACGAAGGAGGTGAGGAGAGGGGGAGGCGAGGGGGCGAGGAGAGGGGGAGGCGAGGAGGGAGGGAGGAGGGGCGAGGAGGGGCGAGAAAGAGAGGGGAAGGGAGGGCGAGAAAGACGGAAGGGAGAGGGACGAAGAATGGGAGGGGGGAGGGGCGAGGAGGGGAGGGGCAAGGGCGAAAAAGAGCGGGGGAAGGGGGAGGCGAGGAGGGGCGACGGGAAAGAGAGAGGAGGAGGCGAAGCCGGCTTTCCCTCGTAAATGAAGGCAAAGACGGCTCCCCCCGTCGAAGAACTTGGTGCTCCTCCCTCCGAGGTCAAAGGATGCGCTCCTCCCTCGTGGAATGAGGCTCTCCCCCTCGTTGAAGGGGGCGAGGAGGGGGGAGGGCGAGAAAGGGGAGGTGATAAAGAGTGACGAGGGTGAAAAAGGAAGGAGGAGTGGAGTGAGAAAATCGGGAGAGGGCGAGAAAGAAGGACTCAGAGTGCAGCTCGGGGTCGCAGGCAGGGCAGGGGAGCGTGAGGGAGGGGAAGTACAGGAAGAGGGGGAGGGGCACGAGGGAGGGGACTTAAAGGAAAAGGGGAGGGGCGAGAAAGGGGAGGGGGAGGGGACGAGGAAAGGGAGGTATAGAGGAACAGTTCTCATCAGGAGGGGAGTGCACTCAAAAGAGTGAAGGCCAAAGAGAACAGATGCGAGGTGAATTGGACGCCGAGACAGACGCAGGGCGCGTGGCGTAGTCAACGCACTCACTCATGCTCAAGTTCATTCACTCGTTGACGGTGGGGCACTCATTCACACCGTGGGGGATCAGACCAAATCTATTGCATACTTAGTATTATCTACTGACAACGTACATGCTTATAAAGTACATGCTACTGCTCTAGATACGTAGGTACAGCGTTCTCGCGGGAGACAGGGCCCGTCGTCGTTGCCCTGCACACAGCGGGACATGACTCGAACATCGCGCGACGCGACTTAGGCACCGCGCGCAGCCTGGAGAGCGTGCTCGCCGTCCGACGCGACTGCGACATCTCTTGCGTCGCGTCGCAATGTCCCCCCCGATGTCCGAGTCGGCGGGAGGCGTAGGCGAGAAGCCCTCGCTCATTCCCCGTTCAGAAACTCGCTGACAGCGAGGTCAGTCGTAGACAGGCTCGCCGTTCGTCGGCAATCTCGTACTTTACACTGCTTCGACGCCGACCGCATGCCCCCGACTTCACGCAACACTGACGCCTTCGACGCGCAGCTTCGGCGTCGCCCGTCATCCCTTCCAACTCGGTACTCACTGGACGACGTCCTTTCCCGGCGCCACCCTCGACGTCAAGGACGAGGGCGTAGGCGGCGTTGTCTGGATGAACAATCAGCGTGGGGTCGACGTATTCAGCAAGCAAGGGACTTACCAATAGAAGGCGAGCGCGCACCGACGAACGCGGCGGCGCGAACTCAAGGCACAACACGCCACAGCGCACAGCGCACCGGCACGGCGCGTCACCGGTCGTAGCAGGACTCTACAGCGCCTGAAACATCGTTAGTATCTCTCTGACTGATAAACTGATGGCAGCGTGGTATATTGAAGTCAACATGGGGCGGAATAAGGTGTCTGGGGCATGAAAAACTACACCAGGTAATGTCTCGAAGGTGGTTGAAGACAGTAAACTCACCATAGAGGGACGCGGCCCCTGGAAACAAATCTAAAGGCCATGTTAGCTCAGGTAAACTGTTAGCAGCGAACGATGCACGACCAATGAGAACGCGGTGGCGCTGCGCGCCACCGCCACGGGAGACCCCCGCTGTCTCCGCTCGCACGCCCGATAGCAGCCGAGAACGTCCTCTAGAATTCCCGCGCGGATATTCTGAGAATCGAGTTCATTTTGAATTAATTTTGACGCTCAAACTCTCACCGGAAACGCATCCGCTTGGACCGGCGGATGGCGGCATAAGGGCGGAAAGGGCGTCCAGCGGGCGGGGCGTCGGCATGGCGAGAAGGCCCGGGCACGTCGGCGATGAGGGCGGGCGTTGACCGACGGCATGGTTCACGCAGTGCGGCCTGCGGACGTCGTTAGCCTCGATGCACGAGTCGTAAGGTAGCGTCGTACTCACCTGGGGGCCGTCGCCGTTCGTTACCGCCGTCGGGACGTCTGACGGGCATACTCACCGAGAAACGTGAGCGAGCACGCTGTGCATGACTCCCAGGAAGCCGTCGAGCGCGACGAGCGCAACTGTGAGTGAGGAATACTCGGTGTTGGTAGCTTGGGCAGGCCGCGCGTCGCGACGGTATCTACGGACGAGTTAGCTGACGGTCACTATAGAGTGATGCGCCCACGCACCGCGACGACTGACCCCCATATCGACCGAGTCCCCGCCGCCATCTGCCGCGACGGGCACGAAGATGCGTCTGCGAATTAGTCAGCGTGTATACGAGAAGGGCGTCGCGAGGACGAAGACCACGACGACGCTCGTCGAACGTGAAGGTAAAGGGCGAGAGCGACGTACCACGCGCCAAGCCGTGTCCCTGCGTCGGTGACTAGCCGTCCAGAACTCGCTTGCGAGGTCGCTGTTGGTCAAGTCCGAAGGACGCGTCGCCGAGGTACGCCGTCACGACGCGTCGACGCAGTCGTTAGTCGTACTCGCCATCGTAGGTCGTGGTCGCCGTGAATGCTGTCGAGCGTGTCGAGTGCGGAGGACGCGAGTGCGCATCGGTGGCGGTCGTCCACAACGTCGAAGCCGTCGAGCTCGACGCTCGCCGTAGCGGGGAGGACATGGCGGTAAGGGACAGGCTGCGATGATCGGTGAATTTTCGTATTTCAACTCAATATAAACCCTTACCGAAAAGCGTCATGTGCGGTAATCGCGGGTGACAAGGTGATCCCGGGTGACTTGTAGCAAGGTGATCTCGGGTGACCTAGAACTACAACGGATCAATACAGTTCCCAAACGATATGAATAGATAGACTTACCGGTCGATGAGAAACGTGCCGAGTTGACGAGCTGCGTGTTGGGAGTGACAGGGGAAGGAAGCTGGGTGCTTGTAAAGTTGATCTGCGGGGTAAAGTTGAAGGTAAGGAGAGATAGTTAGAAGAGGAACATCGAAGAACGTACCAATACAAGTCATAGTGAGGGAGCGTCAAAGGCGGCGTAGCAAGAATGAACGTCCAAGACTGCGGGGCGAGTAAATGTAAAGGCAGATCAGTAGAGGAGGTTAGGAAGGCGGTTGGAGGATGGAGAAACCTGACAATCCACTCGCCTTATATACCCCGCTCGACGGCTACCCTCCCGCTTGCGCCGCGTCCCTGCCTCGACGATCCGTTGCCCACGCATCAAAGCGGCATCATGCGCCCGCAGACACGTCACCGGAAATTTTGGAGCCGAGTTCTGGGCACCGAAGGGTGGAAGATTCGGCGGACGCGCTCGCAACGTATTGCCGGTGCCCTGCACCGCGCGTCAGCCCTGTCGCGACAAAAATCAGAAATAACTTACCGCTTCGGCCATGGGCAGCCGTACCCGGAGTCTCGCGCGGAAGGACGGAAGTTCAGGGCATTGGTGGTGGGTGACGCGCCACAGCGCGTACAGTTGTTATGGCTGTTTGCCGTTGTGTGCAGCGTTCAGCAGAGACAGCGAAAGAGGTAGAGCATCGTACCTTGAGTGACATGTAACGTGTGACCAAGTCGGCGAGCCCGCGACGCGGTGGGAGGAAGTTCGAGGTCGTTGTTGAACTTGGATCAGGTCTTAGCTCCTTTTGGAAGGCCTTGTGCTCGCAAGAGGCGGCGCGCACCGTCCTCCTCGACGAGTGCGTCGCTGGTGGCGAGTCAAGCACAGAATAAGATAATGTCATTGAATACCACGTACCTCTGGGGTTTCGGGGGTATAGGCGCAGGACACGCCCTGTGAGTGAGCTCGAATTGGGCAGAGCCACGACGGGTGCAGCGTCGCCGCCGTCGCCTCGCATCACGTTTCGATCATTCTGATGGAATATGTCAGTGCCAAGCATCCGGGGAATGAGCCCGGAAACGCACCGGACTTGGATGGAAGATGCGTATAGGCGTATTCCCCGCGTTGGGGAATAGCGCTATTGCGAGTGCGCGCGGCAGGCGCGGCGCGGCGCGTTATCACCAGCATGCTCGGACGGACCTCGGAGGAAGATTCTGTAAGCGTGGTGCGGTCAGCCGGAAGATTCGGGACGGGGCGAAGGGAGGAGAGAGGAGGAAGGGTGGTGCATATCGTAATGAATAAGAGGCGCAGGCGCGGTTTGCAGCCTGGAGCGTCGACGGGATGGTTGGTACAGAATGACTAGTCATCTAGAATACGAGCCCGAGGCGAAACGAACGCATTATGGACTTGCCAAAAACGACGCCACATAACGAAATCGCCCTTGTTCACGATACAGCGCAGGATCAACGGCGAGGATGGCCCTTCTGTCAACGGGAATCAGTTTCTGCAGAGTAAGCGAACGCATATTGAGCCAGAAATATTTTGAACTTGGGTACCGACTTACCGACCCAAGGTCAACGAGATTCACAGTGAGAAGTTGACGACCTTCTCGAAAGATAAGGGACGCCGTTGATCTCGCTCATCGGCATTTGGTGTATGTATTATAGACCCATGGAAGAGCCCTCTTGCGCAAGTACGACCCATCCGCGGCGCTAGAACGAGCTCGGGGGCCGTCCGGAAGGTGGTCGCCGCTGTTGCGCGCCACCCGGCACCTCGTCCAGTATTGCGATCCATCCGCTCGGGGGAACGCTTCCAGTTCTTCAAGATGGAAGTTATAAGGGCCAATAAAGATGTTGCTGACGATGGCGACGTGAGGGAAGGGGACGATGGACGGAAAACGAACATGGCGGCGCGGGAGGAGAGCGATCGGCGTGTCGGCCCGAGCCCCGCGCCGCCGCGTGATCCTTCCTCGCGCCTTGTTTTCGACCTTTGCCGTCGCTGCCTCGGCGTCGTTCATGTCGCCGCCGCCTCCACGACGGCGCACTCATTGTACTTTGACCCCTGCGGGCCGTACTTTCGCGTTGGACGTGCCCCATCTCACGCACTTTTCCGCACTTTTTTCGATCATTTCGCGCTGGGTTCCACGTGTTCCCGGCTCTCTATGGACGACACAGACCTCAAGGCGCCGCTACAAGGCATCCCAATCACACCATTTACGCCCTCCGCCAACCGCGCGGCCTCATCCACCCCCCGCCAAGCTGCTCAAGCCAGCGCGAACGTCCAAGTCAACCATCCGTCGCGGTCACGTGATCTCGCCGCTCGCCTCGTCAAGTCCAAGGTCCTCGTCTCTGATAGTCGTACATAGTCATACTCATAGGTACTCTAGGTGCTATCTATGTCCTGCGCTTGCCACGCGTGAGAGGCGCCAGCGCCGTCAGACTCAACATGCACCGCGCCGTCGGAGTCAACACGCACTGCGTCCTCGTCGCTCCCGACGCCCTTGCCTTGCCCGCCGTGCCGTCGGCAGCGCCGTTCTGAGTACTCACCGCACTGGGAATTCACGGTTCTGCCGACGGCCCGGCGAGCGAGGTGAAAGCGTCGGGAACAATGACCACGCGGTGTTTACGACAAAGAACAAAACACCGGCGGTACCCCGCGCGGGGAAAATTTCCGCTCAGGACGCCTCGGACAATCAGTCTCGCGAGCACCCGAACGCGACCCTGGCCGTCGTCGACGCCGTTAGGCCCAGCGAGGTCGTCTATTCTGAAGTGGGTATCTCGTCGTCTTCGTCGCTCTCAAGCTGAGTCGTTTTCAGCCCGTTCTCATCCCACACAAGCTCCCATACGACCCTCACGTCCTCGCCGACTCGCCCACGACCTCGCCAACGACGTCACCCACACCCACAAACTCGCCGCCACGTCATCGACGCCCTCGTCGCCTCGCCTACGGCCTCCTCGGCATCCCCGTACCTTTCCCGATCTCGCCACCTCGCCGGCAAGTCCCATATCCCCATTTATCCGGTCCAAGCGGAGGGCGTTTCCGGCGAAGTTCCAAGGGCGAAATAAATGCAAAATGAAGTCACTTTGGCAAATATCCGCGCGGGAATTCTAGAGGACGGGTGCGACGGTTGGAAGGAGGCGACGTTGGGGCATTTGAGGGAGCTTGACGGGCGGCGCGAAGCGCCGCCGCGTACGGTACAAAAGGTGCGCGACATGTTTATTTTCCGGGGCGCGAGCTGACAAAGTTCAGGTACTCTGACAAAGTTCAGGTACTTGAGTACGTACCTTGCCTTCGCGTTCGCCGTCTCGCCGGCAAGTCCCCATATCCCCATGTACTCGATCCAAGCGGAGGGCGTTTCCGGCGAGATTCGAGGGCGTTCACGGCGAAGTTCCAAGGGCGAAATAAATGCAAAATGAAGTCAAGTTGGCAAATATTCGCGCGGGAATTCTAGAGGACGGTGCGACGGTTGGAAGGAGGCGACGTTGGGGCATTTGAGGGAGCTTGACGGGCGGCGCGAAGCGCCGCCGCGTACGGTACAGAAGGTGGGTGACGTGTTTATTTTCCGGGGCGCGAGCTGACAAAGTTCAGGTACTGCCTTCGCGTTCGCCACCTCGCCGGCAAGTCCCCATATCCCCATATACTCGGTCCAAGCGGAGGGCGTTTCCGGCGAAGGTCCAACGGCGAAAATAAATGCAAAATGAAGTCAAATCGTCAAATATTCGCGCGGGAATTTTAGCGGACAGATGCGACAGGGGACGGGGGTTCTGGAGGGAGTCGGGGTTCTGGAGGGACTCGGAGAGGTCGGGGAGCGCGGCGGACCGCCGCGCATGGAGAACAAGGTGCGCGACTTGTTTATTTACCCGAGCGCGAGCTGACGGAGTTTTCAGCGCCGCCGCGCGAGTTGGTGTCGGGCAGGTGCCGCGGACGGGCGGGAGGGTGTCGCGGATGTTGGGGGTGCGGAAGCGTATTGGGGAGGGTGGAAGCGTATTGGGGAGGGTGGACGCGTATCGGGGAGGGTGGACGCGTGTCGGGGAGAATGGAAGCGTATTGGGAGTTTGGAAGCGTGTCGGGGAGGGTGGAAGCGTATTGGGGAGGTTGTGATCGGCGTAGAGGTGCGTTCTATGTCTTTGGACCCCTATGCGACTCTGACGATTTTCTCAGTAGGCTACACAAGTCGTGAAGCAATGGATCGATGTCCGGCGAGCGGCGTTTGCGGGTTTGCATAAGACGCCGTCGCGTCTGCATAAGACGCCGTCACGTCTGCATAAGACGCCGTCACGTCTGCATTGGACTCCGGACCCTCGCCTTTCTTTACCTTGTCCCCGTGGTGTTCCCTCATCCCCGTGGTCTTCCCCCATCCCCGTGGTCTTCCCCCATCCCCGTGGTCTTCCCCCATCCCCGTGGTCTTCCCTTACCTCGTCGCCGCCTTCCCGTCCTTGTCGCCGCCTTCCCGTCCTTCCGCAACGAGCCATGGAATGGCAGCCGATCGTTGAGCCGTGGAATGGCACCCGATCGTTGAGGCAACGTATCGCCGTCCGGTGAGGCAACGTATCGCCATCCGGCGAGCGGCGTCGCGGCGTTCCAGCGAGCGGCGTCGCGGCGTTCCAGCGAGCGTGTCCGTAGGCGTTCGGCGAGCGTGTCCGTAGGCGTTCCAGCGAGCGTGTCCGTAGGCGTTCGGCGAGCGTGTCCGTAGGCGTTCGGCGAGCGTGTCCTTGGGCGACGAGGCGGGCGGGGTGACGGGTCTGAGGGTCTGAGGTGGGCGGGTCCGTAGACGACTCGGCGAGCGGCTCCGTAGACGACACGGCGAGCAGGTCCGTAGGCGATGAGGCAATGTATCGCCGTCCGGCGAGGTAGGCCAAGGTACGCGTTTGCGGCGTCTGGTCAGCAAGGTCGGCGCCTCTCGGGGTGTGCGGGGCCCGGTCAGCAAGGGTCGCGGCATACGGCGGGCCAGGTACCGGTCTTTCTTGCCCACGAATTTCGGCATGTTCATGCTCACAATTTCATTGCGGTGAAGACGACGGCGTCGCAGTCAGGGTATGTATGCGGTATCCCGGCGGTGTTTCGCCGCCGGTCTCAGCGACATATCGACACGTGTTTGCGGCGGGTGAGTTCCCGAGGGCCTCCCTCGCGTGAGTGCCTTGGGTAAGTTCCTAAGGGTCTTGAGCGTCTCTCGAATTGTTCGTCCTGTCTCTTTCGCCATGGTATGTCGCGGTTCACGTCTGTCCCGTCATCTCGAGAACTGTCTTTACGTCTGTGCTTGGAGTGGATGTGTTCCATACTTGACTTGCTGCTTTGTAACTTGTTTGTTCGCCCTTAACCGCCCTTGAGCAACACCAACTGTTTATCCGCCCTTGAACAATAATAGCTGTTGGTCCTGATACCCTGAGGTGATTTCGGCGGTAGTAAACGGATAAATGCCGTGGTTGAGCGGAAGAAACATCAGAGGTTCCAACGGTCAGGGAAGGGGTTGAGAAGGTCTGCGCAGAATATATGCCCTGTGTTTCCGGAAATAAAAAAGATTTAGGAAGTCAGGGCAGGCAGGGTGGAGAGAGGGATGTGCTCGAGAATGGCGGGGACGACGACGAGAGGGCAGCGAGGAAAGTGGCGAGGTCGGGGGAAAGGCCAGTGACGATGATGAGAGTAGATACAATGACCAGCGAAATATGATGTCAATCGCATGCCGCGATGGGTCTATATATTTGCATACATTAGCCGGCGATAAGTGGTCACGAAAGCGTGATATCTGGCAAGGGATCTGGGTTTTCGGGGAGGTGCAGAGGCGGCGAGAGGTGAATGTGCACGCTGAAAAGTAGCTAGGAATGAAGGTCTGAGGTGCCGGTATTTGCCTGTCGTTGTCCGATGAGCGTAGGTGCAGCCGTTCGCGAGATATACAGTCGAAAAACCGAGATGCAAAACACACTGACTTTCGCCCAATTCGTGCTGTAAGTCGCGCCGATAACGCGCGAGCGTCATGCGAGGATCACGCTCGCGTCACACCACGTCGGTCACGCGCCGCGATCGCCGCGATCGTCGCCCAGCCGATCGCCATCCGAGCGCGCGCCCTCATATAGCGGCGGACGCGCGTCTTGCCCTCTTCCGTCCCCCGTCCACCCCCCGCGCGACCGCGACTTGCCTGCTACCACGACGTTGGACGCGAGCTCGCCCTAGCGAACGTCGACGATGGAACATCTGACGAGTCTCGCAGCGCAAGAACGGGCTCTTTAAGAAGGCCTATGAGCTGGGCGTGCTCTGTAGCGTCGACGTGGCGGTCATCATCTTTGGTGCGTTGGCAGTCTGTAACCCCCCCGCCCCCTTCATGCGCTGACGGGCTTTTAGAAGAGCGTCAGGGTCACCCTGTGAAGCTTTACCAGTATGCATCCTCGGACATGAATACCATCGTCCAGAAACAAGTTAACGTGCGTATACCGTTTCGCGGACGAGTCACTCTAAATTTTCCCTAGCACCAAGGTGAACGAGACACGAAGGGACCGCCCGACTTTGCACAGGCAGTCGCCACAACCTCCAACGCTGCACAGCAAGGCGACGACGACGACGACGATGACGAGGATCGTCCGCGCAAGCGCCCGCGGCCCGCGAACTCTCCTGGCGGCGCTAGCACCTCTCGCACGACTGATCCCCTGAATTCCAACATGGGTCCAGAAGTGCGTGCACAACTTGTTTACTTTACTGCTCTGAGAGGTAGAAAATATGGCGGACGACACGTAAAATATCCCACGTTTGCGTCTGGGATACGCTGACGGCGTACTCGATACGCTGACGGCGTACTCTTCAACCTTATCCAGTGTCTCGTTGCTCTCAATGCGCTAAAAAGTCTCTCAGCCGTTATCTAATGCTGCTCTCAGATCAGCTTGCAGCCGCCCTTTCGTGCCGGACTCTTCGGCCAGATGCCCCCCATGACTACCCCCCACGCATCACCGCCGTCCTCCTCCCCGCACCTCACCGCCGCGTCCCCGCACTTGACCAGCAGCCCTGTCCTCGCCGCACATCCTACATCGTCGGACCGCTACCTGCCTCGCCCGACGTTCTCGCCTACCAGTTCTGGCGCAGCGTCCTATCACCTCGGACAGCGCCATGATACCATGCCACGTATGCCGCAGCAACCTCCGCGCCCGATCTACTACTCCCCCACGCACGAACGGTCTCTCGCTCCCTTGCCAAGTCCTACAACTCCCTTCACACGTCCCGGGAGCGGCGCCTCCGCCGCGTCACTTGAGTACCAGCGCCGCGGCAATGAGCTCACCGGCGCGTATACGCGGTCCCACGGCATGGGCGAAGGAGGCATCCCCATCGGCGCGCGATTCCCGTACGGCTTGAGCGGGGCATCCGGGAGCGGCGCGTCCGCCATGCAGGGCGTCAGCTCTGTCACGTCGCCACCGCCGGGGGCGCATGGGCACGGTCTCAGACCGTCGTCGATCGAATGGCCGGGGTCGGCGGGTGGTAGCGGGCCAGGGTCTGGTGCCGGTGGCGACCCTCGTCTTCAGCATCGACAGCAACCACCACACCATCGCGCCCCACCGGGACAGCAAACGGACATGGCGTGGCTGGAGATGTTGGGCTTACAAGGTCAGCACGACCCGGGAGGTAGGAGAGGGGGTTGATGGAGTACGTGTGTCCATGATTCGAGTCTTGACCCTGGTTCGAGTCCTGACCCTGGTTCGAGTCTTGACCTTCATCGTACTTTCGGCTCCGTAAAGCTCCGGACCAAGTATTCACGCTGTTCCTACAAAGACTCTCTGTACTCATTTAGCAGTATTTTGGGACCTCTGTACTGTTTGTGGCTGCTTCATCATGCGTTGTAGAGGCTGCGTTTCGAGCTGAACTCTCCTAAATATTGGAAATATACAGTACAATTCGTAGCAGGCAATATACACACCGCCTAGTGCCTACTTCTACTCTGTAACGCCGGTGAGGTGGCACGACTGCAGCCTATAAATAATTTTGTCGGCCATAAATGATATGGGTCCGTAGGGGTGCTTTCACGTGCATCATAATCACCTGCATCAAAGATCGGAGTTTGCCGGCTTGCACCGACGTCCTTCATGATTCATCATGATCATGGCGTCGCGTTGCTCTTCGACGACTCACCCGCACCCCGTCTTCCTCACGAATATCATGAAATTCCATGTCCACGAGTCACGGCTCGCGATAGAGACCACCTCATCAGCAATAATCTACGCACGGCCCCGTGCAGAACTTGAGTTCCTCTTCGTCGTCTTCAGAAACATCATGAAGGATCAGACCTTGGTCTCTTGAGAAGCATCACCGCTTCGATTTATTGACCAGTCATTCCCGAGGACCTCGACATGATAATCATACTTGCGCGACAGTACCTGCGAGAGCGTGAGCACGCCTTCTCGTTCATGAATATAGCGCACTTATGATCTATGCCAGAGACGTTTGCTCATCTGCATGTATACCGGACGCTCGACGGGGTTGCTCCCGGCATTGCAGCACCAGCGCGCGCTCGGCGTGTCCAGGTGAGCATATCTATTGAGAAGGCGACGGTCTTCCCGGCGCCAATCTGCCATATGTACTCGTTGCTTACGCCGCTCTGACCCGCATCCAGCTTCGCGACCGTCTCCCCTTAGATGCTGACATCGCATCCGTAGTGTCTTACTTACGAGGAGTCTTCATTAAACGCGATCCTGGCGCAATCTACGGCGCGATCCGTAATGGCATAGCGGTGTATCTGAGGCTGTCTCCCCCTTCATTCATCGCCGTAGTGAGTTACTCGTCTGCCGCGAATGTGTTCTTTCTGACCCGGTCCCATGTTCGCCAGACGCAGCTCCGACAGAACCAGTGCGTCAAAAAGTGCTCGCGCGTCCTCTCTCCCAGATACTTCGTCATGCAATTCAAGCAGGCACTTTGTCTCAGGTTTATTCAGCAGCGTGTAGCTCGCAAAATCGTGCGCAACTTACCCGCCTCCATCGTCGCACAGCGTGAAGTGAAGAAGCACGTGAGTATCTCCAAGAGAACGAGATGGTCCAGGTGAGGATGTCTACTCCGCCCCGCTTTCTTCGACTCGGCCCCCCTTTCCGTTACTCCGCGCCGTCGGTGCCTCGTTGTCATTCCTCGATTGGGACATCCTATTCATTGTTGTGTGCGTTCCGGACCCTGATCGTCCTCAGAACCAGCACGTTTCCCCTTTCTGCTCCTTGCTTTCCTTCATTCCTTTCCTTCCTCCTTCCTTGTATATTTCCTTCCTTGACCTCATGCTAGACTCTCATCATCCCGATCCTCGTGTCTCAGCGCCGCCTACCAACGAGGGCACCGCCACACGCTCTCAAGCGGCGGCGTCATTACACGTGGACGGTTCTGTATGCCATACGACCCTCCGCCCCGCTGTCTATGTGCTCTTCGCCCCACTGTCTATGTGCCCCGCTGGCGATGCGCTTGAAGAAACAGCTCCACGCCGCTTACTACAAAATCACGTCTGCGATTGGGCTGAGATCCAGCCCGCTGCCTGTTATCCGATGACGGAGGACTACCCGGGTGACGCGATTGTCCGTAATCGAGCTTCTCTGCCTTCCGCCTTCCGACCGTCCTTGTTCCGTCCTCCGTACTGCTTCCATCAAGTCCGAGGTCTCCCACATTGCCCTTCGGCATTAGTGCACTGCTTCTTTCTATGCGCACCGTTCGTTCTGGGCTTTTCGACAATGAAATTTATTTTATTATTTCGCAACGAGAGCTACCACATCATTGTAAGTCATCTCACATGCTCTTCACCCAAGTAAATGAGCGGTGAGCTGAACTTGACGATAGACGATGCCGGCGGCGGATAGGCGCGTCCTCACTCGGTGGGGGAGTGCACCCAAGGATGAAGGCGCTAGCGCCTAGCGGCGTCAGCCATCACATGCATGCAAGTGCGTCTCCTAATTCTATGGAGTCATCGTTTCTCACCAGTACTACTTGCGCCTCGCCCGGAGCCTTAACGCGTTCGCTCACGCTGGCACCTGGAAAACTGGCGTACATCGTCTCTCCAAATGCTTCTTCATTTCAAAGGTTCGCGGCGTCTCTCTAACTTCCTGCGCGCACTCATTTCTTGCCAGAGACCCTTCTCCCAGTCAGCTCCCGATCCTTACGCCATCATCATTCCACCAACATCGCCTCCTTGCCTTCGTTCCCTCGCCTCGCTGCGGCCAGCTATACCGCTATCGCCGTCTCTCCACGTCCCTATCTTTGGAAGCATGCGCTCACGAAGGGCGAGCGGATGTATGTGTTCAAGCACAACCGTGTGCGAGTCTTCCCCTCTGCCAGCGCGACAATATGCCCCCTTGTGGATTTATTGACTTGGCTTTCGAAGGGCTCGTGCGCGCACCTGGTTCATCTACACGAGGCGCAAACGGCTAGTGCCGCGAGGAAGCTCGAAAGGCGAAGGAACCTCGAAGGGTGCGATACATACATCATCGACGTGAGTGGATTCGTACCCTTCCGGATCCGCTACAAATATCCAAGTCATTCCAGCAGAAATCGATATTGGTTTCTGCAAAGAATGACTTGCGCTTCTGGATAGAATGGCCGGTATACGTGGGCGAATCTAGGCCTCATCCCTGCCCCTCAGACTCGCACGCGCATAGACAAGCTCGCACGCGCGCCTTCCCATTCCGAATTCTGACGGCCGACACCAGCGTGTTCCGAGGATATCACCGTATTCAGTCTGCACGTGTCCTGAGCGCATCTCAGGCGAACAGCGTCGGGCGAGTAGCAGATTGGCATCAGACAAACAGTAGCCTGGCAACCGCGCCAACGCGAGGAAGAACGTCGAGGGCTGCCTTACTACCCGTACTTTTCATGCCCGACATGTCCAGTAGTAATGCCCGACATGCCCGACAGGTAATCTCAGGTCATCTCGCGCGCAGTCTGCACTTCATTCGTTATCGTGTTGACCACTTGTCGACTGGCAATCGAGCGACTTGAGGGTATTTACGATCATCGAGCGCCTCGACGAGGGCACAGAGAGTGGGATGGCGAGGGAACACGAGTCTCCCATCCTCATTCCAGGAACTTGTATCATTTTTCTGCTTTGAATCGCTCTGTGACACCCCCTTGGGTTTCTAAGTAGTACGATAAATGTGAACTTCCAAGCTCAAGTCGAACCACATCCCCGTGATCTGGACACGTGACTGTGCGATCATAGTGCCTCGTGCGGATGCCACGCGAGTGAGATGCGCTTGCCTTTCTTCTTCATCTTTTTTCTGCAGTACTGACCGAAGAGTCCAGACTGGTCCCATTACCATCTGAAAAGAAGGCTCACCTGAAGCTTCATCAGACTCGCACTACGCCCGGCCCTCGGCGGACGATTGCAGTGGTCAGTCATTGCTTGCAGTGGCAGTGGCAGCTCAGCATAGAGGAAAGTGTAAGTCTCGTCTCATGCCCGTTTGACGAAGCTGATCTGGATGATCACAGAATCAACTGCCACGTCTACCTCTGCTGTGATGGCACTTCCACACCTCGATATCACGCACGGCATGAGCTTACCTCAACTTAAAGCCCCGGGCCAGGCCGTCCTGTTTTGCTCTTCCCCGCCGGGTCTCTCGTCGCCCATTACCGCGGTATATCAAGATATCCTTCTCGAGATATTCACCCTGGTCGGCGTAGATCAGGCAATCACCTCTCCCCATTCGACACCCGTCGTCCTGTCTCACGTCTGCCGCCACTGGCGCTTCCTCATCCTCAGCTGCCCGTTTCTCTGGTCGAACATTAGCATCGGCTACTGCACATATATCGAGGACGTCGATCTTTGTGCCTCCTTTGTCGCCCGCGTCGCCCGTACCGTCGGCAAGTACCTCGCCCGCTCTCAGCCCGCACCCCTCGACATCGAATGCCGCAAATTCTATGCAAGCATCGACCACATCCGCGAGGCCGTGGGCGCTGTCGTCGATCACAGTGCTCGCTGGCGGAGTATCATCATTTCCGCCGACCTTCTCTCCTTCATGAACGCCGCGCGCGGGCGCCTGCCCCTCCTGAAGGACGCAAGGGTCTTCGACGACGACAATGACTGCGCTGACATTCCCACCGTCTTCGATACCTTTGCCATTGCACCCCGTCTCACGCGGTGGGTATGCGACTACGAGCTGCACCGCGTCACGCTGCCGTGGGCGCAGCTTGAAGACATCTCGTTCGATGACTTCAACCCGGAGTGGCTGGCCCGCGTCGCGCCGGAGATGGTACGCCTGCGCCGGGTACGGGCGTGCGCTTCTGACACGGACCCGCCTCCCCCGGCGCAGGAGGGTTGCATCGTGTGGGCGTCCTGCCTTGACTCGGTCCATCTCAGCATGGAGGAGAAGGAAGAATCCTACGTGAGACCGGCAGGTTTCCTCGCATTTTGCACGTTTCCGCGCCTGCGAGCGCTCCACATCGAGCCGGACGTTGGCTACTATGAATGCATCCGATACAACATGGCGTGGTCCCATAGCGTGTTCATGCGGTTGATTGCGCGCTCCGGGCTCCGGGAGCTGCGCGCTCTGACGCTGGCTCAAGCGCTGATTGCGCACGAAGACCTGCTGGAAATGCTTGCTGCGCTGCCGGCGCTGGAGGACCTGGAGCTATGGGAAGCCGTGCCGGCGAGAATGATTCCGGCCGATGACCGCAGCGACCTGGTGGATATGGACGAGTTTATTCAAGCAATGACGGCCCATCCCGAAGGAGAATGGAGAGCGCTGCTTCCGCGTCTCAAGCGCTTGTCACTAGTAGGGGAGCTTGCGATTGAGGAGGAGGTGTTGTTGGCGTTCGTGCGCTCGCGCACGGAGAACATGGGTGGTTATGGTCGCAGCTCAGCGACCGAAGCCGAACACTCCACTCTTGATGAGCTCGCACTGAGATTCACGGACGATGACGGGGACCCGCTACCGAGCCCGCTCACTAGCGAGACGCATCTCGTTCTCGTAGCGCTGATAGGACCGACTCGACCTGAAGAGCGATTTGATCAGATATATCTGCGGATACTCGGTGTATGTAATGTGCTTATAGCTAGATGACGAGACAATTCCTCAGGCTACTCTACGACATAATGGATGCAGGAAGTAAACTATGCAGCGCAGGGATGTGAATGTAAAATCTGACCGCCCTACCGATCTGACAGTGACACCGGATTACACCGTCACTGACGATGACATCTGGCTTGTCAGACGTCAGGGTGTGATAGTCACGTTGCCTCGCAAAACTCCGGCGCGCGGACTCAGGGCACGTCGCGTCGTGCCGTAGCGACCATCCAGCGACCGTCCCACTGGGCGGCGACGCGCTCCAACTGTCCCCAAACAAATTTACGAGCCCCACAAACAAACTGTATTATTTATCATCATATCTATCTTTGTTCCTCTTTCCATAGCTTGCTTGCCATCTTGTCTTCCTCATCACGATGCCGCCGCCGTCGCTGCCCATCGACACGGCAAAATACACGCTCTGGTGGCAATGCATAAAAACCAACGACGGGTACTTTGGACATAATCAGTCTTTCCGGAAGACCCGTTGTGGACATTGTGTGGCCGCATATGTACAGAAGGAAGCTGCAGAGGATCAAGAGAAGGTTATTTCTCATGCCCTCGAGTTTGCACGTACCGAGGAGGAGCTCGTCAATGAAGGTGCGTACACCTCTACTCTTTCCGACTTCGCCCTCACAATGATTGTATAGCATTGACTAAGGAATACGGAGTCACCCAGATCAAGGTCTTCGGGTCGCGCATAAACCATGCGCTGGGCCACATCGCGCACTGCAATAATGCGCCGCCGAGTGATCAGGAATGGGCGAAAGCAGAGCTACGCCGTCGCGAAACAGAGACCAATGTCAGAAAGATGCAGAAGACGGCTGTGCAAGCCCAAGCCACTGCGATACTTCTGCCTACCAGCGAGAATACGACGAGTCAGCCAGCCTCGTCGAGTGCCCTTCCATCCACACCCTCCGTCCAGCAGAGACAGAGCCTCGGCGACGTCTCCAACACCACGTCGCAAGAGCCGCCGACACAGCGCCGACGTTTGGACGCACCGAGCACCACCCCAAGCGCCGTGCAGACAACGGCACTGCCAGGCACCCTCGGTGATCCATCCCCCGCGCCGTCCGTTGTCTCCGCATCGACAGCGGCAGTCGGTGGGCATCCGAACACGTCCCCGTTCTATGGCGAGGTCGCTCCCATTGTGCGACCCCCGCACGTCAACGCCGAGTTCGCATCGGACCTCTGTCGGTTGATGATGGCGTGTAACATTGCCTGGTGGGCGGTGGAGATACCGTACTTCCGTGTCTTCGCCCGGAAATGGATGCCCGGCCTCGTCATACCAAGTCGGCAGCAGCTATCGGGGGACATCTTGAAAAACGAGGCAGACAAAGTTATCGAGTCGACTCACATGGCGGTGCAGAACTAGTGTTGGTCGGGCTCGGGCCGGGCCGGGTTTTGGAGGGTCAGGCCAGGCTTCGTCGGGCTGAGGCTCACCAACATCCTGAGCCCTGGCCCGAGCCCCCAAAAGCCTGAGCCCGGCCGAAGCCCCGGGCTCGAGCCCAGGGCTTTGTACTTGTAATGTCAATTCACCTGCAAGGAGAAAAAAATGACATGTAGGCATACTTATACATGCTTACATTGCTCTAGGACTGCTCGTGTCTTGTGGACGGAGCACCCCATGCAAAGACGCCCCGAAGATGTGCGCGCGCCACTGCGTCACGTTGTTGAGCGACACATGTCACGGGTGTGACACAAGTGACGCGACGCGTCGACGCGTAATTCGAAGGTGCGCGACGGCTCGTGTAAGTCAGTCGCAGCCGGAGACGGTAGATAGAACTGGATATAATGGTTAGTAGCAACATCATAGACACTGAAAGCCCCTGACCGTCTACATTTAGGACCGTGAAAGCCCAGGGCTGGAGCCTCGGGCTCCGGGTTTCCCAAACACAAGCCCTGAGCCTGAGCCCTGCTCAAGCCCGCCGTCGGGCCAGGCTCGGGTCAGGCTTTAGAGGGCCGGGTCGGGCCGGGTAAGGAGGCTTTGGCCTGAGCCCGACCAACACTATGCAGAACAAGTACGCGACAGGAGCGTGCGACGGCTGGAAGAACGTGAGGAAGGACTCCCTAATTGGCTCAACCGCTAACGTTGAGGGCAATGTAAGCTCTACCTTCTTCGTAGAATATTCGGGTCACTCACCACCTTGCAGCCTGTCTTACTGAACGTCAACGATATCTCCTCGAGGCCGAAGACAGCGGAGACGTTGCTGGAGATCGTCGAGAGCGAGATTGAGTACATTCTGAATGTGCTTCAGGCGATTCTCGTGGCTTGGTGCACGGACGCGAGTGGGGAGTCTGCAAAAATGCGACGGCTTCTTGTGCGGCGATACCCGTGGCTTGTAGTTCTCGACTGCTGGGCTCATCAGGTGTGTGATGACAGCGAATGATAGGCAACGTACTCAGGTCATTCAGGTGCAACTCGTTGTAGGGGATCTCTGGCGTGCCGACGATCCGTTGATACGCGCGATGGATCGTGCAACTGAGGTCGTCAAATGGTTTAATAACCATAGCTTAGCACTCGGTGTCCTGAAGAAGGAGCAGACCACGCGACGCACAAAGGTTCTCTGCCTCATTCTCCCTGGCGCTACACGCTGGACTTCTCATTTTCTTTGCATCTCCCGGCTGCTCGAGCTTGAGGAATGCCTCCGATTGCTACCTGTTGCCACTGAGCGTCACCAGACCTTGATGCGGGCGGCAGGTCCGAAGCGGGACGCGAAGAACAAGGCTGCAGAGATCCTGCGAACGATTGTCGAGCCGGGTTTCTGGGAGTATCTGAAGAGGTGCGTTGTGCGGCCGCCGATGTCGGCCTACGCTTACCTAATATCATTAGCCTGTGGGATGTTCTGCGTCCCTTCGCCATCGCTTCGAACGTGACTCAAGGCGACAACGCAAGGCTCGACACCGTTCTCTGCACTCTAGCCCATCTATATCATATATTCAGCAAGCCCTCGTTCCCGGAATGCGTGCGCCGCGCGGTCCTTCCTAGCCTGGAGAAGCGATGGGCGAACGCAGACCAGCCGATCTTCATCCTCGCCGTCGTCCTCAATCCATACATCCGTGCACGCGCTTTCCATCCCAACAGCGCTTACAGGACGCCGGCAGGCCTACGCTCTCTCGTCTCCGACGCATTCCAGCGCTTCTTCGGGGAACTACCAGACTACGAGATGGACAGCGCGTTTACCGATTACGTGGCTTGGGCGGGGGAATGGTCGGCCGAGGGGATGAACCTAGCGAACACTAGGCAGGCGGCGAAGGCTCAGGTGCGTCTTCTACTTCACAATCAAACCCATATCTAACCATGACATAGAGGGTTGGTGTGAATCTCGTGCAACTTTGGCGAGCACACGACACGGACCTGAAGAACGGCCGAAATGGCCTCGTCAAGCTCGCCATGCGTGTTCTCAGCATGGTACCCAATTCCGCCGCCACCGAACGCTGCTTCAGCATCTTCCGCGCCATACACTCCGACCACCGCAACCGCATGGAGCCTGAGAAAGTCCGCCGCATGACGATCGTCAACGCCGATACTCAAGCGCGCTACGGCGCCCCTCCGCAACCACGCAGGAAGCGGAAGTTTGGCGATGACGACGGCGAGCATGGCGCACTCGCAACAACGCCCGCCGTCTGCTCAGTGCCCTCATCAACATCACCTACGTCTTCCTCGTCGTCGCTGCACGAGCCGGATCTCCCACCCTTGGAGACCGACCCCGACTTCCCCATCGATCCTCGCCTTGCAACATCTGATCCCTCCGCACCCTCCGAAAACCCTGAAGACACGGCTGATGAGGATGATTTCCCATCTCTCCGCCAGATCCTTCAGGAGTCTGCAGACACGGCCGACATGGACACGAGCTCCGACAATGCAGCACACGAAGATCGCACTTTGAAGAACCTATTCCATTACCCATCTGTATCTGAACCCTCCCCCGAGTCGTTGGGCTTCATGACAGAGTTTTGGCAGCGCGGGGAGACAGGTCTCGATGCGGAGAAGCAGTTTCACGAAGCCTGCTGCGAGACGTTGGCCGAGAACAACGGATAGCTTAGATTTCAAGACATACTCAACATCTCCTAATGTACTCCTACCTACATACGACCTTTATACATGTTTACGCGCCCTACAACGCCCGGTGCACGGTATACAAGGACATGCGTCGCTGGCTCGGTCCGCCCGAAGCGGTCACGCGACTATCACGCTCTGACACTGACAGATCGAGGTGACACTGTCACTGACATCGGTATTTCACCGTCATGACGCTGTTTTTCCCTGTCACGCACATCCCTGATGCAGCGAGTAGCATGCGATATCCACAGACACACTGAGCGGGATTGTGACCCTGTGTAGCTGTCTGGATGGCGCGTATGCAGCCTGTCCTGTGACTTTGTCGACCATAAATAGTATAGGTCCATCGGGGTGCTTCCACGTGCATCACGATCACCTGCATCGAAATCGGATTTTGCCGGATTTCTTCCTTTGCACCGTCCGTCGGTCGCGGCGTCGCATTTCTCTCCTTCGCCCGTTGCCCTCCGTCTTCTCCGTCAGAATAATATCCCATCTCATCCTACAATGATGATCATGCTCACGATCGCGAGTCACGGCTCGCGGCAGAGATAATTTCATCAGCGACAATCTGCAGTGCACGGCCAGTGCGGAACCTTGGTTTCTCTCTCTATATCTCAGAGTCACCGAAGGAAAAGCTTCTGAACGTACAATGCTCTTCGCCGAAGTCGTCGAGAAAATGCAACAATCAGAGCTTGGCGTCGCGAGGCTGAAGATCACCGCTTCGATCTATTGACTAGGAGTCAATTCCGAAGACTTCGACATGATCATCATACCTGCGCGACAGTACCCGGTGCGACAGCATGAGCACGTCTTCTCGTTCTCATGAATATAGCGCACTTATGATCTGTGCCAGAGACGTTCGTTCATCCGCATGTATGCCGCAGGCTCAACAGGTTCAAGCCGCCCGGCATAAGGGTCGTCAGCGCGCTCTCGGCATGTCCAGGTGAGCATATCTATCGAGAAAGCGGTGGTCTTCCTGGCGCCAATCTGCCATTTGTACTCATTGCTTACGCCGCTCTGACCCGCATCCAGCTTTATGACCGTCTCGCCGTAGATGTTTACATTGCATTCGCGGGGCCGTAAATCGCATCCGCTGGATCGTACATCGCATTCGCGGTATCGTACGAGGAGTCTTCATGCCACGCTGTCTAGGCGAAATCTACCGCGCGAACCGCGGGGCACCTGAGGTCAATTCCTCCCCTCTATTCATCGCCGTTGTGAGTTGCTGGTCTGACGCTGTTGTTCGTCTGACGTTGATGTATTCTTTCTTACCCAGTTCCATGTTCGCCACGCGCGCAGCTCCCGCAGTGCGCAGCGTGCTCCCGCGCGTACGCTCCCCCGGACACTTCGACGGAGATTTTCATGCGGTTCCAGCAGGCACTTGATCTCAGGTCTATTCAGCGGCGTGCAGCTTCCAAGATCGTGCGCAGCATACTCGCCTCCGTCGTCGCACGGCGTCAAGCGCAGAAGCACGTGAGTATCTCGGAGAGAACGAAATGATCTAGGTGAGGATGTTCACTCCGCCCCACTTTCATGAACTCGGCGCCGCTTTCCGTTCCTCCGCGCCGTCGGTGCCTCGTTGTCATATTCCTCGATACGGACATACGATTCATTGTTGTGTGCGCTCCGGACCCTGATCTTCCTCAGAACCACCACCTTTCCCCTTGCAGCGCAATCTCGTGCTGGTGTCTCGACCACGCGGGCCTCGGCGCCTGGGATCTACCCGCCGCCTGTGATCTACCCTTACTAACCCGGGCTTTGCTGGACTAGGGTTGTCCGCGCGAGGCAGTCGGTCGCGCGCGAGGCAGTCGTTCACGCGCGGGGCGGTCGGTCGCGCGCGAATCATGCGCTCCTTGCCATAAACACGCATGAATAGGCCAAACCTGATCTGTTGTCCTCCCCTCGGCGCCTCCACTGTCGGTCTTTCACAGATCCAGGCTGTCTTCTGACCATGCCATGTACAGGAAACTACCACCTTAGCGTCCGGTGCGAAGCGTCCACGCCCACGAACCCGGCTCCTCCATCCTTCCCTGCGGTGATATGCAGGTGATATAGCATCTGTCCAACGGCGGTCTGCGAGCGGTGGTCTGCGTGCTGTCCAGCGGCGGTCTGCGTGTTATCCACGCAGGATGACCTGTCTTCACCAAATATCGCCGTTTTCATCTCGCAGAAATTGCTTTTGCGGCGCTTTCGCCGCGTAGCCTGCGCTGTCTAGGCGACCCCAGGTACCTCAAGGCCGGCTTCATCCTTGGTGCGCCGCTTCATCCTTGCTTTACAGTGACCATTTAACGTCGTAATCACCGCGTCCCATGCCAGTAAGTAACCTCAAGCCAACCGGATTACCAGGCCGCAAGTAGCTCGGAGCCTCGGATACGTATGAGAATTCTGAACATCTATAGACAGAGACTTTCGTGACTAGTCGAGCATGCATGTATCTTAGGTGAGCATAGCGATGACTTTCATTACCGACCATGTTTATAAACGTACACTGACCCCTAACAGTACACTGACGCCTAACAGTACACTGGCGTCTTCGAAGAAAGTCGAACATGATGTGGCGTGACCTCACGTGATGCAGCGAACGGCGTGACAAGTTTAGCACAGCCGCAGCTTGCCGCGCGAACATCCGACAGTCAAACACGTTCTTCCGTCGACTTTTCTCTCTAGCCTCTGATCGTCTGCCTTTATCGCTCCTGTGATCAGGCGCTGCTCGTATGTGCCGCACAAGTATATATAACCAGTGTCTACACAGGCTACGGCTTTGTGGCGTAATCGCACGGTGCTCCGTCTTGCGCAGATCATCGCGTGCTCTTCCCTCTTTCCATCCGGAGTTTGCGTGAGATGGCGAGGTTTTTCCTCTCGCGCTTTCCTTTTCATCCTTGTGTCCACGTCGTCGCTTTATGATTGCTGGGCATCGGGCGTGATTCTTTCAAATGCGTGCGTACTGATCTTATGGGGAGTCATCTGCTAACCGCGTTGCGCCGGCACGCCCTGGGACCGAAAGTATCAAGGTTTCGTGCGCCTGACAGTCATTAGACCCGCCATGTATGCTGAAAGGCTCACCGTAACAGACCCTCCGCAGCCAGAGCAAGCGACAACAGATGACTCGAGTACGACGCCGTCGTGATCGTCATACGAGAGTATCATTGCATAGTATGCAGCCGACATGGCGTTATCATAGCAGTGGTGGGTGAGTTTAATTCTCGGTGTTCGACGGAGAGGCTGACACGATTACTAGCAGTGTGCCCGTAAGTCTGTTTACAGCTGTTTACCTTCCTAGCCAGACCTTGCAGACGGTCCGCACCAGACGCACGATGCCTCGACGGACTTCCCATTGTACCTTCGGTGGCCGTTGGCTGATCCGGGGTGTGATGTGGTATGTGACGCGTCATTTGATGGTCAAAAGGCGGTTGGCCATGATCTTCGCTTATCCCCGGCGCGCAGAAGGGACTCGTCACTCAATGCCGATTGATTGCCCGATGTCGACATGCCATTGAATGCATGTATCTGATGCTGCCCGCTTCACGCCGCCTTATAACTGTGGCTCAGCCGCTGCCTCAGCACATCCGCCGCCCCCTTTCTCCGCTCTCGCCTAGCGCTCACCCGATCTTCCATCTTCGACCCCGATGTCAGTCTCTCGACGCACATTTCAAGCTCTGCCCACGGAGGTTATCGCCGAAGTGCTCGGGTACTGCTCCTCCCCGGAGCTCGTCGTGGCTTGCCGGACGTCGAAACGGATCAGCAGCATCGCCACACGCCACTTGTATTCGAACATCCTCTTGCGAGGCATCACGTCCGCTGTCTGGTGCTTTCGTACCCTCGCCTCTCATCCCCAATGCGCACTGCTGGTCAAGAAGTTGTGCTGGTGCGTTCTCTTGCTCAGACACGGGGTTGGAGGCTGACTATCTCACAGGGAACATACGCCAGCTCGTACGACTTCCGCGTTCCCGGCCCTTTGCAAGCTTATTGCGCGCGCTCTTCGATGGACGGCGAATCTGCAGGTCCTTGACATACCCCATCCCTTCCCAACGCTCTCGGCTCTCATCGGTACCCTCCACTTCCCGCGCCTGACCACCTCTGGTCTCGTCCTCGACCCAAACTCCCTCGACTTTGTCCGTACACATGCGGGCACGCTCTCGCGGATCGGGCTATACGATCATCACAATCCAGCCCATGATGGCGCCATCTCGCCGGAGACGAGTCGCGCGCTCGAAGGCGTACGCTTCCCACAGCTGCGCAGTTTGCTCGCGCGAGCCCATCTCGTGCCGCATTTTGCCGCGCGCGCGGATACCATCGAGTCGGCCGCGATTCCATGGTCGCCCGCGCGGAGCCCGGGGTCGCAGGACCCATCATCTGTCCTCGCGTCTCTCGCCGATCATCCAGTCGCGCAGATATCTCACCGCATGGCGGATTTCGACGTAGATGTTACGCGAGGGACTGCAGAGCACCTCGGCGAACGACTGCAACTGTTGGAGATTCAGTTGACGTCGATAAGACCGTCCGATATCCAGGTATGTTTCTTTCTTCCTACCGTGCACGGCCCATTGTTGACGCACTTATGGCAGGCTATGTACGAGTCGCTCATGCACGTACTGCCCTCCTTCAAGTGTCTGAAGGAGGTTCACATCTGGCACGCGTCGCGGCGCCTCGCGAACCACAACACCGTCTGGCGCGCGCTCGACGAGGAATTGAGCATCCTTACCCGATGGAAGCGTCACTGTCCGACGTTGGCCACCGCATCTCTAGGCTCGCGTACGTGCTTCTCTCGTATCCGTTACGCGACATCTCACACCCTTTGCAGGCTTAGTCCGCTGGACGTATTGCGCCGAGGCAGTGGCATGGTACCCAAACCTCGTACGCGTGGCGGCGGAGCGGGACGAGCATCAAGTACAGATGGTCGTCGTCTGGCTCATCTTCGCTGTCGCGAA
Organism: Schizophyllum amplum; assembly: GCA_007026445.1. Taxonomy (NCBI): domain Eukaryota; kingdom Fungi; phylum Basidiomycota; class Agaricomycetes; order Agaricales; family Schizophyllaceae; genus Schizophyllum; species Schizophyllum amplum. The sequence goes on from VDMD01000059.1 coordinate 100,270, forward strand.
CGGCCTCTTACCGAACGCCGGACGTTGTCTGCAGGACTTGCGGAAGATATACTTTTCGCCGCAGCGCAAGAATTACCCGTCTTTGCGCGGACATGGGCTGGAGAGATTTATGGGCGTGGCGGCATGATTGGGGGCATCCTTATATTTAGATCTCGTCATTGTTGTTGTTTCTGCAGCTGTTTTTGATTCTCTTCCCTGTCGTGTATACCCACCCCTACTTGTTGTGTCATTACGGGATGTTGTATTATCACGGGATGTTGTATCATTACGGGACATACCCATCACTCAAACTAACTGGACATCTCGATTTCTGGAATTTATACTCGACCGACGCGTGAGTGACTGACGATGCGTAAGGGACTGACGACGCGTAAGCGACTGACGATGCGTAAGCGACTGACGATGCGTGAGCGACTGACGACGCGAAAGCGAAGAGCGTTTATGAGGCTGTGCTGTCGGACGACGAACAGGCTCATATACAAGACGCAGAGCCACCTACCGGGCTTCTCAGACCCACCTACCGGCCCGCTTCTTAGACCCACCTACCGACCGGGGCCAGACGGTTTTCACTGCCGCGTACATTTCACAGATACCCGAAGATGAAAATCTCACAGATACCCGAAGATAGAACAAACGATGAAGTGCATGATACCCAAATCCCTATGAACATCCGCTAAGGTGGTGCCGCTCCGACCAGTGCCTGCCCGTCGTCCTCGACCAGCGCCTGCCACCGTCGTCCTCGACCAGCAGCGCCTGCCACCGTCGTCCTCGACCAGCAGCGCCTGCCACCGTCGTTCTCGACCAGCAGCGCCTGCCCGTCGTCCTCGATAGCACAAATCCACACAAACGTATACGTATGAGAGACACAGTGTCCTGTCGAATAAGAGACACGCACGCCTGTCAAATAAGAGACACGCACGCCTGTCGAATAAGAGACACTTTTGCCGAGAGAGACCCGTGCGCCAATCGAGTATTCCTAGCCAATAGACAGTAGCTCAAGTTCGAAGCAGAGGGTGGAGTTGGGGGGAATGACGGGCGGAAAGCCGCGAGGGCCATACGCCTGAAAAGCCTTGGTTAGTCATAGGGCGGATGAGGGTGAATGGTGGTCGGAGGATATAGAGAGGGTTGAAGGAGATATGGAAAAGGCCGGTGGAGATGTGGAGAGGGTAGGAGGAGATGTGAAGAGGGTCAAAGGACATGCAGTGAGGGTTGGATGAGATATGAAGAGGGTAGGAGGAGATGTGCAGAGGGTAAGAGGAGAAACGACGATAGAGAGGTATGAGGAGAAACAACGGTAGGGAGGGCGGAGGAGACTGTAAACGAGCACCTACATAGTCTGGCGTGCAAGTGAGCCGTGCGGTCTGACCGACAGAAAGCTTCATGACACCTGATTAGGGGACGTGGTGTCAGCAATCGCCTCTTCAGGCGGGAAACGATGTATAGATAGCGTGAAGTCAAGGTCGCGCCGTGCTAGGAGGCGCGTCGAGCGAGATTTTGGCTTGAGGGAGGACAGCGGGAATGGGCGATGGTTTGGGATAGAGGATTGCGGGAATGGGATACAACGTGAACAGAAAGCGTCCTCACCTTCATCCCAGCCCTTGATCACTCTTCCAACGCCGATTTTCGTGACGAAAGGCTGCCCGCTACGCAGCATCTAGTCAACGGTACTCTCATGACGATATCTGGTAACGCACCGGTCCCGACTAGAGTCGAATTGCGTCCCGTTCGTCAGCGTGCCGATGTAGTGTATGGACACCTGGTCTACGGCGCACATGAGCGTACGGCGGGCATGAGCGCACTGCGCCTCGCGACCAATATGAAGGAGAACGTACCGCCCTTCTTCGGAAAATGTACCCCGTCGCCTGGCGTGAGAGTCTCTACGGTGACGCCCTGCAACGTTCGGTCTATGAGCAAGACGAACACGCGCGGATAAAATCTTAACGTACCATGATTATAACCAGATAGAACTGTCGTCGGTCGCTCCAAGGGCAGAGCCTGTCGTCGTCGTCGGCACGTTAAGTACGAGACCACGCCCGGAGAAGACAGCGAAGAAGGCTCACCGCGAACCTTGATCGCTCAGAGTAGGTACATTACCGACGCGCAATCTATCACTTGCGCAGCATTATGTTCATCCTAGAACGTCGGATGCTCAATAACGAGGCGGCCGTCCATTCGAGATTCGAGGGTCGACAGAACCTTGCCAGGATCGATGCGCCCTTCACCGCGCGGCGGGATCGATATGGGATCCAGTGCGCGGCTTGTATTGAGCGATGGGCGCACGGGCACTGTATTGAGTTGGCGCGAGCGTATTGAGTTGGCGCGGGCGTATTGACTTCGCGCGTAAAGCTTGCCTCGGGATGTACGCTCCCGCGCGAAGCCGCCAAGAGTAGTGGAAGCGACGTCGAGTCAATCCTTGTGTGCAGGAGGGAAGCGACCTCTCGTGAGCGCTTGACAGGAGGGGTCGTAAGCGTTCATAAGATAAGGGCACACGTGACGGTTTCACAGCAGGGTTGGCTGAATCGGCGAGGTTGTGCTATCGATGGCGCACGGATCTGGATAAGAGGAGAGCATTTAAGTTCAGCGCGCGTCTATCATGAATGAATTCTAGGACAAAAACGCGTGAGGGGATGTCGAGCTTGATACATATTGATATATCGTTCCCTATCGGATTTTCTGAGGGCGAGTAAGCTTACATAGGTTATCGTGACGAGCAATGGTAGGAACAAACCTCTATATTACTCAATTCAAGAGGAAGTGAAACGCGCCCGCGAAATGAGTCATGTCCACAGTTGACTACCACTCCGTGAGGGACCTCGGCCTATCGTGCAAGGCTCTATGAGCGGCCGGATCGCACAGAAAGGGGCATCGTCCAAGCGTGACGTGCAGTAGCAAAAGGCGAGCACCTACAAAGTTACTGGATAGCCCTCGCGAAAGACGGAATCGAGGCGATCAGGGCGGGAGTTTATGGTCGCACCGGGTGAATCTTATGCGTCCGTCCGTAGTCGTCGACACATACATCCTCGCCCCCAATGAAAGTGATTTCCTAAGCTAAGCGTGATTCGGCCCCAGGAGCGCGAGGCTCGTAGAGCCCGGAGCCGCGTGGCTCATAGAGCCCGGAGCCGCGCAGCTCGCCAAGCCCGGAGCGCGCGGCCATCCGCATGAACACACCATGGTCCCACCCGATGTTGTACCTCACACCCTCACCCGGCGCATCCCAGCACTCCGGCTCGACGCGGAGCGCTCGCAGGTGCGGCGGCAGCGTGCAGAGGGCGAGAAAGCCGGCCGGCCGGGTGTAGTCCTCGGGTTCCGCCTTCATGATGAGCGTGAACGAGTCGAGGCTCGGCGGCCACTCGATGCGGCCCTCCTGCGCGCGGCCCTCCTGCGTCGGGGGAGGCGGCGGCGCATCGTGCATGTGCGCCACCACCCGCCGCAGGCGGACCATCTCCGGCACGACGCGCGCCAGCCGCTCCGCGTCGATCTCCTCGAATTCGATCTCCTCGAATTCGACCTCCTCGAGCTGCGCCCACGGCAGCGTGACGCGGTGCAGCTCGTAGTCGCACGCCCACCGCGTCAGACGGGGCGCGGTGGCGAATGTGTTGAACGGCGTGGGGATGTCTACGCAGTTTACCGAGTCATCGAAGACGGCTGCGCGCTCGAGGAGGGGCATGCGCCCGCGCGCGGCGTCCACGAAGGAGAGGAGGTCGGCGGAGATGGTCAAGTGCTGCCAGCGTTCGCTGTGGTCGACGATGGCGCCCACGGCTTCGCGTACCTCGGCGATGCTCCCGTATAGGTCGCGGCATTCGATGTCGAGGGGCGCGGGCTGGGAGCGAGCGAGGTACATGTCGACGGTACGGGCGACGCGGGCGATGAAGGCCGACGGCTTGCGTTCATCCTTGATGTACGAGCCGTCGTCCAAGGATGCACGCATGTCGTCACCCTCAATGTACGGGCAGTACCCGGTGTGGATAGTCGACCACAGAGGGGGGCAGCCGAGGGTGAGGCGGCGCCAGTGGCGGCAGACGTGAGATAGGACGACGGGGGTTGAGTGGGGAGAGGTGATCTCGCAGTCTGCGCAGACGAGGGAGAATATGTAGAGCAGGACATCGGGATATACGGTGGTGATGGGCGATGACAAAGCCCGGGAGGTGGAAGACAGGACAGCCTGACCGTCTCCGAGTTTCGACGCGCTTTCGATGCGGTGCAGCTCAGTCTCATTCGGGCCCGGCGGAGCTGTCATTGCAGCAGAGTGAGGTGCAGTGGGCATCCCGTCTATTTGTGATTTAGATCAGCTTTACTATACGGAGACGAGAAAGACGCTTTCCTCTGCGCCTGCCGACTCGGCAGAAAAACAATGACCACTTGAAGCGTCCGAGGATCGCCGCGCGTGGTGCGCCTCCAACGTCGAGACTTGAAAGCCCTTTTTACAGATCCGAGATCGTGACAGGAGTGCTTAGTCGAGGCGGCTAAATAAGCTGAAGCTCAAGCATGGATGGTGTGGTTTCCCGCGACCGACGAGCAACAAGCAAGCGCATGTGAGTCCGCGAGTCACATTGTGACTCGCGTGGCCGTGGTAAATACTTATCACACGGTCACGCGACAATCACGGGCGTGTCGTTCGACTTCAAGTCCAATTCAGTGGGACAAAGTGCAGGCGTGACAGGATCATTGGATGGAGGAATCACGATTGCACGACTACCAGCCGCTCGAGGAGCACGACTCCTCTCACTACTACACGCGAGCGATCCACCGACTCACTCGTCATTCGCTTGCTATTCCAACAATGCGATGGCATTCATGATGATATTTGCTATTTCCAGAAGTAACGACCTGAGCTCGTGAATTACGGGAGCTTGTGAATTATGAGAGCGCGCGGGTTGCATGGATATCGAGATGATACCAACAGTTGAACGTTGAATCAACGTTCACCGCGCTGGATATCATATCGAGCTCTCCTCGGCATGCGCCAGGGCGAGCCCTCTTCAAACACGCGTCAGCGGTGAGCGCGATGCTCGTCGACGACGCCTTGCTGGTTGCAATCACCTTGCTGACTGCAATCACCTTGCCGGCTGCAACCGATTTGACCTATCGCCACTGAGAAACGCTCCCCACAGTCACCATCCTCCACAACCAAGAAGGGCTGGTTTGTTTCGATGTCGGTCTGGCCGGGCCAGCCGACCGTGTATATGTAGTGTCCCTGAGTACGATGTGTGAGCATCACTTGGGCAGGAATAGTCCAGATGAGTAAGTATAGTCCAGTCGAGTATAGTCCGGTGGGTAGGTGGAGTCCGGGCGGAAAGGTCTATAAAGCAGATTATGCAGATCCTGTACAGCACAGTCGGTCTACCAGTCGGCAAGGAGATGCTCTACGCTCGGCCCATCATGGTCTACTGGCTGTCCCAACTGCGTCGCATGGTCTCGTCTTCGCACGAGAGCATTTTGGAGTGTGTCAAAGCCGGCATCCTCGTTGTCCTCAGGGACTCCATGCTGGATGACGAGGGCAACTCGAGAGATGCCGAATGGATGGCGCCTGCAGCGGACTTTATTCGCTACGTTCTGACACCTGCGTTCGTCTGGCCTGATGTCCTACACACTCTTCGGCAAGCCATCAAGGAGCGCCACATCAGTTGGGACGTGGAGAGGATCAGACCGCTGTGGTACGAACTTAGCGAGCTCTGTCGTCGCTATGAGCAGTATTTATGCATAACGAAACAGCTAAGGGCGGAGCTCAGAAGCCTGAAATGGTGCCACAATGGAGACTGGGTGAGCCTATAGACTCGCATCAATTTGTGGATCTTGACGCGTATTGACAGTGTCCTCAACGAGTCGAACCCAGCGCACGCGGTATGTGTGCGTGCGGTCAAGTCTTCTACTGTTCCAGGGCTTGCCAGAGAGCACATTGGCGGCGCGGGCATCGCGCTAAATGTCGCACCAGAGACGAAATTGAACGTCAGTCGATTCAGCCCGCGCATCTTGAGCTCAGATTACTTAACCCTCAACCAGATCTCAAGCTCGAGAACCCGCGTGTCTTAGTGAATCATCTGGAACGGCGATATCTCAAAAGACTCGCACAGTACATCGAGGGCGCCAGCGTGGAGCGCCTACAATGCGAGGTCGATGAAGCTCTGCTAATTGACTGCACCAAGACTGCACGGATGGCGTCAATCCCAAGCGGACCGTGTTCAAGGATCCCCTGGCTCCTACTCGTCCGCCTGCGGTCTGCCTCGCACGTACATGAAGATACGGCTAGGAATGGAAGAAGGAATCGTGTTCACAGGTCTTTCGACGTGAGGCATCGTCGGCGGTCCGTCAAGATAGACCGGAATGGCCAGTCGTAAATCATCGTATAATAATTACAGATTCGTTGTGCGACCTACAGTCGCTATTAAATAGAATAGATAAAGTCCTCAGACGTACACCTCTAGCGTAGCGTTCAGTGCTTCTCGTAGGTGTTTTCGTACGGGTCAGTGAAAGAATGGCGAGATGGTGCATCCGTCGACCAAGCAGGGTCCAGAACTGCCTCCCGAGCGGTGGTGTTGACTCGCGTATACTTCCTCCGTTCGCGCACCGACCGGAAGATGAGCGCTCCCACCGCGATGAGTAGTACGCCCGCGACGGCGCTCACTCCGATCATGGCATTTCGGTACGTGTCGCGCTCGTCCTCGAGGTCCTTCATTTGTTGCGCGTCAGATGTGGCAGCGTCAGTGGCGGAGCCTGAGTTGGAGGCGACGGCGCTAGAATCGGAGTCTGAGCCAGAGGCGGCGCTGACGAGCATGCTCTTGACGCCAGCCTGCGTAACGTTGGACTTGGGGAACAACACGACGCTGTTGTCGATCTCGCATTGCGTATCGTCGCCCTTCGGTAGCTGGTGATCGCAAACTTGAGCACGTATCTACAGGCTATGAATGAGCAAACGTACCGAGCCATCCTTGAATAAGTTATTGATGATCTTGATTGTGCAGCTGGACTTCTCGGCCAGGGAAGAGTGGCCGAAGCCGTCCTGCTTCAAAAGGACGGCGCTGTCACCGAGCAGGTCCGCCATCACTTCAGGGTACCCCCTAGCCTAGGCTCTTAGCTTGCTTAGATCTCACAGATATTGAGGCTAAGAGCCTGCCAGCTCCCGGCTCCAAATCACTATTTTTTCAAATCTTCCGGCTGGCCACCAGATTGATACTATAGACTCCTAGAGGTGTTATAAGCCTATCTGCATCATCACACGAGGCAGGGGGAGGGTCGGCAAAAAATAGCGAGCTCGCTAAATAGTGAGCTGCCAAATAAGGAGCCGGTCAGATCGTAGGTTTCCAGCGGGGCTTCTGGGCAGGGGCTTGGGTCTGATAGGTACCTAGGGTGTGATATATGGCTTATAGGAAGGGTCAGGTGCACGCTGGAATAGGCAGGGGGCCCGGTACGGGACCTGGCTCACGCCTCTTCTAGATGCTTTCCTATCCTTATAAACACTGAAAGGCCATATACCAAGTATGTTCTATTATAAGGTGTGTATATAGTGACTATAGTGAGGTTTAACACTCTCATCTGTGGTACAGTCACTTGCAGTTGTAAGGAAAATTTGATCATTTCTCACAACAGTCAAGGATCACTCACTGAATCAATGTAAAGAAAGTACCATATAGGTCTACGCATACAGCAAGCTCCTTATAGAGTAGGCTCACTATCTAGTGAACTCCTTAGCGAGCTCACTATCTAGTGAGCTCCTTATTTAGTGAGCTCACTATTTACCGAGCTCCTTATTTAGCGAGCTCCTTATTTAGCGAGCTCCTTATTTAGTGAGCTCGCTATTTACCGAGCTCACTATTTAGCGAGCTCCTTATTTCATCAGCTCCTTATTGAGGGAGCTCGCTAAATAGCGAGCTCCCGTGTACCGAGCTCCGTATTTAGTGAGCTCCTTATTCAATGAGCTCCTTATCTACCAAGCTCACTACTTAGTGAGCTCAATATTAGTGAGCTCGCTATTTAGCAAGCGAGATTGTAGGGACTATAGAGCTGAGAAGCACTCTACATGACCTACAGATTGGTATAGCTACTCTCCAAGGGAGCTCCTTATTCACTGAGCTCACTATTTACTAAGTGCTGTATCTATTGAGCTCATTATTTAGCTAGCTTCTGACTTAGCAAGCTCACTATTTACATAACCCGTTATTATCTGGCTATTCAATTATGGAAGTTCAAGTATGCAATTTCAACTGTAATGTAGCCATCTTAGAGTTTGTAATGTGTTTTTACAGAACATAACAGTTTTGATAGGATTTTATCTAAAAGGAAACATTTTTCAATCTTTGGAATTGCTTAGTAAGCAACGAAATTGACCGCGCGCGGTCAATTTCGTCGCTTACGTAATCAGTGATGGGTGTGCACGGTAATATAATGAGAGCAGGAAATTGCTACAACATGAATTGTGATAAGACAGGGCAGTGGCCTGTCGTACTTAGATACCAACGGTTTGTTGGGGTTCACGGGCTGCTGGGCTGGTCTGGCAATCCAAGCAGGGCTCCGAGGTGGCCCAGGGGTGGCTGGGGACCGACTCGCGCTTGCACTTGCTCCTGCGCTGCCCGCTGCGGCGCAGCTCATGCTGTGCAGTGATATATAATAGATGCCGGAAGTTTTCATGGCATTAATTGCAATAACCAGTGTAAATCCTCTACTAAACATACCAATGGTTCATTTGCCCTTTGGGCTGGTCTGGCTCGCCGGCAGCATCCCGGGCTGCCCGCGGCGCGTGGCGGCGGCTCGCGCACACTGCGGCCTCAGCCGCGTGCACACTCGCCTTACTCGGGCCTCGCTCCGGCGCGTGCCGAGCGCGTGCGGATGACGCAGCGGCGTGTCGCCGTTGTCGCCGTGTCACTCGCGCTCGCTGCTGCATGCAGCCTGGGCTGTACATGTGCTGTGTAGACAGAGCAATATAATTTCCATATTTAATGTAGCTATTCAGAAGAGGAAGAGCGAAAAAAAGCAAGGGGAGGGACGGGGGATGGAGTGCGCGTTGGGAGCGCGACGCGTCAGCAGGTGGCGGCGGGGGCGTGTTGTGGGCGCAGCGCGTCCGCGCGTTGTGGCGGGGGTGCGTTGGAAGCGCGGCGTGGGCACATCGGGGCGCGTCGCGGGTGGAGCCGCCAACAATGCTCAGCGCACGATCGTCGGTGCACGCTGCCGACAAGCGGTCACACGGAGCGACAAGCAGACCGTCGAGGACGTAGCCCTCGACTGCGTCGCTGTGGCTGCGTGCTCACTCGACGCCCGACACCCAATATCGTGCACGACGCGATGCGACGCGTCATCGCGTTATTCTTGATTTCCCGGACCGCATTTGACGCGTCAGGGGGTCGTTCGGTTACCACGGCGTGTGGGGGGTCAACGAGGGGTAGGGTGGGGCATGGGGAGCAGCCGTGGTGAGGAGACGATGGGCTGGCTAGGCCCGATCGCCCTTGTTTGGTGCTGTTGTTGCAGATGCGGGCAGGCGCGAGAGGGTGCGCGTCGCGCAGGGCGGCTAAGAGGAGACCCTCCGCGTCTCACTACGGCGGAGGTGACGACGGCTGGTCTTCTCTGGGTCGCCCCAAGTGACGCGCGTCCTCGCGCGCTTGCTCGGCCGCGTGAAACAGAACAAAATATAAGTATAATATGTGATGAGAAGGGCGGGGGGACGCACCTAGAAGGGCCTCCGTGCCCAAATACTCCTTTGCGCTCTTCGGGGGCGCGCTCAGCGCGTCGCGGTGGACGGTGCGACGTGGTCGAGGACAAGGAGAGGTGTGACGGTAACGTCACGAACGCGTTCATTTGGACGCGTTCGGGAGGATGCCGGCGCGTTTGTGGGGCATCGCGGCCCTCCCCTACCATGAGACCTCCATAGATAGTGATTATCTTACTTACCGTCGAGCGATCGGGACTCCGGATGGGTCTTAGAACCTTGCAATATACCGAAGTTGAGTAAGATATTCTGGAAGAAGTTCGACAGGTACTCGTTGCAAATTTGTATACTATTCCGGATGATATGGGCTACATAAACTACATGGGTGTCTAGGGGGGATCGAGCAGAACATGCTCCAACTTCGACTGAAGCAACACGATGATTTCCCGCCTCGGAACGCTCTGAAAGCTGCTCGAACAGACATTCGAGAAGTGCTTTTGACGAGCATTCGGCCTCGTTAACAAGGGTCTCAAAGTGCGACCCCTTCCCAGAGTCAGAATCTTACAGGAATTTGTAGATCCACTTTACAGACTATATAATGATGACTCGCGAGGAGCCTGTGAACGACCTTGCCTCTCGGCATGATCCCGAGGACGTTGAAGGCGACGACGGCGACCTTCGGACTTCGGTCCGAGGCGCCGAGCGTCTGTGATCAACACTCCTTTGCCAGCAACCACGACCGTGTCGCGGCCGCGGTTGCTGGCCGCTTCCTCGCTCCTCCACGCTCACCTCAAAAATTCATCTCCCCTTCATTTTCCCGACTCTCACGCGGATCGGGGCTTTCAAAAGCGCCCGACGTTGGCGAGCGAGGCGGCGCGGGAGGCGCCCCTCCTCAGATGCGTCCGCTATACACTGCCCGTGAGCTTCGAGCTAACAATACCATAGGGATACCTTTTGGAGCTTATGAGCTCGCGCAAAAGAGCGCTCGCGGCGAGGAGCGGGGCGAAGAGCGTGCGGGAGAGCGTGTGGGCGCGACGCCGGATCGCTCTTCGCGCGACGACATCCCCGAGGACGAGCGTCTACACGCTCGCGTGCCGGACAACGGGGAAGTGGAGGTCATGCAACAAGGGAGGGGAGGGTTGGCGTGGCGAGCAGCGCGAGGGCGTTGCTTGTTGTCGCCGACGGCCAGTGCGCGTTACACACTGGCCGCTTGCCGGCAGCAAGCATGCTCACCGCCCTCTGCGCAGCGCGGCTCGCACGGCCAGCTGACGTGGCATGTGCGGCAACCGAAATAGCGCCGTCGCCGTCGCCGTCGCCCCTCCCCCTCCCCTCTCTCGTGACGCGTGCCTCTCGCCGTCGCCTCTCCGCTCGACATCTCGCCATAGGATAACCCCCCCACCATTGTAGACCAGTGACGCGCTCGCCGTGCCTGCGCTTTCCGCTGCCCGCGGCGATCGATCCGTACGCGCCCTGCCCCGCCCCGCCTTCCCGTGCGCTCCCAGCACAACGAGCTCTTCAGACAGCTCATCTGCTGTTGTCATACGCTTCCATCCCCACCCCCACCCCTTTCAACACTGTGTACAGGTACTCGCGCGGCCCCCGCCCGCCGCCGCGTCAGCGAAAATTTTCACTGGCCGTTTGTACGCATTTTTCACGCATATATCCTCCATATAAACGTAGTTATACAATATGTATATAGTTTTATGTGTGATACCTGCTCAGAAACAACGGGGAGGGCCCGTGCCAGTGGCGGCGGTGGTGCGGGGACCGTCCCTACCAATAAGTAGATACGACCCAGTACTGGCAGGGGGTCGTATTCCAATAACACCCAGTAGTACAGGGACTGTACTGCTGGGTGGTATCTCATTATGGCTGATGTCCTTTTCTAGTAAATCAGGTATATATTGATTGGATTTTGTACCTACGTAGACCTGTTAACCGTTGGTTACTGATATTTGTGTGCCACCCGCATCGGCTCTCCGGACGCGCCGCGACACGTGCGCGCAGCCGCACGCGCAGTTGGTACCGCCCGCCCCACCGCCGCCGCCCGCCGCTATTCCCGCCGCTGCCGCCCCTCCCGCCGCGCCGCCGCTCATACCACCCCGCCCCCTTCTCCCGCCCCCCTTTTCGCCCCTTCGTCGCGTCGTCAATCTCCAGCAACAACGCTGTCCTGTCCCCCGTTTGGGCTGCGGGCATGTGCTTCGGCGTACTGCCGATCGCCGCCGCTTCTTGTCCCGCGCCGTCATCGCCATCGCCTACGGTTACCCTCCCCTCGCTCATAGCCATGGACCTGGACCCCCTATCTTAATCCTGCCCTCAAGGTCACGCTGAAAGCAAGCATACAGCTCATCAGCGTCTACATCCGTGCACCTCGACGAAACTCGACCGCCGTCGCCGTCGCCGGCGATCGCGCTCGCGGCGCTGGCCACCGCCCATTCCAACCCCTTCGATGACATCCTGCCGCTATGCCGCCTTCAACATCCCCCCCCCCCCCCCCCATTCCCCGAGAGGACGCGTCCGCATCGTATGCGACGCGCGATTTCGCAGACGGAGGCGCACGCGACGAATCAACACGATCACGTGACATCACGCGATCAATGTTCAACTTTCGTCTGTAGAGCGCGCTGCGCCGCGGTCGCATGCGACGACAAAAGGCGGCGCTCTCTTCATCTACTTATAATATATCATAGCACGTACCTCTGCATACTATAATGAGTGAAGTCAATAAGAATTAACGGTGTAAATAGCCTTATAACTATAAGGCCTAGCAACACGAGATCTGCTCAGCTAGTAGCAGCAAGCGAGAAAGACCGAGAGATTGATGTTTGGTGGAGATATAGGCTTGCTTGCTGAGCTCTGTGGTCCACACCCGCTGGGTACGCGACCTCAGCGCACTCCTGCAGCGTGCTGAATCTCGTGCTATATACCACCCTTTATTCCGGAACTTTCCGCTCAGCGCTCTACCAAGCTGTACAGTAGCTGCATATGAGCTATGCCGCTATTATCTGTGAGGCTACACATTGTGGTTGCTGCTCAATCGATGTCTTCGCCGATGTGCGGAAAGTCGGGCCGGCCTCCGACGAGCGCTCGTCGTCGTGCTCGGCGACATCCGTGGGTCGAAGCAGGCAAGTAGAGCGCCGCGGACCAATCGGACTTGGGAGTATGCACATACTTGATAGTGTACATGGCTTTCAACCCGTGCCGATCATTGATTTCGATTTGGAATTGACGTTGAGCATGTCGACGGACAATGCTAAGATTGAGTTGAACTTGAAGAGTCGTTGGACATGTTGAGGCATCTGTGTACCTCGGGGCAGAACAGTCAAATTCTGGGTATATAGATACAGGGTACTAGTGTAAGATACAGGCAATTTGAATGTCTGAAATTCCATAAACAATACAGAATGAACAAAAAGGATTGAAAGGCGGTACAATGGGCACAGCCCGGTACCTCGGCAAGTAGGTCGCAGGGCGAAGGACACTACAGTCGATGCATAAATCGGTACATACATACATACAGACAATTCAGTTTCATTGCCGAGCTTTCATGACGAGCAGAAACGATGCTAAACGCCGTCGACCTCGCAGCGAGTGCGCGCCACAAGACGCGGCGGTGACGTGACGTCACCGTCGTCTCTTGCCTTCTCCCTCGTCGTTGCACTTACCGGCGACCGCCATGGTCGCCCTTCGTGCAGCCTTCACATCTAGATTCTATTCTCAGGAGCCAATGTTTGCGCTCTGGGCTCAAAGATGCGTCCCCTTGCTTGCAGCTCTCGTGATATAGTTAACGAAAAATTACAATATGTTCGTCTCTACGTTCTGGACCCCCGGCGGCGTTCGTGCCATATGAACAACCCCCTTCAAGCTTCCAACGGCTCTAAACCCCGCGACTGTCCCGCTATACGCTCCCCCTGCACGGCATCGACAGATGTGTACGATCGGCTGGCATGCGTCCCCCCGCCCGCGCCTTTGGACTCAAGCGCAGGACTGGCAATTTAGGCAGATAGTGCGTGCATCCAATGCCGCTTGAGCATAGTGCTGACTATTGCAAACCCCACAGCCCTCCCCGCGCGTCCTGTCCCTGTTCACCCGTCTCCCCCTTCGCTTCCCCCCTCGCTTCCCCCCTCGCCTCCTCCTCTCGCTTTTCCTCCCCTCCCCCTCGCTCTCCCTCGCCTCCGCCTCCCATCTTGCCTCTCTCCCCCTTACCTTGACTTTGTAGCAGCATCGAAGCTGGCGAGCACAAGACGCGATGCGCGCGCGGCGCGTTGTCATTGCTACCGTATCCGTGACCCCACTGCGCGACGTCTCGCCATGCCGAATGCGTTATGCGGGGCTTTGGATGTCGCTCTACAGCGGGGGCGCGAGCTCGGAGCGCTCGCAGAGGCGCGTTCGCGGCGTGCAGCGCGAACCTGGCGCGCGGCACGTCTGCGTGATTCGTTGCGCGCTACGCCGATAGACGCGCGGGAGGCGCTGCATGCACGTTCGACGCGCCAGCAGCAAGGATGGCTCGTCGCGCTAGCGGCAGCGGAAAGCGAGGCGGCGGCGTGAAGCGAGGGCGGCAGCAGCGGCAGGAAGCGGAAGCGGAAGCGGCGGCGGGAAGCGGCGGCGGGAAGCGCGGGCGCACGCGGCGGCGGGAGGCGGCGGGAAGCGTGGATGGTCCGGATGTCGGCGGCGGCGACGACGTGGCCGCACGGGGCACCTGAAACAACGGCGGCGACAGCGCGGGCGGCGAGCGGGAGGCGGGAGTACGGTCCGCGGACCATTTGTACGACGTACACCTCATTTGTATGTATAATACCCATGAAATACCACTTATTGACCATTAACAATGAATAGTAACGTACATAATTCAAGGAGCCTGAGGTTACAAATACCCCGGGGTTGTATCTCTATATTGCCCAGCAATTACTGACTCAGTACAGCTGGGCAATATCGGAATACGACCCCCTGCAGCTACAGGGGATATCTCGATACGGCCCCGGCCAATGGTGCGATCGCCCGCCCTTCCCGATTCGGACGCGCCATCAATCGCGCCCTGACGAGCGCGAGGGCGTCGGGCGGGCGCGGGAGCAACCCGCAATAGAGGTACGAGACAACAACCTGGCAATGAGCGTAACAGCAGGCAGCACGGGCCAGAGCTTGGCAGGCATGATTAAATATTACATAAGCGACGAAATTGACCGCGCGCGGTCAATTTCGTTGCTTACTAAGCAATTCCAAAGATTGAAAAATGTTTCCTTTTAGGTAAAATCCTATCAAAACTGATATATTCCGTAAAAATACATTACGAACTCTAAGATGGCTACATTACAGTTGACATTGCATACTTGAACTTCCAGATTGTACATACAATGAATAGCTCACTAGCTAGAGGGGCTACAAGATCAGCAAGCTACATAATTGAATACCCAGATGATAATGGGTTAGGTAAATAGTGAGCTTGCTAAGTAAGAAGCCAGCTGAATAATGAGCTCAATAGATACAGCACTTAGTAAATAGTGAGCTCACTACATAAGGAGCTCGCTAAATAGTGAGCTCGATAAATAGTGAGCTCGATAAATAGTGAGCTCGATAAATAAGGAGCTCGATAAATAGTGAGCTCGATAAATAAGGAGCTCGATAAATAAGGAGCTCGATAAATAAGGAGCTCGATAAATAAGGAGCTCGATAAATAAGGAGCTCGATAAATAAGGAGCTCGCTAAATAAGGAGCTCGATAAATAAGGAGCTCGCTAAATAAGGAGCTCGCTAAATAAGGAGCTCCCTAAATAAGGAGCTCACTAAATATTGAGCTCGCTAAGGAGTTCACTAGATAGTGAGCCTGCAAAATAGTGAGCCTACTCTATAAGAAGCTTGCTGTATGCGTAGACCTATATAGTACTTTCTTTTCATTGATTCAGTGAGTGACCCTTGACTGTTTTTGAGAAATGATCAAATTTTCCTTACAACTGTAAGTGACTGTACCAGAGATGAGAGTGTTAAACCTCACTATAGTCACTATATACACACCTTATAATAGAACATACTTGGTATATGGCCTTTCAGTGTTTATAAGGACAGGAAAGCATCTAGAAGAGGCGTGAGCCAGGTCCCGTACCGGGCCCCCTGCCTATTCCAGCGTGCACCTGACCCTTCCTATAAGCCATATATCACACCCTAGGTACCTATCAGACCCAAGCCCCTGCCCAGAAGCCCCGCTGGAAACCTACGATCTGACCGGCTCCTTATTTGGCAGCTCACTATTTAGCGAGCTCGCTATTTTTTGCCGACCCTCCCCCTGCCTCGTGTGATGATGCAGATAGGCTTATAACACCTCTAGGAGTCTATAGTATCAATCTGGTGGCCAGCCGGAAGATTTGAAAAAATAGCGATTTGGAGCCGGGAGCTGGCAGGCTCTTAGCCTCAATATCTGTGAGATCTAAGCAAGCTAAGAGCCTAGGCTAGGGGGTACCCTGAAGTGTCCGCCATGAGCTTCGCGTTCTGGAAGGGCGTAACGGGATCAGCCTACAGAGCAATATGCGTTAGCGGCCGGATGAACAACCAAGCAATGGAAACACTCACGGTATTGCCGATGACGAGGATGGGGTTCTTCAGCTTCTTGTTCCATGGTCCCGTGTACCGCTCCACAGCGCGCGCCGGCCACGCAAAGCACAGGTTGCCCTGCACGCCCCACTGGGGACCGAACATGGGCGAAACGTTCTCGGACGCATACACGATCGCGTCGAAACCGTCGCGCATGGTCATGTTGCCAGCGTCGACGCCGTCGCCGCAGTAGATCGCCTGGAGCTCGTATGTGGGTGCGCTGCTGTCGCGCTTCGCATGGGCAAGTTCGCGCTTTCCGGACGTGTCGGTTATGTTGGCGGCGAGGGCCTCGAGCGACTGGGCGTAGGCGTAAATGAAATCGTCGAGCTTGGACCACTGTGAAGGCGTGTACATGGCGCTGTACAGATATTGCCGGGCCTGAGCAGATGTGAGAGTTTCGCTCATGTCAGCGCCTGCCTCAAGGAGCTCGTGGGCAAGCTGCAATAAAACATATAAGCTGACGGTGCACGCGTGTGGCGAACTAAAATCTCACATCGAACAAGTCCTGGACGAGTTTGGTGATGTCCGCGCCCGTGTCGTTGTTGCTCTGTACAAGCTTGCAGCTGCCCTTGCCGGCCATAGCGCAACCGGTAGCGAACCCGGCAAACGCTTCATCGGTGGCCTCGACGTCGTCGGCGAAGTACTGAAAACGACGGGTCAGCGTTGCCGTTCGTAAGCAGGGAAGATTCCTCCTTACTTGCGTGGTAGGCTTGTTGGCGTACAGAATAGGGTCTATGGCGAGTAAGAATCATTCTTCTCAGGATCTACACACGCAGGACTCAACTCATGCAACCGTCGAGGATGACATGGCCGACGCGGTCAGGGAACACTAGCGCACAGTCAGCCCATGCGTACGGACGGAAGTGGTCGGACTCACTGTTTACGAAGATGAACCCAAGCATTGAGCCGTACGAGACGCCCCAGTAGTTGATCTCCTGCACACCCGGGTCGAAGTACTCCGCCAGCGATACCATATCCCGGGCGCCCGCCGCCGAGCCGAGATAGGGAAGGTACTTTCCGCTGTCGGCTTTGGCGCAGCGCTTGCCCAAACCCTTGTACTTCCTCTCCATCTCGCCGACATGGGAGTAGAATTCTTGAATCTGGTTGCCGTCGGTCAGGTTGCCACGGATCTCGAGACCAGTGAACTCGAGCGTGCCGTCGAAGTAGTCCGAGTAGTCGGCACCGGAGTCGAAGCAGCTGGGAGGGCCCGGAGTTGTGTGACCGACACCACGAGGATCCCATGAGACGACGTCGTAGTGGCCGCCGGTCATGACGCTGATGTTTGGGCCGTAACCGAGGACGTACTCGATGCCCGAGCCGCCTGGACCACCTTTACGAGGTAGTCAGCAACAGCCACATGCATTGTAGAGGAGCCATACCAGGGTTGCCGAACATTGTGCCCCATCGCTGCTTGGTGGCCGGATAGATCGCCACCGCCAGCTTCGCAGTGCCCACGGACTCGTCCGCCCAGTCAAGGGGCACCTCGTAGTAGCCGCAGGAGATGTTGAGCTTGTCGCCGATGCTGTACTGCGAGTTCATGTCTCCGCAAGAGGACCAGTCGATCTCCGAGTCGCGCTGAATTTTGGTCAGGGGCCAAACGCAACCGTTGAGGGAATGAAGATGACTTACTCTGATCGTCGAAGGGCCTGGGACGCTGAGCGCATTGGCGACGCTGAGCGCATTGGCCGCGCCAAGGACTGCACCCCCGAGAAGAAAGGTCGACGAGGCCACCATCGCGGGGCGTGTAAAGGGAGGGAGGATCGCGGGGCGTGAAAAGGGAGGGAGGGAGGAGGTGGAAGGGGAGGATGAATTCCGAGACGATCGCGTCGCGTATTCTTATACACGCGCCTGTCGAGGACAAGCGCCCGTACAGCCATAGTCCCACGAGCGCGTTGAAACGCGAACGCTGCAGTCGTTGGCGCTAAGATCGTCGTGATGACTAACAGTCGGCAGGGTCAGGGGGCATACGCCCACAAAAATGGCGCAAAGAATGGTGCAGCTGCCAGCCGGGGGCCGGGGCCCAATCGGTTTTGCGAACAAGAGTATTTCATGCCGAGAGGTCGCTCGTCCCTGGGCTCACGTTCCGATTGTCAGAGACTCCGTCGGACTCGGAATATTTCCGCTCGATTGGCAAGGATGCAGAACCTGTCCTGAGGGAACGCTATAAGCATAGGATCGACCGTGGAGGGTCACGCTCTGGTCAGGTCAGGGTTTTCCTTACCTGTTGAGCGTTACGTTGAGCACTTGTGCACTGGCGGAAATTCTGGCGGAAGAACGGCCAGTGCGAGCCGTCCGCTTTGAAATGAAGCGCTAAATGAAACAGTTTCCGACCATGGTTGAGGACAGGTTGAGGAGACAGCGTACAGGATGCCTGTTGCATACCTACCTACCTGTTGCATACCTACCTACCTGTTGCATAGCACAGCCATAGACGTCGATCCAGCACCGCACCTTCACGGCTTCGTCTGGGTGACACTGAAAGGAGGCGATTGCTCAGAGTCGCAGACATCGAACCTGACGCGGAACGGCCTGGATTTGGGCCGCACCTCACAGCCGGATTGCTCCGTCTTAGGGACAATAGACACGTCTTGGGCACAATAGTGCACCAATCATCGGCACAACAGACCTGTCTTGAGCACAGTAGACCTTAGAGGCTCCGAAAAAAAGCATGGTGTGGACGCCGGACGCCGGCGAAGACGTGAGATGTAGTGAGGGCTTATTAGCTAAGCAGCGCGCGAGGGAAGCTTTCAGCAGTGCAAGGTCAGGACCTGCCAAGGAGATCAGCGTCCGTTCTGCCTCCTTCTCTATCAATGCCTGGAATGAGCATCGGTTGCAACCTTTGACGCTCGGGACGCACAGAGCCCATCACAGCGCGGTCAACATCAGGTATTGGTGGTAGTTGTGAGGAAGCGCCGGGCGCGTTGTAAGCGTCTTGAGAAGCTTCATTAACTGATTCTTCCCGAGCGTATATCCGAGGGCAGTTCTACATAAGAGCAACGGCCTGGGAGACTGCGCCGCGCCGGCCGCGGGAGGGAGAATCAAGGTCTTGAAAGTCAAGAACAAAGACCCGTCCAAATCAAGGGTGTGAACAAACTGAAGCGTGGGAATCGTCCAGGAATCGTCCGTAGCCGGTGACGGTGTTCCGTTCCCCTTCCTCCCCCACTCCCGCCGTCGCCGACTACTCCCAGAGGTGACGACTACTCTCGGAGGCGTCGGCCACGCTGTCCTCCCTTATGAACGCTGTCCTCCTTCGCCAACGCTGTCCTCCCTCACCAACACGTCCTCCCTCGCCCGGAACGGTGTCCTCCTTCAAGCGCCCCGTATGACCATTAGACCACCTGAACTAGATTCGAGAGGTGTGTGTCCAGCCTTGTTGGCTCAAACGGGTTGCTAACCGGCTTCTAGCACAACGACGCTCGGGAGATCACCCGCGGGTTGGCACCCCTCCTCCTCTTCCTCAAAGCCTCGTCGGCAGTGCCCCTCCTCTTCCTCAGGACGTCGGTGATCTCCTCCTCTTCCTCAAAACAACAACGGGCGCCTCCTCTTCCTCAGGACGTCGGGCGCCTCCTCTTCCTCAGGACGTCGGGCGCCTCCTCTTCCTCAGGACGTCGGTGGACCTCCTCCCTCGCCCTCAAAATCTCGGCAGCGCCCCTTCCTCGAAACAACGGCAATGCAATCGGCGGACGCCTTCCTCGCGGCGGCCCCTTTTCGCAGGAGCACGACCACAGGCGAGTTTCGTAGGGCACGACTGCGAACCCCGTCGAGCACGACCAGGCGAGTCTCGTCGAGCACGACCATCGGGAGGCTTTCGTCGGGTACGACCAGGCGGGTTCCGTCGGGCACGACCAGGAGAGCCCCGTAGAGCACAGGCGGGTCTCGTCGAGGCACGACCAGGCGGGTGTCGTCGAGGATGACCAGGCGGGTCTCGTCGGACACGACACTGCGAGGCTTTCGTCGAGGATGACCATCAGGGCTTTCGTCGAGTACGACTGCGAGGGTGTCGTCGGGCACAACCACAGGCGGGTCTCGTCGAGTACGACACTGCGAACCCCGACGAGCACGACACTACGAGGGCGTGTCGAGTACGACTGCGAGCGTCTTCGTCGAGGCACGACCGGGCGGGTTTCGTCGGGCACGACCGCAGGCGAGCCGTTCGTCGGGTACGACCACGCGAATCTCGACGAGGATGACTGCGAACCCCGTCGAGCACGACTGCGAGCGTCTTCGTCGAGGATGACCACAGGCGGGTCTTGTCGCACACGACACTGCGAGGCTTTGGTCGAGCACGACACTGCGAGGGTTTCGTCGAGCACAACGTGTGAGCCCCGACGAGTACGACCACAGGCTTTCGTAGGGCACGACCAGGCGGGTCTCGTCGGGCACGACCATCGGGAGGCCCTCGAGGAGCACGGCTACGAGCCGACCGAGGACGAGCGCGAGCATCTGGTTCAGCACGAGTGCGAGCGTCTGGTTCAGCACGAGCGCGAGCGTCTGGTTCAGCACGAGCGCGAGCGTCTGGTTCAGCACGAGCGCGAGCGTTTGGTTCAGCACGACACTGCGAGGCTTTCGTCGAGTACGACACTGCGAACCCCGTCGAGTACGACCACAGGCGAGGCTTTCGTCGAGTACGACACTGCGAACCCCGACGAGTACGACCAGGCGGGTCTCGTCGGGTACGACACTGCGAGGCTTTCGTCGAGTACGACCAGGCGGGTCTCGTCGAGGACGACACTGCGAGCCCCGACGAGTACGACACTGCGAGCCCTGACGAGCACGACTGCGAGGCCTTCGAGGAGCACGACCATCGGGGGCTTTCGTCGGGCACGACACTGCGAGGCTTTCGTCGAGGATGACCACGCGAACCCCGACAAGTACGACTGCGAGGCTTTCGTCGGGTACGACCAGGCGGAATTTGTTGAGTACGACACTGCGAGCCCCGACGAGTACGACTGCGAGCGTCTTCGTCGAGTACGACCAGGCGGGTCTCGTCGGGCACGACCAGGCGGGTCTCGTCGAGTACGACCACAGGCTTTCGTCGAGTACGACCAGGCGGGTCTCGTCGAGTACGACCAGGCGGGTTTTGTTGAGTACGACCAGGCGAGTTTCGTCGGGCACGACTGGGATGGCTTTGGTCGAGTACGACACTGCGAGCCCCGACGAGCACGACACTGCGAGGCTTTCGTCGAGGCACGACACTGCGAGCCCCGTCGAGCACGACACTGCGAGCCCCGACGAGGCACGACTGCGAGGCCTTCGAGCACGACCAGGCGAACCCCGTCGAGCACGACCAGGCGGGTTTCGTCGGGCACGACTGCGAGCCCCGTCGAGGATGACCAGGCGGGTCCCGACGAGTACGACCAGGCGGGGGCTTCGTCGAGTACGACCACAGGCTTTCGTCGAGCACGACCATCGGGAGGCTTTCGTCGGGAACGACTGCGAGGCTTTCGTCGAGTGCGACTGCGAGCCCCGTCGAGTACGACCAGGCGGGTCTCGCAGGAGCACGACCAGGCGGGTCTCGTCGAGCACGATCAGGCGAGTTTCGTCGAGCACGACACTGCGAGGGTCTTCGTCGGGCACGACGTGCGAGCCCCGACGAGTACGACATCGAGGCTTTCGTCGGGCACGACCATCGGGGGCTTTCGACGAGCACGACCACAGGCGAGTTTCGTCGAGTACGACACTGCGAGGCTTTCGTCGGGCACGACACTGCGACGTCGAGCACGATCAGGCGGGTTTCGTCGTCGAGTACGACTGCGAGGCTTTCGTCGAGTACGACTGCGAGGCTTTCGTCGAGCACGACCACAGGCGGGTCTCGTCGAGTACGACCACAGGCGAGTTTCGTCGAGTACGACCACAGGAGCGTCCTCGTGCACGAGCGCGAGCCTCTGGTCCAGCACGACTGCGAGCGTCTTCGTCGAGCACGACATCGGGGGCTTCGTAGGGCACGACCACAAACGGATCAAGAAGACGGAATCGGATGATTGCGCCCACTGTCAGTCGCATGGGCGCCACGTCCCGGAAACGGTACACCACTTCCTCTTTGACTGCCCTGCCTACATCGCACCGCGCCATCGCCTCGTCAGCACTCTTGGACGCGACGCCCGGAATCAACGGGCCCTGCTCGGCACGAAGAAGGGGATCACCGCGTTGCTTCACTATGTGGCTAGCACGAAACGGCTCGTGAACATATTCGGTGATGTATCTGTCTTTCGCCCCGCATACCTGGAGAAGTGACTACGCAATAGGAGTGAGCATGTAAAGATGTTCAATCGGGGCTCGACTACGGGCGCATGCCCGCGCGTCCCTCGACGTCAAACTTACCCTATCCCCAACTAATATCAGCACACCCTCTAATTTCTAGGGCCACACTACTCGCCCCCGACGCCATAGGCTAGGCGACTCGGGATAATCCAGACTCGGAGCAGGCGAAGACATGCGCGGCCATGCGCGGAAAGCCGGCATAGCGCCGACGACACCGACACCCACGCATTCACTCTTCCTCGTGCGACAACCGCTGAACGCGGCCGAGCACTTCAAGGCCCACATACACAAGGCAACACGACGGCGCAGTATCTTACGGTGCAACGCTCAGGTGGGGATGTATACCGAAGATGACACAGGTGGCCGATAAACAGTGCTGGGACGCGCTGGGCTGCGGGGGGACTTACTCCGTCCGCAGGCTATTCGGAACCAAGGCTCAAAGTGGATTTATGATGGAAGGAAGGTATACGGATACATGTAAGAAGTGGAAGGACCACCATAGGTAGCCCCTGGGTCCATAAAATGATTTCAAAAAAAAAAAGGGCACGACCAGGCGAGCCCCGTCGAGGATGACTGCGAGCGTCTTCGTAGGGAACGACACTGCGAGGCTTTCGTCGAGCACGACTGCGGGTCTCGTCGAGCACAGGCGAACCCCGACGAGTACGACCAGGAGATCTTCGTCGGACACGACCAGGCGAGTTTCGTCGAGTACGACCATCGGGAGGCCTTCGAGCACGACTGCGAGGCCTTCGTCGAGTACGACACTGCGAGGCCTTCGTCGTCGAGTACGACCATCGGGAGGCCTTCGTCGAGTACGACCAGGCGAGGGCGTGTCGAGTACGACCACGCGAACCCCAACGAGCACGACCACAGGCGAGCCGTTCGTCGAGGATGACCAGGCGAGCCCCGACGAGGATGACCAGGCGAGCCGTTCGTCGAGTACGACCAGGCGAGCCGTTCGTCGGGTACGACTGCGAGGCTTTCGTCGTCGAGTACGACCACAGGCGGGTTTCGTCGTCGAGTACGACCAGGCGAGGCTTTCGTCGAGTACGACTGCGAGGCTTTCGTCGAGTACGACCAGGCGGGTCTCGTCGGGCACGACCACAGGCGAGCCCCGTCGAGTACGACACTGCGAGGGTCTCGTCGAGTACGACCATCAGGGCTTTCGTCGAAGATGACCATCAGGGCTTTCGTCGAGTACGACTGCGAGCGTCTTCGTCGAGGATGACCATTAGGGCTTTGGTCGAGGATGACCAGGCGAGCCCTGACGAGTACGACCACAGGCGAGTTTCGTCGAGGAGCACGACTGCGAGCGTCTTCGTCGAGTACGACCAGGCGGGTCTCGTCGAGTACGACACTGCGAGGGCGTGTCGAGCACGACACTGCGAGGGCGTGTCGAGGATGACCAGGCGGGTTTTGTTGAGTACGACCAGGCGGGTCTTGTCGAGCACGACCAGGCGGGTCTCGTCGAATACGACCACAGGCGAGTTTCGTCGAGTACGACGTGCGAGCGTCTTCGTCGAGCACGACACTGCGAGCGTCTTCGTCGAGCACGACCAGGCGGGCTTCGTCGAGTACGACCAGGCGGGCTTTGTTGAGTACGACTGCGAGGCTTTCGTCGAGTACGACCAGGCGGGTCTCGTCGAGCACGACGTGCGGGTTCCGTCGGGCACGACATCGGGGGCTTCGTCGGGCACGACCATCGGGAGGCCTTCGAGGAGCACGGCTACGAGCCGACCGAGGACGAGCGCGAGCATCTGGTTCAGCACGAGCGCGAGCGTCTGGTTCAGCACGAGTGCGAGCATCTGGTTCAGCACGAGCGCGAGCGTCTGGTTCAGCACGAGCGCGAGCGTTGCATTCAGCACGCGCGCGAGCATCTGGTTCAGCACGCGCGCGAGCATCTGGTTCAGCACGACACTGCGAGGGTGTCGTCGAGCACGACACTGCGAGGCTTTCGTCGAGTACGACTGCGAGCGTCTTCGTCGAGGATGACCATTAGGGCTTTGGTCGAGTACGACACTGCGAGCCCCGTCGAGCACGACACTGCGAACCCCGACGAGTACGACACTGCGAGGCTTTCGTCGAGCACGACCAGGCGAGCCGTTCGTCGAGTACGACCATCGGGAGGCCTTCGACGAGCACGACTGCGAGCGTCTTCGTCGGGTACGACTGCGAGTTTCGTCGAGGCACGACCAGGCGGTTTTTGTTGAGTACGACTGCGAGTGTCTTCGTCGAGGACGACACTGCGAGGCTTTCGTCGAGCACGACTGCGAGGCTTTCGTCGAGCACGACTGGGATGGCTTCGAGGAGTACGACCAGGCGAGCCCCGACGAGTACGACATCGGGGCTTTCGTAGGGCACGACATCGGGGCTTTCGTCGGGCACGACCAGGCGGGTCTCGTCGAGCACGACTGGGATGGCTTCGAGGAGTACGACCAGGCGAGCCCCGACGAGTACGACATCGGGGCTTTCGTAGGGCACGACATCGGGGCTTTCGTCGGGCACGACCAGGCGGGTCTCGTCGAGTACGACCAGGAGGACTTCGTCGGGCACGACCACAGGCGAGTTTCGTCGTCGAGGACGACCATCGGGAGGACTTCGTCGAGCACGACCAGGCGAGTTTCGTCGAGGATGACCAGGAGGACTTCGTCGAAGATGACCACAGGCGAGCTTCGTCGAGTACGACTGCGAGGCCTTCGTCGAGTACGACACTGCGAGGGCGTGTCGAGTACGACACTGCGAGCCCCGTCGAGCACGACACTGCGAGCCCCGACGAGTACGACCAGGCGAGTTTCGTCGGGCACGACTGCGAGCCCCGACGAGTACGACTGCGAGCGTCTTCGTCGAGTACGACCAGGCGGGTCTTGTCGAGCACAGGCGAGTTTCGTCGGGCACGATCAGGCGAGCCCCGACGAGGACGACATCGGGAGGCCTTCGAGGAGCACGATAATGCGAACCCCGTCGAGTACGACTGCGAGTTTCGTCGAGTACGACCAGGCGGGTCTCGTCGAGCACGACCACAGGCGAGCCCTGACGAGCACGACTGCGAGGCCTTCGAGTACGACACTGCGAGGGCATGTCGAGTACGACACTGCGAGCCCCGACGAGCACGACTGCAAGCGTCTTCGTCGGGCACGACCAGGCGGGTTTTGTTGAGTACGACCAGGCGGGTCTTGTCGAGGATGACCATTAGGGCTTTGGTCGAGCACGACTGCGAGTGTCTTCGTCGAGGAGCACGACACTGCGAGGCTTTGGTCGAGTACGACCAGCCGAGCCCCGACGAGCACGACTGCGAGCGTCTTCGTCGAGGATGACCAGGCGGGTCTCGTCGGGCACGACCATCAGGGCTTTGGTCGAGGATGACCACAGGCGGGTCTCGTCGAGCGCGACCTCTGGGTCGTTATTGCTATACGATCCTCTCTAGAGGCATCCTATATGATCCTCTCTAGAGGCATCCTATATGATCCTCTCTAGAGGCATCCTATATTATACTCTCTAGAGGCTCCCTATGAGGAACTATCCGCCCCAGGCTTTCCATACAATACTCGGCTTTCCATTCAATACTCGGCTTTCCATACGATATTACCTAGGCTTTCCATACAATACTCGGCTTTCCCTACGATATTACCTAGGCTTTCCATACAATACTCGGCTTTCCATACGATATTACCTAGGCTTTCCCTACGATATTACCTAGGCTTTCCCTACGATACTTACTCGCCAACGTGCACGCAACTCCGATACTCGTTCAAGTCGATATACATACAACCCGTCTGTCTGCTTATTCGCTGTACAGGCCGTCTGTTTGCTCATTCCATCCCGTCTGTCTGCTCATTCCATCCCGTCTGTCTGGTATAACGCCCATATGTCTGCTTACTTCTTCGATGGCACCCATCCAGCGACACATGCTCGGGTAATACCACCACCTGCATGATGTCTAGCATATACTTGCTACATCCAGAAGCTGCTGCGATCGTTCCCCGCGACACGGATTTGTGTTACATACATGGCAGTCGCATATTCAACTTCAAACTGACGAGGCAGCGAGCCGGTAGTCTCCCAAGCGAAGCGGTGACGATCGGCACGCGCCAGCGCGATGCTCGATGATTGATGATGTACTTAGTTACTACAGCTGATGCAGTCGTATTCGTAAGTACGTGCACTTCTCGCCGGGCGGAGTGAGTTAATAGGTCACTCCCATGGCGAAGAGTTCACCGCGGTCCGCGCTGCGCGGAGCGAGGCGCTCACCATCGATAACTCTGATAATACACGCGCTCGGTCTCTGAGACGAACTGTAACTCCCATCGCCGGAATGTTCCTGTTATTGGATGGCGCTCGCCCGTTGATCTGTGGATTTTGTAGCCAAATAACACAACAAACAGCTCTTCGCCCTGTGAGTTGATGGATCAATCCAGCGGTGTGAGTAGAGTTTTTAGACGGGTCATGGGAGGTGTAGACCAGAGAGGGGCGGGAGAGTGTAGTGCAGAGGAAGGGAGTCGAGAAGTGCTGTTAACTCAGGATCGACGGAACAGAGAAACAACAGCTTGGAGGAGTAAAAGAGAAAAATGTAACTCGGATGGGGCAGAAGAAATATAATACAGAGGAGCAGGCTTTAAGACATGACCCAGAAACGAAATGGCAACGCACCGTGTTTTCGTCCGTATCAAAGTCTACGACTGTCCCTTGTTGGGTGCGTCTGCGACGAGCTTGGTTCAGGATTCGAACTTTATCGTCTACCTGTTGGATTCGTCGTCAGTACGTTCGTTGACAGCCTTCTGCTCCGGGCGTGGTACTACGGTACTCCGGCGGGCGTGGTACTACGGTACTCCGGCGGGCGTGGTACTACGGTACCCCGGCGGCGCACACCTCTAACCACTCACTCTTATCGGCCAGTTGGTATTCCCCCGTCGATCTGGCTGTTATATAGAGCGAACGTTAGTGCTAGTATTGATTTGGTGTTGTCATGCCGCGACGTACCATGGCGCGGTGTTATCTTGATCTCGGTGGCGCGTCCAATTGAGGGGGAGCGGTGCCGAAGTAGGTGTAGCGTTGGGGGATTGAGTATGATTTGTGGCACGTTATCACGATCGCGAACTTGTGGCACAGTCGGGCGTACTCACAGACCTCGGGGGGCTGTGGTGGGCAGTGAGATCGCAATACTGAGAAGTACGCCCTGGGATGCTAAGGATTGGTGACTGGCGACACTGAAAGGTGGTGGACTCGAAAAAGATGAGAGGGGAAAGGAGTAGTGAGGGGGAAAGAAAGAGAGAGCGAGATGATGAGCTTTTTTACCGCCTTCTTCGTCTATCTATACTACCCTCTCCATTCTTCTCCGTTCTGCGATACAAAGGCTCGGGCATGAGTGTGGACCTGCAAGACAAGGATGAGTCTGAACCTGCAAGACAAGAATGCGCGAGTTCCATTCCTCGCGCGTGGGTTTGTGGCGAGTGGGCGTGTTTCTCAGGCGCCTACGTGGTCCCTAATGAGGACGATCGCTGTTGTTCCCTCGTGAGGACAACCGTTGTTGTTCCCTTCGAGGGGACAATAGACGCGGTGAGTCCCTGAATGCGCGTCGTGGTGAGCGCCACAATCCGGGCCGTGGTGAACGCCTCAATACGCACCGTGGTGAGCGCTTCAATTGGCGGCGCCATGGCGAGCGTCTCAAATGACGTCGTGATAAACGCCTCGATGCGCGTGGAGAGGAGCGCACCACATCACGCAGTGACAGCGGCAGCACGACGCAGGTGACGATCACGAGTTGCGCAGGCATATGTCGCCCAAGGCTGAAGTTCAGCGATGTCGCCGCGAAAGCTCGAGTGTAGCAAACCGTGTATATTGCAGTGTACTAGACAATGATTCCCCAGAACGAGTATCTGGTATCTGAACTGCGGTAGTATTGTGAGTCCCACGCGAGAGTCGCAAGCTAGGTGAGAGTAACGCACGGCTGCGCTCGCCGATTACGAAGAGGACGAAGCCCGCGGACAGAGAGGAAATTTAAGCAAACTGAGGGAACGACGAAGGCAGCTGAGGCGAAGTGAGTCTCAGGCTTGCTGCTCACCAGACGTCCCATTGTCTCTCGCGGTACGTCTTCATCGTCTTTCGCGCAAGTGTCGTGCCGTCGCACGGATATCGCCGTCCTCTGAGCGCAGTATTACAGCCGTCCGTCCTCGTCCACAAGCAAGTATGAAAGCAGACACGATGGCTTGAGCCTCGTCGTCGATGACGGGAAACTTGAGGCCGACAGTGGTGAAGAAGGATTTTCGGTCAGCGATCCACGACGCGAGGTTCTCTCGAGATCGAAGACGGAGCTGAGGCAGAACGACTTGCAGGACGGACTCAAAGTCACTGTCAGAGATTGGGCGGCGGCACAAAGGATGGAACGGGGCGGGCCGAGTTCCCACGCCTCAAACCGCCTTTGCCATGCAAGGCCACGTGCTTGCCTTTTTCGGCATACCCTTGTTCTTTCTCCCGTTCCGGAATCACAACGTAGCCTCTTCCCCGCCAAGGGAAAATCTCGCCGCCGTTGCCTTCAGAGTATGAGTATCTCATTCGATGCCCCATATGCGTCTTGACAAGTTCCCGAACTCGGAGGTGCCCGAGCCGAGTCCACGCTGCAGCCATCGTCCTCAGAAACGAAGGTTAGCCGCTGAAGCATTGCCACGAGGCCACAGTCTACATTAATATGCGGGAGGACCTGGAAGGACGATGCACGATGCGGACAATAGCTATATGAAGAGGAAGAGAAGGCAGGTCACTGTGTACCGTCCATCCGTTCTCCCAACCCCCGTTCTTTTTCTTTATAGCTACTCGAAGCCCCAGTGCTGTCTCCCTCGAGTCCCCGACATCATTCGCCCTAGTCACCTCAGACTCCGGACAAATACAAGTACTTACGCACTGGGCCACTGCGCCACGAATCATCTCACAACGCTGTGCAAGAGGTCGGGCCATGGTACGTCGCAGACGGCGACGCCGTCCTCGAACCCAGGATGCTCACGACCTTTGCAGCAGCGGAATCGGCGGCCCGAATCCATCTGGCCCTGGCTGAGTGTGAGTTGGACGATGCAGAGACGCCCGTCAAAGCTGTGTGGCCAGTCCTCGCGCTAACGAGGTTGTCCGAGCATTCACGATCCAGCTGACACCAATCCGGCCTGACAGGGCGAGCGGGTCAAGATCACCAATCGAGACCGCATCTACTACAGCAGGCGCGGAGTAGTCCTGGGCTACAGGGTCCATCCAGGGACGGTGCGTGTTCCGTTTTCCAGGCTATGAGCCTCTTCTGTACTGTGGTCCACGTTCAATCCCTGCTCGCGATAGAATGCTCACATCACGTAGGGTGCAATATTGTACAGCGTGGGCATCCGTACGTTGATCGACCGCAGAGCATTCGAGTATTGCTTGGAAGTGAAGGAGCTTCGGCGTTGGGAGTTCGAGCTCAGAACTAGACGTCGACGGCGCACATGATAACCCCTCAATGCGCGTCGCGGTGATTGCATCACTGTGCGTCGTGGTGAGCACCTCGATGCGCGCGAAGAGGAGCGCTTCCGGAGGTACCTGTACGCGTCAGTAGGACGCGGTTGACGATTATCGAGATGTTCAGGCGTACGTCGACGAGGGCTGAAGTTCGCCCGCGAGATTGATTGCAGTATTCAAACATAGTGTTCATATTTCAGATTTTAGTACCTCTGCGAACGAGTATCAGACCTGCGTGCGTATAGGGAGAACTTGGGCGAGCATTGAAAGGGAGAGCGAGGCGTGGTGTTCGTCGTCCGAATTGAGATGAGGGTTGACGAAAGCGAAGACGGAGGCAGCTGAGACGAAGACGGAGGCAGCTGAGACGAAGACAGAGGCAGCTGAGGCGACGACGAAGGGCGGCCAAGGCAATGGCGAAAACAGGCGAGTGCGTTGTCTCACGAAACTGTATCGCGGCACACGTCCTTTTCGTCTCGTGCGTGGGTCCTTGCCCTCTTCCTTTCACGAATAGGTCGTCGTCCTCTTCATTTTCCGATCGTTGACATCCGATTTGTTTGCGCGGCGGCGAACAAGGTCGGGAGCGGCAGCAGGAGATCCGATGACCTGAGCGTCGTCGATGACAGGGAACTTGAGGCCGATGGTAAAGACAGATTTTCGGTCAGCAGTCTACGACGCGGGGTTAGAGACCGTCGACGGCACAGGGATGGGACCGTCGACGACACGAGCAGGCTGTCCACGTGTGAACATCTTGCGTCGTCAAGTGGGCCGTCGTGCAGGTGCGTGTCCGGCGAGCGAGGGGGTGCACGTCCGGCATATGATGAGAACAAGCATCCAGCGCGTGATTAAAGTATGCGTATAACGAAGGCGCGCGTCGGCTGCACGAGCAAAGCCCGCTCCCGATGCCGAGAGTACGGCCATGCCAAGTCGCCAGTTGCGATAACTGAGACCAAAGGGGATCGAGGGGGGTCGTACGTGGTCGCTGAGTGAGGTCGTAGAGATACGAAGGGCGAGAAGAGATACCGTCCATATCTCGAGAGAGCGACCGCCAGGGCGTCGGCCTCTTCGAAATCGTGTCAAAGCAACCTGCTCGCTAGATCATGGTGCGATACTCACCATGCCACGACCGCTCCAAGGTCGTCAAGCCGTCATTCTCGCTCGCCCACAGACGCCGTTCGTAGACGCAAACATCGAAGGGGCGTGGTTGGTCGTCAGAGTATGCGTTAGCAGCAGAGACACTGGCAAGAGCGGAGGCACTGGCCGCACGGATTTTTCTTTCAGAGATCATCCTTGTACGCTGTGCATCTTCATGCGCAAGTCATTCGCAAGGTCTAGAGATAGGAAACACGTCAAGGCACCGGCTCACAGCACCGGTCGAAGAGGAGAAAGGCGAGACGATCGGCGGATTCCCACGCCTCAATTGGGACGCGTCCTTTGTTCCGGATTTGCATGTGTTTGTATGGACCTTGCTTTCCACTCCTTCTGTGTTTATGTCCGCAAAAAATGGTGTCCTAACTGTACCGATATCTGCGCCTACGCTTTTTTCGGCTCGTTCTCGCAGCCCGAGATCGAGAACTTCAGCGCAGGAGAGAAACGCAAACTGCCAGCGTGGGCCGCCTGTTCTCAGCCTGTTCTCTACTGCTGCACAGGATCCAAGTCCTGCCGACATAGCACGTCTATGTTGCTCAACTGGGTCGTGGAATATCTCCCCAGATACGTTGACTCGACGTTCTCATATATGCGCCGACCTGACACCAACGCGATGACCTCCGACCGAGCGCTTTCGCTCAAATATTGAGGTGACGCACATGAGCCCCCGCTCGTCGGATTTGCCTGTACTTCTGTGCATCTTACAAGTAAGCATCGTGAAACACTCCGAACTACATGATTACTGACTGAACTCCAGCGCCATGCTCTGCCATGTCAGCCAAGCGGCTACGTGTGAGTTCAGCTTGCCGACCTCTTTGCGTCTTCCGAGTCTCGACGGCGCGCTTTGCACTTCTCAGGAGGAGATTCGCGCGCAGAGTGAGTGTTCAATCACGCGTGAGACCAGTCATCTGACCGTGTGCAGATCACCGGATGCATCCTTTCCCTCGACCGCGATCATCATCACAGCCTCTACAGCCTTTACATCCTCTACACCATGAGCGGTCTCCGCGGCATTTGGGAGGACGCTGTCAACCGTTATGAACGGGATACGGGCGAGAAGCTCCTGCTCGCCGACTTCGATGATACATCGAACGACGGATGCCTCCTGTTCATCGAGCAGCGCAGCCGAGATTTCGATGATTTTCGTGCGCGTGGTCCGGAGCGCCTACGCAAGCACCTCGTCGCAATCTGCAACGTTGTCCAGCCCCTCTGCGGATGTCTAGGTGACCTGACTGCTGTGGTGCGTATTGTGTGACGATCCAGCACGCGAACGACGCTGATCGTCATGGATAGGCGGTCTCTCCGCTCAAGGGCATATTCGGAGCTATCGGGGTCATCATGAAGGTCTGTTTGCCTAGCGCGCAAGTACGACGTCCTCACCATATCACCCGTAGGCCGCGACGGACGTCAGCGCCGACTACGATGCCATCGTCGATGTGTTCGAGACGATGGCGGACATCGTGCGCATGGTGAAGCCCATATCGGGCAGTCGGTTCCAAGACACACTCCGCGAGCCGACGGTCAAGCTGTTCGCTCAAATTCTCATGGTCCTCGGGGTAGTCTCGAAACTTCAGCGAGAAGGGCGATTTAGTGAGTTTGCAGCCGGCGCGTCGCTCTAACGCTCATGCCGATGATTTTGCAGAAACGTGGATCAAGAAGTTCCGCCAGGACAAGGACGTATCGCATGCCCTGAAGGCGCTGCAGCAGCTGGCACAAGTCCATCACGAGACTGTTTCTTCCGTGACGCTCCACGCGATCGAGGAGGTGCTAGCCATGCTCGGAAGCAGTTCTTCATGTCCGTGGTTCCCCGCGCGCGCTCTCTGCATACTCTGACAGTATCACAGGGGCGGAGACGGAGCAGCAGATGACGCGGGAGTGCTTGAAGCATATCGGCCGTATTGCCAGCGATCTGCATGGTGAGTCTTATGTCTGTCATATCACAAGTTGATCTCTGACGCAGGTCGTGGTTCACAGCGAGCGCTGCGGTCGACAGAAGAGTACTGGAAGATATACAACGTGTTCTTTTGCTACACACAGAGAAGTGTCAGCGCGCATCCGGTAAGTTACGTCGTGGCGATTGCGCGAGACGCTCCGATATGACATACTGCAGATGATACCGCGCTCCGCTCTCTGCTGCAGTGGCTGCCTTATCCCGATCCAAACATCAAGTTAAACAGCGCCCTGCGCTCCCGACTACCCGGAACTGGCGCATGGTTCCTGGACGGAAATACATTCGCGGCTTTCAAGTCCTTCCTAGAGAGGCAGACCCTATGGCTACATGGCAAAGGTATGGTGTCGCCTATAATGACCACACTGTGTGTGATGCTGATAGACAATATGCGCAGCCGGATCTGGGAAGAGCACCTTGCTGTGAGTGTCGCTCATATTCTTTTTACTCTTCTGAACCCTTCAAAGCGCTGCCGCCATTCAAGACATGCGTGCCCATTGTGCTGCTTCCGGACCGGGGCTCGTCGTAGCGTTCCATTTTTTCGACGCAACTGACTCGACCGCGAGGCGAGATCTTCGCGAACTCATCTCGTCTTTCCTCTGTCAGCTGGCGTACGAGTTTCCCGATGCCCTGCCCTTGCTATCCCTTGGCCACGGTAAACACAAGTACGGTGGTTCGCAGGCTTCGCTAGACACGTTGCAACATTACCTCAACATGCTCCTCGCCGCCCCCACACGATTTTTCTTTGCCGTGGATGCTTTGGACGAATCTGATGATTCAGATATTATCACTTTTCTCAATGATATCGCTGCGCGCGCCAATGTCTCACTCATCATGACGAGTCGCGCGGAGGTCTCCTTTCGTCAAGACCTCATATCTCTCTCGAGTGTGCAGGTCGACATGGACAGCGAGTCAGTCAATTGCGACATACTCCTGCTCATCAACGATGCTCTGCGTCCCGGAGGAATTCTGAAGAGAGCCAAAGACGGTGCTCTGATTCGTCAGACGTTGAACGATGGCGCAGATGGCAAGTGAGTGACCAGAAAGTTGTCCATGCATTGGTTTGCTCACTAGCATAGCTTTCGATGGGCTGCTCTGCAGTTGCAGGCCTTGCAGAAAGTTTCCTCGATACCCCTTTTGGTGCAACGTACGTTGTCCAACATGCCGTCTACTCTCAGTGGGATCTACGCGCTACATCTCGAGCGCCTCTCCGACGTAGCAAAAACGATACGGTACACACTGGCCTGGCTTCTCTTTTCGCGGCGGCCTCTGTCTGTAAACGCGTTTGCTGAAACGCTGGCCTTCGATTATGCGGACGGCGCGCTGCCGGTTTTCGATCGTAGCCTGCGTCCATCATCTACCGATGAGGTGCTCGCTCTCGTTGGCTCTGTCTTCGTCACCGTCCGCAAAGACGGCTCAAGACAACGATGTGTCTATGTTGCGCATGCATCGGTACGGGAGTATCTTCTCGCCCTCCCGCCGACCTCAAACTTCTACCTCAATGCTTATCTCGCCTCGTCCATTCTCCTGGGTGCGTGTCTTGCGTATCTGCTTGAATATGACGGCGATATGGATAAAGACAAAGTCGTTTATCATACACCACTTCCGCTCTGTTTTAAACCCGGCTATTCCCTGGAGTGTCCAGTCGTCCAGCGGAACTTCTTCAGACACGGCGACTTTCCTCTGTATTCTCATGCCGCTGATCACTGGCTGTACTACGCGAGCGACATCGACTTCGACAGAAACAGCGAGCTCGCACATGTCGTTTTGGACTTCTTTCGAGAGGACAACCCTCTGTATCTCTGCTCCCTGAACGGGACCACTCACCCCGATCTGAAACCTGGCCTTCCGCGGATCGACCTAGCGCAGTGGAGAAAACTTACCGTAGGAATTCCCTCTAGTGCTTACTACATCGGCGGTATCCGATTGAACCGGCTTGCGACAGACGTTACTCGACCATACCCCGAATTTCTGCGTCCGTACACCTCGCAGTCTACCGCTATGAGCGACAGTGTGCTGCGGGTGATACAAAAGGAAGAGACAGCTCGTGCCGAGCATATACAGCGTTTGCATGAGCCACTCTTGCGTGCCTGTTCCCATCCTTCCCCGTCTGTCGTCCGTCTACTGCTCCGCAATGGCATCGGGGCGAATAAGGCAGCCGATGGTGCAGAGTGGCGTGTACCCCCGCTTATACTTGCCATCGAAATTATCTCTCCACGGCTTCATGGACCACTGCTGTATTACTCTTCGTACCGGCATGTCAACGGCACTGGGGAGCACCCGTCCATAACCATCATACGGGATCTACTGCGTGCAGGAGCGGACGTAGACGCCGGTCACCATGAATTGGGCAGTCCACTGATCTGCGCGGTCCGCAAAAAGAATGCGCCACTGGTCTCACTCCTACTGGACGCAGGGGCGAATGGCGACGTACCCCACAGCCATGCATCCTTCAAAGAGGCGCCGAGCACTGCGGTAGAGGTCGCAGTACACGAGGCCGATCTCGATACTGTACGCGCTCTCATTCAAGGTGGCGCTCGTGCCGGTATTACAAATGCGTTACAATCAGCAATGATTTTATGTGATGCCTACGAAATGATAAATCAGCAACGTTACAATGCGGTCACTGCTTTCCACTGGCGACAATTTATTCAGTGCATCTGCCCCGCTGTCCGCTCGCGCTTTCGACACCGTCATACAAAATGGATGTCGCTTCATTAGCGCCCGTATTGTGCAGACTCTGGTCGAAGCCGGTGCCGACATGAACGCAGTCCATGAGATGCACGGGACAGCCCTACAGGCTGCCGTTCGGTACAAAAACCTGCAAGCTATAAGTAGCAGCATTGCTTGATTTAGACGCGGATATCAATGCCACGGGCGGTATTGATGGTACGCCTCTCATCGCAGCCATACGAATTGGCGACACGCAGATCATGGGCATCCTGATTGAGGCTGGGGCGGACGTCAACATCGTCGCCGGTGAGCGTGGTACAGCGCTGCAGACTGCCGTCAAACATGGACACCTGGACGCTGTGGCAGCCTTGCTTGCCGCAGGCGCGGATGTCAATATTACTGGCGGAAGCGATGGCACGCCCCTCATCGTGGCCTCGCTAAATGGCGACGCGCAGATCGTGGGCATCCTGATTGAAGCTGGGGCGGATGTCAACATAGTCGCCGGTGAATATGGTACAGCGCTCACATCGGCTCTGACCGTTCATTGTCAGGCGGTTATCACAAAGCTAATGATTGCCGCACGCATGTCCATTGTCTGCGCCTTGCTCGCTGCGGGTGCCCATATCGACTGCGTCCCATGTGGTACATACCTTACGGTCCTTCATGCAGCCATACACATCTTCGACGGCCAGAGCTCTATGATCGTCACCGAGTTCCTCAAGTACGGAGCAGACATCAGCGTCCTGGCATACAAGCAACCCCCTCTGGACACTGCACGTATTTGGAGTCTCGGTGCTTCAGAATTCTGTCGTCCCGAAAACCAAGACCGTCTGGTCACGATCAGAAAAATCGACTCCGAAATAAAGAAGAAAGTCATGCAGACTCACCCCACAATGCATGACGGCGCCAGCGAGTGGCCTGAGTTGCTCGATGCCATCTTCTGCGAACGGGCAGACCTAGTACGGCGCCTGGTACACCGCAGAGGCAGCAGCCGTATCGCCCTGCTACCCTCGGGAGAGCTGCGCTGGCCACTCATGGACGCCATACAGACGGGCGCCGAGGACGTCGTGCGCGTCCTCGTGGAAGCGGGAGCAGAGGTGGACGACACGCTCCTGACTTCGGAAGCTAGGGAGTACTACGGAGCTCGCACACCGGTGGAAATGGCGTTGAAGACTGGGGATGCTGCGCTCATTCGTGCCGTGCTGTATCGCCCTTTGTATATCCGACAGACGTCGCTAACGTGCGAGGCGACAGAACAACATCATGTAATTGCTCAAGCTATGTAACTCGCGGAGAAGAGTAGCTATGTATCTACCTATACATCGTGTCAGCGGACAGAAGATCACACATGGCTTCGGCACGCACCTGCATAGCATCCTGAGGACGAGCCTTGATATAGCGAGTAGTCCGCTCCAAGTAGACGAGTAGCCCCCGTCTTCGATGAGATCGCCCTGCGGCATGAGCACGCCATAGCGTACATGACGAATGAACAAGCTGGATGACCAGCCCATGGCTAACGACGAGCTCATCGTAACCACCTGCTCGCGCTGGTTATGATCAAGGTAAAGCAGGGGTTGACGACGCCTTCGAGGCCGTACTCAACGATGTGCTCGCAATCGTGCTCGACCTCATGGTCACAGTCACGCTCGAGGAAACCAGTCTGTGGTCGTGCTCGACAAAGAACTTATAGTCGTGCACGATGGCGCCCTCATAGTCATGCTCGACCAGGACCTTGTTGTCATGCCCGGGACCGGGCTTGTGGTCGTGCCCGACGACACCCTCGCAGTTGTACACAACG
Organism: Schizophyllum amplum; assembly: GCA_007026445.1. Taxonomy (NCBI): domain Eukaryota; kingdom Fungi; phylum Basidiomycota; class Agaricomycetes; order Agaricales; family Schizophyllaceae; genus Schizophyllum; species Schizophyllum amplum. The sequence goes on from VDMD01000059.1 coordinate 137,781, forward strand.
ACGTCCTGGCGGCGTGTTCCAAGACGCCCCCGTGATCTATTCGACGAAGACCTCGCGGTCATGCTCGACGAAGCCCCCCGCGGTCCTACGCGACGAGGAGGTCGCGGTCGTACTCGACGAGGCCCTCGCGGTCGCAATCGACGAAGCCATCGCGGTCGTTCTTGACCAGGCGCTCGCGGTCCTGCTTGACGAAACGGTCGCGGTTGTAGTCGACGGCGCCCTCCTGAATGTACCTGACAAGGTACTCGCGGACGTGGTCAACGACACCCTTGCGATCGTGCTCGACGGCACCCTCGTGGCCGTGCTCGAAGGCACCCTCGTAGATATGCTTGAGGAGAAATAAACGCTCGCAGACGTGCTCCATCAGACGGTCGTTGTCACACCCGCGTGTAGCCCGTGGCAATGCCCGCGTGTCGCCCGTGACCTTGCTCGACAAGGCCCACCTAGTCGCTCTCGACGAGGCCCTCTTCGAAACATTCGCGCCCGAGCCGGGATAGATAGTCGCAATCGGCGAGGAGGTCAAAAGGATTGCCCTCGCGGCTATAAACGACAATCTCCTAGCGGTCATGCTCGACGACGTCCTCGTAGTCGTTCTCGACCAGACCTGACGCTCGCGGTCGCAATCGACAAGCGCTCGGATCCGTAGTCGACAAGCGCTCGGATCCGTAGTCGACAAGCGCTCGGAGTTGTAGTCGACATAGAGATCGAGATCGTGCACGCGGCGACTTCGCAATCATACTCGACGAGGTCCTCGTGGTCGACGAAGCCCTCGTGGTCGTACACGACGAGGTCCTTGTGGCCGTGCAAGGCGAGGCCGTCGCACTCGTGCAGGACGAAGCCGTCGTACTCGTGCAAGACGAGGCCGTCGTGCTCGTGCAGGGAGAGGCAGTCGCGCTCGTGCACGACCAGACGCTCGCGAGCACATTCGTCAAGCCGCGCGCGGTCCTGGTCAACAAGAAAGTCGTAGTGGCGGTCAACGAGGAAATCGCAATCGGCGCATATCCCGCAATCGAAGCGTATCCCATCCCATAGCCAGCCAGTGCTCGTCGGGTGATGGACGTGTCCCCTCGATGGACACGTTCTCCTCGACGGACACGTTCTCCTCAACGGACACGTTCTCCTCGATGGCCGCGTTCCCCTTTTCATGACCGCGTTCCCCTCGATGCTCACGATTGTTCTTGACCAGGCCCTCGCGATTCTGCTTGACGAGGAGGTCGCGGTCGTAGTCGACGTAGAGATTGTGCTGGTGCACCACAAGGCGCTCGTCATCGTGCCCGCCGCCGCTCGTCTCCGCCGCTCGTCCATCGAGAGTGACCGCCGCTCGTCCACCGACCGAGAGCTTCGACGAGTTGGCAGGATTACACCGAGTCTCCGCCGGTCGTCCCTCCTGCCCATCGAGCTTCGCCGAGGTGACTGGATTACACCAAGCTTCGCCGAGTTGACAGGATGACACCAAGCTTCGGCGAGTTCATCGAGCTTCGCCGAGTTGGCAGGTATACACCAAGCTTCAGTGGGTTGTCTGCCCGCGAGTTAACAGGCGTACACCGAGAGCAGTCAGGGTTCGACGCCGAGCTTGGGGGAGTTGACAGGATTACTTGAATTCCCTGGATTACTCGGTCAATGGATTGCACGACTTCGATCGCTCATCACGTACTTTCAGCTTGTGCTCGCGTCCACCTTCAGCTTGCCCTCGCGTCCATCATAAGGACCCGCCTCGACCAGCATAAGGACCCGCCGCGGTCAGCGTAGGGACCCGCCGCGCCCGGCATAGGCACCCACCACTCCAGCAAAGGGACCCGCCGCGTCCAGCATATGGACCCGCCACGCTCAGCATAGGCATCCGCCGGGTTAAAGGGGACCAGATGGTGGTAGTCGACGAAGAGCTGGCGGTTGTGCTCGACGAAGCCTTCGTGGTCGCGGTCGTGCCCGACTAGACACTCTCGGTTGTAAACGAGGAGATGCTCGTCGTCGTCATCGACGAGACGCTCATGTTCATGATCAGCGAAGAGCTGTATCCCATCCCATGGGCTAACGAGTGCCCGTCGGGTGATGAATATGTGTTCCCCGATGGACAAGTTAATTATCCCCTGGGCGGACGCGTAACCCTTGGGTTCTCCTGGATGGACGCGCTCCCCTCGAGCGGTCGGGGGCATATCGCAAAGAACAAAGCGGAAGGCGAGAGAGAGAGGAAAGGAGGGAGAGCGACCGCGGGGGACATGGCGTCGAGCGATGGTGGTGGGGGGAGACAAGCGAGACGCGGTCACGTGCTCTCTTCCATCGCCCCATGTCCGTCCCGAAACGGCGCGCCCGCTCCTCCGTGCCTCCCCCGCGTCACTATCACCCCCGGCGGGTCGAGTACGTGTCGTAACGTACAGTACATGGCAACGACCCAGGCTACCACTACCCCGTTGATGCCTACAGGGTGGGGAGGGCGCAGCTCATTGGCAAGAGCTATCATTGTACGGTCTCTGTAAGCCCGTCGCGCAACTTGGAGGCTACGCTGCACGGTTTGAGGCGGCCTAACTTCACGCTCTCAAGAGTGACATACCGTCAGTCTACATTCGCGGCAAAAAATCTCGTCGTCCTACTCCCGCACCGATTGCCGTCTGTATTGTTACAACCACCCCTCCACATCCACCCTTTACACCCTCTCCACCCTTTACATCCACCCCTCTACACCACTACACCCACACCTCTACACCCGCGCCACCCATCGCGCGGGCACGACGAGCTCGACCCAGCGCAGGGAGTCGAGCTTAAAGTGGATGCGGTACGCGAGGTCGGGCTGTAGGGTGTGCGTTAGTGATGAGGGCCAGCGACGAGCGAGAAATTGATATTGGGAGGGGCGAAACAGAGCGGCGAGGGAGAAAGGGATCATGAGGCGCGAGGCATGAGGGAGAAAGGAATTATGAGGCGCGAGGCATGAGGGCGCGAGGAATGAGGGCGCGAGGGTGGTAGCGGAAAAAACGAGGGCGCAAATAGTGAGAGAGAGCAGCGAGAGGAGTGGTGGCAAAGGCAAGAGGAATGAGGGCGAGAGGAGTGGTGGCAAGGGCAAGAGGAGTGGTGGCAAGACTTGTGCTGGTGAGAGGAGTGGTGACGAGAGGAATGAGGGCCAGAGGAATGAAGACGACAGGGGAGCGAAGGGCGACAGCACGTATATATGAGGTGTGGGGCTGCCAAATAATTGAAAAGGAAAGGTAAGGCGAAATGCGAGGGACTCGCAGGAACGCAAATGCGAGGGAGCAGGAACGCGATGCGAGGGAGCAGGAACGTGATGCGAGGGAGCAGGAATGCGATGCGAGGGAGCAGGAGCGCAGATGAGCGAGATACTGTACATATGAGCGAGATACTCTACATATGAACGAGATACTGTACACATGAGACGAAGGCAGTCGGCACTCGCATAGAGACGAGAAGTGATCAAGACGAGAAACGATCAAGACGAGAGATGATCAAGACGAGAAGTTCACCACTCACCCCAACGCCGACCGTGCCCTCGACGCGCCCGCGCCACCCGAGCTGCGGGCCGCCCGTGACGCGGATCCATTCGCCGGTGGCAGTGGACTCCTATCATGGTGATGTGTAGAGTGGCGTGTAGAGCAAGAGTGGCGTGAGGAATAGCGCCAGCAAGCGGACAGAGCGACGAGTGAGAGGGCCGGGCGAACAAAGCGTAGAGCGAACGAAGCGTAGGGCGAACCCAGCCAGGGTAGGTGTGAGGTTTCGAGTTGGGGGGGTGGCAAGAAAGAGGAGAAAGGCGTCAGCATGCATACATAGAGCGTAGCCACAGACTCGAACGTACCATGCTGATCTTCATGTTCGATGAACGGTGACTCGAGTAAGTCAAGACGGTGATGGCAAAGATAATAGAGAAGACAGTGGCGGTAGGGAAGACGATGGCGGTAGGGAAGACGATGGCGGTAGAGAAGACGACAGATGCAGCAAGTTGTAGCTGCAATTTAACGCGCAGAGGAGAAACTCGCGGCTGAGCCTCGAGAGATTCGCGTCTGACGAAAAAACCTTCGCGTCGCCGCACTCTTTATACCCCACTGTTCCCCGATCATAAGGTCATGTAGACGACCCCGCCCCGTCCTAAAGGGTCCAATCCCACCCATATGAGAAGCCGATCCCATATGAGAAGCCAACATCTTGTTACCAGTTTGGGACTACAAAGGGTCCCCAAGGCTGGTTTGAACGCGAAGCAGGTCGGAGCACCATGAGCACGAGGCCTTATAATTTCCCGATCTGTGCCGCAAAATAAGCGGTCGTGACTGTGGGGAACAATGAGCGGTCGTCGAGGAATCCGCTCACAGGCGGTCATAGAGGAATCCGCTCACAGAAGAGGCCATCGCGAACAATGAGCCTGAGGGGCCGCCAGGGATGCGCGTTGCGGCGAGCACATTACTGTGCGTCGTGGTGAGCACCTTGATGCGCGCAAAGAGGAGCGCTCCCAGAGGTGCTTGTACATGTCAGTAGGACGCGCGTGACGATCATCGAGAGGTGTGGCAGGCGTACGTCGATGAGAGCTGAAGTACGTCGATGAGAGCTGAAGTTCGCCCACGGGAGTGATTGTAGGCTTCAAACATAGTGTTCATATACATAGTGTTCATATTACAGGTATCACATCTGCGAACGAGTATCGGACCTGCGTGCGTATAGGGAGCTTTGGGCGAGCATTGTAAGGGAGAGCGAGGCGTGATGTCTCTCGTCCGAGGCGTGATGTCTGTCGTCCGAGGCGAGATGAGCGTTGACCAAGCCGAAGAAGAAGGCAGCTGAGAGGAGGACGGAAGCAGCTGAGGCGATGACGAAGGCGGCTTGAAAATTGGCGAAGGCAGCTAAAGCGAGGCGAGTGCAGTCTCTCACGAAACAGTATTGCGGCACATGTCCTTTGCGTCTTGCGCGCGGGTCCTTGTCCTCTTCCTCTCACGCATAAGTCGTCCTCTTCCGTTGACATTCGTTTTCTTTGCGCGGTGGCGAGCAAGGTTGGGAGCGGGAGCGAGAAATCCGATGGCTTGAGCGTCGTCGATGAGAGAGGAACTTGAGACCGTCGGTAAAGCAGATATCTAGGTCAGCGATCTACGACAGGAGGTTATAGACCGTTGACGGCGCAGGGATAGGACCGGTCGACGACACGGGCGAGTGGTCCACGTGTAAAAAGCTTGCGTCTTCGAGAGGGTCGTCGTGATATAAAGCAGGTGCGTGTCCGGCGAGCGAGGAATCGCGCACCCGGCAGATGAGGAGAGAGCGCATCCAGCGCGCGATCGAGGTACGCATATCATGAAGACGTGCGTCGGCTGCACGAGCAAAGCCCGCTCCCCGATGCCGAGATTACGGCCAGGACAAGTCCCCGGTTGGGATAACTGAGGCCAAAGGGATCGAGGGCGGTCGTAGTCGCTGAGGTAGATTGTACAGATACGAAGGGCGAGCAGAGATACAGTCATATCTTGAGAGAGCGGCCGTCAGGGTCGAGAAATAGAGAACACGTCAGGGCACCGGCCCACAGCACCGGTCGAAGAGGCGAGACCATCGGATTCCCACGCCTCGATTGAGACGCGTCCTTTGTTCCGGATTTGCTCGTGTTTGTATGGACCTTGCTTTCCACTCCTTCGGTGGATCGGTCTTTATGTCTGCAAAATTGGTGCCCTCTCTGTACCAAGGTTCTCGCCTGCACGCTCGCTAGCTCGTCCGAATCCTTGAAGCCCGAGATCGGAAACTTGAAGGAGACAGACGCAAACTCACCCTGATGGTCACAGTCGTGCTCAAGAAGACCAGTCTGTGGTCGTGGTCGACGAGGCCCTTGAAGTCGAAGACGCCCTCGCAGTCGTGCCTGACAAGCCCCCAATTGTCATGCCCCCATGCTCGCGGTTGATGACGCCCTCATAGTGGTACTCTGGTGCTCTACGAAGTCCTCGTGGTCGTGCAGGACGAACATCTCACGATTGTGCTCGACAAGGCGCTCGAGTTCGTACGTAGCGAGGCCTTCGCGATCGTACACATTTGGGTTTGCGGTCGACGAGATGCTCGAAATTGTCATGCGCTTCGGGGTTGTGCTCAACAACGCCCTCGTAGTTGTGTTGGACGACGAGATCCTCGTGGGTGTACTCGACAAGGCCTGCACGGTCGTACTCTACGATGCCATCGTGATGCTGCTCGACATCCCCGAAACCCCGGCGTTCGTAACGAGGACCATATGCTCGCGGCCGTGCTTGACGAGACACTCGTAGTCGTGGTCGACATGAAGATCGAGACAGTGCACGACGAGACCCTCGCGGTCGTGGATCAGACGCTCGCTATATCATTCCTGCGACCGGGCTCGACGAAGAGCTCATAGTCGTGCACGATGGCGTCCTCGTAGCCACAGACGATCGGGGCCTCGCTGTCATGCCCGGGACCGGGCATGTGGTCACCGTGCCCGATGATACCCTTGCAGTGGTGCACAACGACGTCCTGGCGGTGTGTTCGAAGATGCCCTCGTGATCGTGCTTGACGAGGACCTCACGGTCAGGCTCGACGACCAGCTACTCGCGATCGTGCCCGACTACGCCCTCGTGGTCGTGCTCGACGAGACCCTTGCGATTGGGTCGATGCATCGCGCGTCAGGTCCGAAATTGGCCTATAGTCGTGCTCGACCACACGCTCGCGCTCTTCGACGACATTCAATCGATCGCGGCCAACGAGACCCTCCTGGTCATGCTCAACGAAACGCTCCCCGTCATGTCCAAGTTTGGTCCGTGTCTGTCCTACATGACAGAGCCCCCGTAGTCGTGCTCAAGCAGACGGTTGCGGTCATGCCTGAGACCGGCCTACGCTCGTGCTCGATGAAGAGCTCATAGCCGTGCACAATGGCTCCCCCTTAGTTGCAGTCGACGAGGGCCTGGAGGATGTGCTCGAAGAGGCGCTCGTAATTGAGCTTAACGAGACACCCCCGCCGGTCGTGGTCGACTAAGAGCTGGCGATTGTGCTCGATGGTGGTTGTGCTCGACGAAGCCCTCATGGTCGCGGTCCTGCTCGACGAGGACACCCTCGCTGTCGTGCGCGATGAGATCCTCGTGGTCCTGCTCAACATGTTCGCGGTCGCGATTGGCAAGGCCTTCAAGGTCGTGCTCCGCATGCTCACGCTCGTGGTCAACGAAGAGAGCTCACAGTCGTTCTCGACGAAGACAGCTCGCACTCGTTCTAGATGAGGAGGACCTCGTTCTCGCCGAGGATGACCTCGTTGTCGTGCTCGACATCGCCCTCGAGGATGTGCCTGAGGAGAACCAAATGCTCGCGGACGTGCTCCATCAGACGGTCGTTGTCATGCCTGCGCGTCGTCCGTGACCTTGCCCGCGCGTCGCCAGTGATCGTGCTCGACGAGGCTTTCGTAGTCGCTCTCGACGAGGCATTCGTAGTCGCTCTCGACGAGGCTTTCGTAGTCGCTCCCGACAAGGCCCTCCTAGTCACCCTCGACGAGGCATTCGTAGTCGCTCTCGACGAGACTTTCGTAGTCGCTCCCGACGAGACCCTCCCAGTCGCATCACTCGCGCCCGAGCCGGGATAGACCCTGGCTGTTGTGAGGGAGGACAGTCTGGCGGTCATAGTCGACATGGACATCGTGGTCGACATGGACATCGGGGTCAACATGGACAACGTAGTCAACATGGCCATCGTGGTCGACATGGACATCGGGGTCGACATGGACATCGTAGTCAACATGGACATCGTGGTCGACATGGGCATCAGGGTCGACATGGACATCATGGTCGACATTGGCCATCCTGGTTGACATGGCCATCCTGGTCGACATGGATATCATGGTCGTGCACTAGCGATCGAGCACGAAAGTCCCGTTGTCGTGCTCGACAAAGCGCTCGTGGCCACAATGCAGGAGCCCCACGCGGTTGCGATCGGCGAGGACCAGAGAATCGCAATCGGCGGGGACCAGTTGGTCGAGATCGACAAGATTGCCCTCGCCGTGTTGCTCGACATCCTTGTGGTCATGCTTAACGTCCTCGTGGTCATGCTCGACGTTCTTGTGGTCGTGCTCGACAAGGGCTCGTGGTCATGCTCGCCGACGCCTTCAGGGTCATGCTCGCCGACGCCTTCATGGTCGCGGTCGCCGACGCCTTCATGGTCGCGGTCGACAAGCGCTCGGAGTCGTAGTCGACACAGAGATCGAGATTGTGCACGCGACGACTTCGCAGCCGTGCTCGACGAGGTCCTCGTTCTCGACGAAGACCTCGTGGTGCTCGACGAAACCCTCATGATGCCCAACGAAATCCTCATGATGCCCGACGAAATCCTCATGATGCCCGACGAAATCCTCGTGGTGCTCGACGAAACCTCGTGGTGCTCGACGAAACCCCCGTGGTGCTCGACGAAACCCCCGTGCCCGACGAGACGCTTGCGTTCGGAATTGACGACATCATCGCGGTCAGGCTCGACGAGGACCGCATGATTGTGGTCGACGAGGACCGCATGGTCATGGTCGATGAGGATCGTATGGTCGTGGTCGACGAGGATCGTATGGTCGTGGTCGACGAAGAGTTGACGGTTGTGGTCGACGCAGAGTTGACGGCTGTGGTCGACGAAGAGCTGGCGATTATGGTCGACGAGGATCGCATGGTCGTGGTCGACGAAGCGCTGGCGGTTGTGCTCGACCAAGAGTTGGCGGTTGTCCTCGATGAAGCCTTCATGGTCGCAGTCGTGCCCGACCAGACACCCTTGGTTGTGCCCGCCTAAACACACTCTTGGTCGTGGGCGAGAAGATGTTCATCGTCGTGGACGAGGATGCTCATCGTCGCGGACGAGGAGGATGCTCGTCGTCGTGGACGAGAAGATGCTCGTCGTCGCGGACGACAAGATGCTCATCGTCGTGAACGAGAAGATACTCGTCGTCGTCATCGACGAGACGCTCATGTTATGATTGACGAAGAGCTGTAATATCCCATCCCATAGTCAGCAAGTGCTCGTCGGATGATGGACGTGCTCCCCTCAATGGACGCTTTCCCCTCGACAAACGCGTTCTGTTCCCCTCGATGATCACGTTCCCCTCGATGAATTCGTTCCGACGGAAGCGTTCTCCTCGATGGATTCGTTCCCCTTGATGAATGGGCAGACAGAGTAGGAATGGGCAGACAGAGTGTGGATGGGCAGACAGAGTATGGATGGCCAGACAGAGTATGGATGGCCAGACAGAGTATGGATGGGCAGACAGAGTGTGGATGGGCAGACAGAGGATGGCCGCGTCTCCCTCGATGAACGGACGAAGAGAAGGATGGGAAAGTCGGTGACCACCATCGTGTGCCCCATACGCTCTTGTGCGGCTCACGCAGTCGTCCCAGGAGACGCCCTCTCGACGAAGACCTCGCGGTCGTACATGACCAGGCCCTCGCGGTCGTACGCGTCGGAGACCTCGGGGTCATGCTTTACGAGGAGGTCGCGGTCGTTCTTGACGGAGACCTCGCGGTTCTGCTTGACGAGGAGGTCGCGGTCATGCTTGACGAAGACCTCGCGGTCGTGCACGACGAAGACCTCGCGGTCATGCTCGACGAAGAGCTCGCGGTCATGCTTGACGAGCAGGTCGCGGTCATGCTTGACGAGCAGGTCGCGGTCGTGATTGACGAAGAGATTGTGCTGGTGCATCACAAGGCGCTCGCCTATGCTCGTCCACCAAGAGCCTTCGCCTATGCTCGTCCACCAAGAGCCTTCGCCTACGCTCGTCCACAAAGAGCCTTCTCCTCCCCCCCTCCTCCTTCCCCCTCCTCCCCCTCCCCCTCCTCCCCCCCTCCTCCCCCCTCCTCCTCCCCCCTCCCCCTTCCCCTCCTCGCCTCCCGCCTCCTCCTCCTCCCCCTCCCCCTCCCCCCCCTCCTCCTCCCCCTCCCCTCCCCCTCCTCCTCCTCCTCCTCCATCGTTCTATCCACCGACCCCCTGCCCTTGTCGCCGCTTCCCCCTCCATCGTCCTCCTCCTTCCACCTCCCCCTCCGCGCTGCGAGTACTTCCCCCTCCGCGCTGCGAGTACTTCCCCCTCCGCAATGGCCGTGCTGCCGTTCCTCCGCGTCCTGGCCGTGCTGCCGTTGCTCCGCGTCCTAGCCGTGCTGCCGTTCCTCCGCGTCCTAGCGAAGAAGTGCTGAGGAAGCCTCCTCTTGACGTGCCGACGTGCTCCTCTTGACGTGCTGTGCACCTCCCCCCCCCCTCCTCCCCCTCCCCTCCCCCTCCTCCTCCCCCTTGCCTCCTCCCCCCTCTCCCCCTCCTTCCACCTCCCACTCCGCGCTGCGAGTACTTCCCCCTCCTCCTCCCCCTCCTCCTTCCACTTCCCCCTCCTTCCACCTCCCCCTCCCCCCTCCTCCCTCCACCTCCCCCTCCGCGCTGCGAGTACTTCCCCCCTCCTCCTTCCACCTCCCACTCCGCATCCTGGCCGTGCTGCCGGTCCTCCGCGTCCTGGCCGTGCTGCCGTTCCTCCGCATCCTGGCCGTGCTGCCGGTCCTCCGCATCCTGGCGAAGAAGTGCCGACGTGCTCCTCTTGACGTGCTGCTGCTCCTCCGCGTGCTGGCCATGCTGCTGCTCCTGCGTGCTGGCCGTGCTGCCGGTCCTCCGCGTCCTGGCCGTGCTGCCGTTCCTCCGCGTCCTGGCCGTGCCGTTCCTCCGCGTCCTAGCGAAGAAGTGCTGAAGAAGCCTCCTCTTGACGTGCTGAAGAAGCCTCCTCTTGACGTGCTGAGGAAGCCTCCTCTTGACGTGCTGTGGAGGAAGCCCGGACGCGCTGCGAGTACTTCCCCCTCCCCCTCCTCGCCTCCCCCTCCTCCCCTCCCCCCTCCTCCCCCTCCTCCTCCTTCCACCTCCCCCTCCTCCTCCTCCCACTCCCTCCTCCTCCACCTCCCCCTCCGCGCTGCGAGTACTTCCCCCTCCGCACTGCGAGTACTTCCCACTCCGCGCTGCGAGTACTTCCCACTCCGCAATGGCCGTGCTGCCGTTCCTCCTCCATCGTCCTATCCAACCGACCACGAGAGCCTCGTCGTGTACGACTACGAGCGCTTGTCGAGAGCGACTAGAAGGGCCTCGTCGTGTACGACTAGGAGAGACTCGTCGAGAACGACTCCGAGCGCTTTTCGATTGCGATCGCGAGAGCCTCGTCGAGTACGACTAGAAGGGCCTCGTCGAGAGCGACCACGAGAGCCTCGTCGGGAGCGACTACGAGGTCTTGTCGGGAGCGACTAGAAGGGCCTCGTCGGGAACGACTCCGAGCGCTTGTCGAGTACAGCGACGAGCGCTTGTCGTGTACGACTAGGAGAGACTCGTCGGGAGCTACTAGGAGGTCTTCCTCGGGAGCGACCACAAGGGCCTCGCCGAGAGCGACTAGAAGGGCTTCGTCGAGTACGACCGCGAGGACTTCGCCGAGTACGACCGCGAGGTCTTCGTCGTGTACGACTACGAGCGCCTCGTCGGGAGCGACTACGAGCGCCTCGTCGAGAGCGACTACGAGCGCTTGTCGTGTACGACTACGAGCGCTTGTGGAGCATGACCGCGAGCGCCTCGTCGGGAGCGACTACGAGCGCCTCGTCGGGAGCGACTCCGAGCGCTTCGTCGGGAGCGACTACGAGGGCTTGTGGAGAACGACTACGAGAGCCTCGCCGAGAACGACTAGGGGAGCCTCGTCGGGAGCGACTACGAGAGACTCGTCGGGAGCGACCACGAGGGCCTCGTCGGGAGCGACCACGAGAGCCTCGTCGTGTACGACTAGAAGGGCCTCGTCGGGAGCGACTACGAGAGCCTCGTCGTGTACGACTACGAGAGCCTCGTCGGGAGCGACCACGAGAGCCTCGTCGGGAGCGACTAGGAGAGCCTCGTCGAGAGCGACTACGAGAGCCTCGTCGGGAGCGACTAGGAGAGCCTCGTCGTGTACAACCACGAGGGCCTCGTCGGGAGCGACCACGAGAGCCTCGTCGAGTACGACTACGAGCGCCTCGTCGTGTACGACCGCGAGGTCTTCGTCGTGTACGACTACGAGGGCCTCGTCGAGAACGACTAGAAGGGCCTCGTCGTGTACGACCGCGAGAGCCTCGTCGGGAGCGACCGCAAGGTCTTCGTCACGTACGACTACGAGGGCTTCGTCGAGTACGACTACGAGGGCTTGTCGTGTACAACCACGAGAGCCTCGTCGGCAGCGACTACGAGGTCTTCGTCGAGAACGACTACGAGGTCTTCGTCGTGTGCGACCACGAGCGCCTCGTCGGGAGCGACTACGAGAGCCTCGTTGGGAGCGACTAGGAGCGCTTGTCGAGAATGACCGCGAGGGCCTCGTCGAGTACGACTACGAGGGCTTCGCCGAGAACGACTGCGAGGTCTTCGTCGAGAACGACTACGAGAGCCTCGTCCGGAGCGACTAGAAGGGCCTCGTCGAGTACGACTCCGAGGGCCTCGTCGTGTACGACTAGGAGGGCCTCGTCGGGAGCGACCACGAGGACTGCGCCGAGAGCGACTACGAGCGCCTCGCCGAGAACGACTACGAGAGCCTCGTCGAGAACGACCACGAGCGCTTGTCGTGTACGACTACGAGAGCCTCGTCGGGAGCGACCGCGAGAGCCTCATCGTGTACGACTACGAGCGCCTCGCCGGGAGCGACCACGAGCGCCTCGTCGGGAGCGACTACGAGAGCCTCGCCGAGAACGACTACGAGGGCCTCGTCGAGAACGACCACGAGGACCTCGTCGTGTACGACTACGAGCGCCTCATCGGTAGCGACTACGAGGGCCTCGTCGAGTACGACCACGAGAGCCTCGTCGGGAGCGACCACAAGCGCCTCGTCGGGAACGACCACGAGAGCCTCGTCGAGAGCGACCGCGAGAGCCTCGTCGATTGCGACTAGAAGGGCCTCGTCGAGAACGACTACGAGAGCCTCGTCGATTGCGACTACGAGAGCCTCGTCGTGTACGACCACGAGCGCCTCGTCGGGAGCGACTAGGAGAGAGCCTCGTCGGGAGCGACCGCGAGGACTGCGCCGTGTACGACTCCGAGCGCTTCGTCGGGAGCGACTACGAGGACCTCGTCGGGAGCGACTAGGAGAGCCTCGCCGAGAACGACCACAAGGCCTTCGTCGAGAACGACTACGAGCGCTTGTCGGGAGCGACTACGAGCGCCTCGTCGGGAGCGACTACGAGGGCTTCGTCGGGAACGACTACGAGCGCCTCGTCGAGAACGACTAGGAGGGCCTCGCCGAGAACGACCGCGAGGGCCTCCTCGTCGGGAGCGACTAGGAGAGCCTCATCGGTAGCGACCACGAGCGTTTGCGGAGAACGACTACGAGAGCCTCGTCGAGAACGACTCCGAGAGCCTCGTCGAGAACGACTCCGAGAGCCTCGTCGAGTACGACCGCGAGCGCCTCGTCGGGAGCGACCACGAGAGCCTCGTCGGGAACGACTAGGAGGGCCTCATCAGGAGCGACTACGAGGGCTTGTGGTGCATGACCGCGAGGACTTCGCCGAGTACGACCACAAGGTCTTCGTCGGCTGCGACTACGAGCGCTTGTCGTGTACGACTACGAGCGCCTCGTCGGGAACAACTACGAGCGCCTCATCAGGAGCGACTAGAAGGGCTTCGTCGAGAGCGACTCCGCGCGCTTGTCGTGTACGACTACGAGAGCCTCGTCGAGAACGACTACGAGCGCCTCGTCGAGCACGACTACAAGAGCCTCGTCGAGAACGACCGCAAGGTCTATCGCCGATTGTGACTACGAGCGCCTCGTCGAGAGCGACCACGAGAGCCTCGTCGGGAGCGACTACGAGAGCCTCGTCGTGTACGACTGCGAGGGCCTCGCCGAGAGCGACCACGAGGGCCTCGCCGAGAGCGACCACGAGCATCTGGTGATCGTCAAGCACACGACGTGCTGTGGGGGTCCGGCCGTGCTGTCGAAGAAGCCCTCCCTTTTGACGTTCCCCGACGTGCTGAGGAAGCAGTTACGGCGTGTTGAGGAAGCAGTCACGGCGTATTGAGGAAGCAGTCCCGACGTGCTGGGGAGGCAGTCCCGACGTGCTGAGGAAGAAGCCGCGACGTGCTGTGGGGGTCCGGCCGTGCTGTCGAAGAAGCCCTCCCTTTTGACGTTCCCCGACGTGCTGAGGAAGCAGTCACGGCGTGTTGAGGAAGCAGTCACGGCGTGCTGAGGAAGCAGTCACGGCGTATTGAGGAAGAAGCCCCGGCGTATTGAGGAAGCAGTCCCGACGTGCTGAGGAAGCAGTCCCGACGTGCTGAGGAAGAAGCTCCGACGTGCTGAGGAGGCAGTCCCGACGTGCTGAGGAGGCAGCCCCGACGTGCTGAGGAGACGCAGACGGTACGGAGGTCGCCGATGATTTGGGGGAGGCAGGGGCAGTGACCAGCGAGCAGGCGAAACGTGCGGTCGTACGCAGTGAGAAACGTGCAGTCGTTTGCAGTAGGACATGGATCGGTAGGCCGATGGTCGGATGCGTCGTTGGTCGGATGCGTCGTTGGACTGGAGGTGGATGGCCTCGAACGCGTAGACGTCGCGGATGATGGTCTTGTGGTGGATGAGGGTCTTGTGAGGGCGCTCGTGCTGATCTCCTGGCGGGGCGAATGGCGAAGAGGCTGGAAGGTCTTTGACGTCGCGTTCGACAACTGTTCGACTTGAGGGAGACTTCGGCCGCGTCTTTGATATCCTCGTACGCGCACCAATCCGCGTCCCGTACGATGTGTTGAGCTTGCTGGCGAGGCAGCAGTCGAGGGACAAGGTCATTCGTTGATGTATGCGGTGTTGAATGTGTTGCATCGACGGCCGTTGTGCGCATACTAGAAGACTGTGAGCGACATACTAGAAGACTGTGAGCGACGCGTCTGCCACAACATGGCTCATCACGCACCGTCCGATCATGGTTCAGGAGACATTCGGGTCTTGCAAGGCCTGAAGGACATCGTTCGAGGGGGAATGCAGCATGTTCAAGCCCTCGTCCTCTCGGCTCCGTCCCTACAATGGCAGTCGCTTCGCGTCGTTGTATCCTGCGGAGGCATCCTACGGTCATCTATGATCATCGTCGAACGTCAACCAAAGCTGCAAGGCTGCAACTGAAGAGGGACGCACCTTCGACCTAGTTCAGCCTAGTCTCCCGCGGCGAGCGTTCGTAGACCTTCAATACTCGAAAGACATGTCAACCCCACATTGGCATCGCTGTATACTCAATGGCACAAGAAGGTCAGATAATGAGTGGGTAATTGTTGGGTGCATGGCAAGCACATGGAATGAACGCGCAAGACAAGAGGGGAAACAAGGGCGCCATCGAATTCGTCTTCGTTCTGATTTCCACGCGAGCGACCTGCGAACTACCAACGACCTGCCATCATGATCGACATCCGTGACGCGCTGGGATGACCGCTCTCTGCTCGCCACATCTAGACGCGTCTGTGGCTCTCAGCAGTTCTGACAAGCGTCGCCGTGCTATCAGAAGCCCGCTTTCTCAATTCCGTCACATCTCTCCGTCCTGGCCTGCCTGGGGAGACCACGTCCTGGCCCTGTTCAGCCATCCGTCTGCTTCGCGAGCTACCGCCTCCCTGCCTAGCTTTCTGACACTCGACAGAGGCTCGCTTTCTTCAACGTCTTGTCCTCTCAGTCGGTGAGCAGCGCATGAATCTTAATTCTGAGCCCGGCCTCTTCTTGTTCCCCCATCGCCGACGCGCCATCGCCCCCCATCGCCGACGCGCCATCGCCCTACATTCACTGCGTGCCCTACCCTCTATCATTCTCACATCCTAGCTCATCTTCTGCCCCGCTCTGGCTGGATCGCGCAGACCCTTCATCCACACCGCTGTGCGCATACCCTCCATTGACAGCGCATTGAGAGCGCGTTCCCTGTCGTCGAGCCTCAGTCAAGGAAGGAGCCTCAGTCAAGGAAGGATCCTCAGTCAAGGAAGGAGCCTCAGTCAAGGAAGGAGCCTCAGTCAAGGAAGGAGCCTCAGTCAAGGAAGGAGCCTCAGTCAAGGAAGGAGCCTCAGTCAAGGAAGGAGCCTCAGTCAAGGAAGGAGCCTCAGTCAAGGAAGAGCATATCTAAACACAAAATGACAATTCGACCCCCTGCGACATCCATACGGTGCGCGGCGAAGCGTCTAGACGTGTGGGGCCAAAGACGTGTGGGGTCAAATGTCAGGGTGAGTGAGATCGAGAGAGCCGTGAACCACGCAAGCGGGCCCGGAGGACGATCAGTAAGTAACGGCAGAGGACGATCAGTAAGTAACGGCAGAGGACGATCAGTAAACAACGGCAGAGGACGATCAGTAAGTAACGGCAGAGGACGATCAGTAAGTAACGGCAGAGGACGATCAGTAAGTAGCGACAGACGTCAAGCAGCGCAGTAGCGACATCAAGCAGCGCAGTAGGACGGACGTCTTTTGTCGCCTACAATAGGCGCCTCTTCCGAATCTCATCTGCGACAGGCATCTCCTGGGCGTCTCACTGATTCCCTGGTGCATCCAAATCTCACTCAGTCGGCGGCCCATCATACGTATACTCCATCTGAGTGTGTCTACATCATCCGAGTGTGTCTACTTCATCCGAGTGTGTCTACTTACGAGCCCGTGGACCACCTAGCTAACAGATGCGTCAATCGTGACTTATTATACAGTTATACTTACATCGCTCATGATCATAAATTAAATGAATGTCTGAGTACATACATACTCGGTGCGAAGCGAAAAGACTACACAGCCCGATGTAGAAGACTACACAGCCCGATGTAGAAGACTACACAGCCCGACCCGAAAAGACTACACGTGAGCCCGATGTAGAAGACTACACAGCCCGATGTAGAAGACTACACAGCCCGATGTAGAAGACTACACAGCCCGACCCGAAAAGACTAAGTACGTGCGACCCGAAAAGACTACGTGCGACCCGAAAAGACTACGTGCGACGTGAAAAGACTACTCAGTGCTCACTACCTTAGCCTAGTACAGTGCTCACTACCTTAGCCTAGTACTACATAAGTATAGAAACAAATCCACGCTCGAACGAAGATTTGCTCGCTCGCAATTATGCACTTGATAGAAAAGCCAGCTAGGAAGGGATGGCTGCAAAAGCCAGCTAGGAAGGGATGGCTGCAAAAGCCAGCTAGGAGGGATGGCTGCAAAAGCCAGCTAGGAGGGATGGCTGCAAAAGCCAGCTAGGAACGGCTGCAAAAGCCAGCTAGGAACGGCTGCAAAAGCCACCTGGAAACGGCTGCAAAAGCCAGCTAAGTAGGAACGGCTGCAAAAGCCAGCTAGAAAGGGATGGCTGCAAAAGCCAGCTAGGAAGGGATGGCTGCAAAAAAAGCCAGCTAGGAACGGCTGCAAAAGCCAGCTAGGAACGGCTGCAAAAGCCAGCTAGGAACGGCTGCAAAAAGCCAGCTAGGAACGGCTGCAAAAGCCAGCTAGGAACGGCTGCAAAAGCCAGCTAGGAACGGCTGCAAAAAAAACAATCTGGGAATGGCTTCATGCATCAAGGGGGAATCGAACCCCCGGCGGGTCGAGTAGAGACATCCCTACTAACCGCACAATGACATGGCAACGACCCAGGTTACCACTACCCCATTGATGCTCGTGTAAAACCATGTTTAGCTTGTGGAAAGCCATGTTTAGCCCGTTATATAGCTCTTTGTGTTGGTGAGTTAGGAATTTATGAGTAACTCATCCTTTATGCGTGGCATCGCCCTGGGATTTTGTACCACCATTCGTTTCGTCTGCAACCAATCATTATTACGTGTTCGTTCCTGGCACGTGTCTATGGTTCAGGCTATTTATCACGTTAACGTTCATCTTTCACCTTGATGGTTGGTGGATGCGTTTGTGGGATACTTTGTAGCAACTATGCGTCTTTATAGTAAGGAACAATATACCTGAGAGCGTTGGGGGTTGTACTGAGAATGTATAGGTGAAAGGCACGTGTTCCGACGAACATCGGACGTTATGTCACATCGTGGGAAGTTAGCTTTTGTGCGTCTTGTCTTCTTTCCAACCACTGGGACGGTCTACCAGTGGGACATAATGCGTCGAGCGCTTTGCGCCTTCTCATCTCTCCTCGGCAAATGGTATACAGTATGTTCTGTGCATGCATGTCTGCAACGGTGCGTCTATGATGTGTTCTGGATACCTTTCACCGCCACTGACTATCATTGTCTATCTTTCCGAGCAAGGTTTTGTGTGCTCGCTATCATACATGCTACTGATAATGCAGAGTACTTATAAAATGACACGTTCCATGATGTTGTCGTGTATTACCATGGTCATTTGTTTCCTCCTCTTCGTTGCATCAACAAAGTTACCATATTGGGACAGTTTGTTTTGTCTGCGAAGATTTCTTCCGTATTCGGAAGGAATGTCATTGACGTGGGAATGCCAACGTTGGTGGTACGTACGTGACCGTTCGCGGGTGCTACTCGGGAAGTAGTGTCTGATTATTCAGTTAACGATCTTATCTCCACACACAGAGGAAAAGAGGGGTGGATATGTTTCTTGACGGAGTGTAACCCGTCGCTCGATGCTCGCGTGTCGCTCGGCGGTACCCGGTTATGACTAATCTTCACGTACCACGTGATCTTTTCTTCTGGTTCCGCTTTAGGCGCCGACGTGGTTGCCCATTTCGCGTCGTCTGTGGAGCATATACACATGTCGTCTCCTCATTCCGACAAAATCTCTTCGGCAGACAATGGCTTGGACGATCGCAGTCGCGACATGGGGGGTTCCGCTCAGGTCGTTGTCGACGGCACGCGGTCAAGGTGCGTGGCTTGCAGAACGACATCGCATCTTTTGACATTGTCGCAGTGAGCGCGGCAGCGCTGATGTGATTCCTGCATTTGTTGGCGTGCCTTGTAGTCCGACGAGACTCTCCGTTGAAGTCAACGGACCACAGCGGTGCGTGCTCTAATGCTGTTCCCCATCCCATTGGTTTCCTGACTTGCACCCTGCACGCGTTATAGCGCAACGGCGTCTCCTGCCCCCCTACGCCGTGAACCATCGGCTGAAGTGGTTCAGCAAGCGATTACTCCTTCTCTTGACGCGGACAAGATGTTCGGGCTTCATAAGAAGTGCGTGTTATTCTTTTTACCTGCGCGACATTTGCTCACTCGATCCCTTATCTGTCGTCCAACAATGATCTGGCCAGCCAAAATCTTCAACTTGTTCTCTATGCAGCCGGCGGGTACGTACTCCTTCCGGTTAATCGTCGTATATCCTGATTTAATGCTTCAGGTCGGGCGCGATGGCGCTTTCGACGGACACGCGTTGTGACGAAGAGCCGATGCCCACCGTTGGTGCATCGATGGTACTTCCGCCTCCTGTTCTCGTGGGTGCAGGCTCCGGGGCGGCGGGTATCGATCGTTCTGCCAACCAGTCGCTTCAGGCTGGAGGGGGTCCGGTTATTGAGTGCGTCTTATTGTCTGTTAGTCATGGCAGCTTGTTAAACTATATATTCAGGGCGGGTGCGGTGACCTTTCTGTCCGGGGTACCTCCGGATGAAGGTTCGACCGCCCGTGCGGTTCCGACTGCTGCGACAGGTGCTTCCGTAGATGGAGGTTCCTCTCACTCGTCAGTATTGTGTCTCTGTCGCTCTCCCGATGACTAACCAGCTCTAGTGCAAGCTTGCGCTCGGAATCTGCGTTGACTGAGCCGGTTGAATTTAGTGAGCAGACAAGGGCTACTTCTGGTGCGTCATGGGTTTCATATTCCATTGTACTTCGCTTATGCTTTGGCGCAGACGGTACCCCAACTGCCTTGTCTGCATTACCTGGACCGGCAGATGACGGAGTTCACAAGTCTTCGGTCTACAGACGGAAGGCGCCTCGTCTCGCGGGCCACGTCAACAAGCGCAAGCGTACCGCTAGTCCGTCTTCGTCTATGCACGTCCAAGAGGGTAACTCAGCATCCGTCGCGTCACCCCGGCAGTCTGTGCGACTTTCTGAGAAGGCCGATCGTGGTGGCTCTCGTCTCACCAAGCGCTCTCGCACCGGCGAGTATTCTCTCGCTGCCGCGGCCACAGGCAGCGACGAGGGCATGGTCGATTCGACTGGCAACCTGCCGGTTCAAATAACGCGCAAAGCCGACTCGTCGAAAGGGCAGTTCTTGGTCGTCCGGATTGTCGGCCAGAGGGGCGAGGGACCGTCTGGTCTGTACAGTGTGCAGTGGGCCGATTCTTGGGTGCCCTACGATAAGGTCAAGGGCTCTGCAGTGCTGGCGGAGTGGGAGCTTTCCCGTCCGGTAGAGAAGTCTGGCCGGAAGTCTGCATCTCACAAGCAGACCACGACCGGCAAGGGCACGGAACGGCTCAAGGTCGACGGCTCCGACGTACTCAGGATCGTTGCTCAGCATGGCGATGGTCGGAAGGCGGAGTACGTTGTTCAGTGGGACAATACGTGGGAAGACTACAACATCGTCAAGGACCTGGACGCTTACAAGGACTGGCAGGCGGTTCGCCCTCCGGCGCTCTAGGTTGGTGCTGATGTTGAAGGACTTTCGGCTTGGGCGGACACGTGTGCATGTGTATATCTATATGTATTTCTTGATGTTGGTTGGCCTCGCGCTTTCTTGTTTTACTCGTATCGAGCTGTATGGTTTCTTGGATGCTGCTGAATGCAATGCAGGTCATTGGTGGCTATGGCGACGTTTGCATTATTCAAGTAACCAGTGTGGTGTACCTGAACTGCGTGTGAGTCGCCTACGTCACACGCTTACGCGTCCTTGCTTGATGTCGCACGTGTATACAGCGCTTGTCCGCTAGTTGCTTGCAGTTCGCAGCCATTGCATCGTCGTTCGTGTGAATCTGCGATGTGGACACCTGCAAAGAACTTCCTCGCGCGTGCTGACTACTCCCATTATATTATTCGGCTTCAGAAGCTAGTGGAGGAGTATGTCCCACGAGATCAACGAGACGAGAACGGTGTACTGGGAATACACGAGATCTTGGATGCTGTCGAGGAGGACAGAGACTTCCACGCGAAGTATAAGGTCATTTTGGTGTGTACTCAACTTTCTACGATATGATTAACGTCTGATATGCATGGGAAGCGCGCGTTTACATGCCAGGTCGCGTACTCGGGGTTCGCAATCGACCCCAAGTATGCGGGCGTAGACGCTCCGCAGTTCTACACTGCGCCTGAAGATGTGGTCAGCATACTCTACTTCTTCGTCGATATGATGGTCTGGATGAGGCCCGGAGAGACGGCCACCCCCGCCGTCACTGTTCGGCGTCCCGCTGTGAGCGTGAATTGATTTGCTTGTGTATACTTTTCTCATTGTTGTGCGATCTCAGTGTACATTGAATCCTTGGTATGCTCGTCCTAGGATACCGACGATCGACGTGAGGCTCGACGGGTCGGTGAGGGATGGCACTCTGCAAGACAAGATCTGGAGTCTCAACATTGATCTTGTGCGTGTCGTGGCATGTTTACAACTGCGATAAGTATGCTTAGCATTTCGCAGACAAGTATGACGTTCCAACCGCATGACACGCCGGACTCTTTCTTTAATAAGGCTGAAGAACCTGAGGCGTTACCGGAGATTCGTCCCCGAACAGCGGAGGAGCGCTCCGCTATTGCAAAGGCAGCGCAGCGGCGGCGCAGAGAAAAGAATCGCGGACTGTCGGCGGAGGCGGTTGTGCATTCGCAGCCGTCTTCCGACCGCGCATCGCCTGCCGAGTTGTTGTCGACTTATGTCGACGAGGAGATCCAGACAGAGCTGCATGCCGTCGACATTCACAGCGAGGGTGTCGAATAGCTTGTTTTCAGTGTAAGCTTCTCATCTTGTGCGGTCTAAATTGTCATTTTTCGTCGGGTCCATTGTTGCGTTGACTGCAATATAATCTTCGTAGTTTAGCAATTGACTACCCATAACCTCTTAGCACAAGGAAATGTTTCTACTCTGAAGCCGGTTAAAGTCAGGTTATGGTTTGGTATCAGCTGCATATTGCGGTAGGTGGCGATTTTGAGATCCGTCCTTTTATTGATCTAGGCAGTGTATGTTGACTGCATGTTTCTCGTCATATACATAACAGTGAGGCGCCTGATTTCCAGCGAAATTTCCGCTACCATTTATAGTAGTGGGTTTTGGGGTGGAAGCGGAAAACGACCTTTGGCGCCGAAGGAGGTCATCACGTGACCTGTTTGCTTGCCACGTCAGAGTTCCGAGTCTTCGACCATCGGCAGTTGAATGTTCTTGAGCACCACCTTGTGTACTGTGTCCTTCTTGCTGCCCACAGGCTTTCTACTGCATACTGAGTGGTTGTACCCCCGGGATCGACCCTGTAAAATGCCACGGTCAATGCTCGACTGCAATGTGTTATAAGCAAAAGTGCAAGGCCAAATTAGGGCTTTGGATATAATAGATGAGACAAGTGCATGGTGCAGCTCCGAAGTTTGGTAGCGGGCTTTGCCGGTAACGACTGGCCTTGTTGATCGATGGTATGTTAGACGGTTTTAGCATTTCAGTCGTTGTTGTCAACATCAACACTCACGTGCTGGTCACAGTGCATTCACGTGTCGATCTCGGCAATGTCCGATGATACTCTGGGTAGCGGTGGTGATTGGCGCAGTTAGACAATAGTTCCACTGTTTATCATATATGCGGCATTGCTTCATAGTAGCTCTTCATCTGCTTTGGTTGGACTTTTCCGTATTGGCTGTTGGATTAAATGGTTGGTAGATTAGGTCATTGTACGTCCACTTCGATCGCTACCGCTTCAGTTGAGCCGGCGACGGGATCGGCATGTAATGTCAGACTTTGCATTTTGTATTTCAAGCGGCGCGGCTTTATAAAGCCTTGTTCGGAGACCTTGCTTTTCGTAAACCCCAGCCCACCCACCTGAAAGTGCGTGTTCTTTTGTATCCCACCGTCCGCGTGCTGACAGTGATGCGTTAGTGCGCCTGCCTGTAGAGCTGAGCTGCATCATTATAGGCTACTGCGATCGGGCGACGCTCGCTGCTTTGCTCTTGGTCGATCGTACATTCATGGCCCTTGCGCTTCCGCCGTTCTACGCGCGTATTGTGCTGAATACGCATGATGACGCTGATAGGCTGCACAGGCGTATGTCCGTGCATCGCTACGTTCGAGTCGTGGAGCTGCGTATGGTTTGCGTACCTCGCCACATGCCCCTTCTGAAGCACGTCCACACCTTGATTTGGAAGACAACCCGGGATGCGGACCAGTTACAAGTCTCTGGAGAACACGTCGCGGATATCATTCGTCGCTTGCCAGCTGTTACTGTCCTTCATTTACCGCTGATATTTCCTCGTGTCTCCGCCATCGAAACCGCAACCTCCCCAATCGCTCGCTGCCTCACCTCTTTGGACATCGCAATACCCTACATGCCCATCGCCGCGCACCCGCAAACGTTCTCACCATTGCCCGCTCTGCGGCGTTTGGTGATCCGCAGTTCTCCGTCGAACGCGTTGCCCGAGTTTGTGGCGCAGTACGTCCGGGTCGTTGCGCGACAGCTTCATGACGTCCGCCTCCCGAGTGCTTTGACCTGGGATTCATTCCGTGCTGCTGTCGTCGAATTACCTCCGAGTGTGCTGCGTTTGCGGTTCGGGCACGTTGTCGATGCTACGACTTACGGTGTGTCGGCATGCTCTGTCTTGCGCCACAGCTAATGCTCATCGCGTTTAGTCTTGGGCATAAACGTTGTTTTACCGGCGGTAACGACTCTGGTATTCGAGGTTCGTGTTATCGAGGACGACCATAGGCTGGAGTGGCAGTTTTTCCAAGGGTTCGTCGAGCAGCAGCGGCGTTCCGGCGCTCTACCGGCCTTGAAGCACATCGAGGTGTACATATATGCGGCAAACGCAGAGCAGCGGTACCTCTACAGTGATTGGTCTTTCGCACTGTTTGATAAGGGAAGGGGGTGGTCTTCTATGGACTGGTGCGCCTGGACGCTTGGCGTGTTAGGCCGGGACGCGTCATTGGACTTGGTCGTGTATACTAGATTTTCTCGTGGGTCGCAAGAGCTTTTTGACTTGTATGCTGCGGTTAAGAACTGCATGCGTTGCCTGCCCGCGCATAGATTCTCCGTAGATGTCCGTACTCTTTAGTATTATGTTTGTTGGTGTTTTCCGCCCGCCGACATTCTTTGCCGACGCGGTCGCCTCAACGGATACATTGTCTAGGTCCAGCTGTGGTAGCGATCACGGGCGATCGTGTTCCACTCCGACGGAAGTATTCTATAGATACTTAAGAAATGTCGATTTTGCATTGTATGTCTGGGCGCGGCTTTCTGTCCTTCCCTTCTGGCCTTCTTCACTATGTCGAAACCCGGTACGTGGCTTGCTCTCTCGGAAATATGGAGGTTCTTATTCGCGCAATGCAAGTCGGCCACTACGTGTACCTCGCCCCCGAGCTGCAGGCCATGGTGGCGGGGGAGAGCGATAGAAAACTGCTCGGGACTCTGCTTCGAACCAGTCGATTCCTGCATCATACCGTCACGCCTATGTTTTACGAGGAGGTATCTCTTCGTACAGAGCAGGATGCGCTGAAGTTGGCTAGCCACCCTTCAGCGGCTGGTCTCGTCCGTACGTTGAACGTGAACATGGACGTGCCCCGGAGTATTCCACCCATGGCCAAGGTCACGACTATCCGCTGGGAGTCGTGCATGAGCGTTGACGGTGTACGCTTATCGGGGTCGCAGGCGGCGGAGTTCTTGGGACGGTTCCCTTCGCTGGTCCATCTCCATCTCTTGGTCGACTTCACCTACATGTCCGATCTCGACATCGCCCTTCAATCAGTGGCCGGACGTCTTATCACCCTCGAATTCGGGTTCCCATCTGTGCCGACATGGAGCGCTGTACGAACACCTCGTTCTCTGTTCACCTCGTTGAAGGAGCTTCGCTTCGGCGACGGTCAATTCATCAATGTCGCGTCGTTCGTGCACCATCATATACGCGGGAGAGCAGACAACCTGGAGGTCATGCGTTTGCCGCGGTACTGCACCTGGGGTTCGTTCTGCGCGGCGGTGGACGTGGTCGCGCCGCGTTTGACCCAGTTGGAGCTGGAGGCTTTTCTGGGCATGGAGAAATATGGTGCGCATTCGTGTTCAGATTGTTTACAGTTCATTGATTGTAATTTGCAGACATGCGGCCGGGTTTGGAGACGCCCCTCTTGCACACCATCGTGTTCGAAGTGCACCGTCCTAATGACGATACACGCCACGAGTGGTCGTTTATGCGCGACTTCATGTTCGTGGCGCAGGTTAGGAATCGCATGCCTGTCCTCCAGACCATCCGTGTGGTCCTGTATGCCGCCAACGCATTACAGTCCATGCTGGTCTGGGAATGGACGTATGCTTTATTCAGAGTCGATGATGGGCCCTCGGACATGGATTGGCGCTCTTGGGTGGAATGCGTTCTGGGAACGTTCCGCCGTCTTCATCTTGTCATACATGCGCCGTTCTTGCAGGGCTCGCATATGCTGGAGGTGCTACG